>QLNU02015360.1:149884983-149895414 GCA_006491805.2 Dysdera silvatica | reverse complement strand
AAAGAAAGTTGTTGTTTTTTTTTAGCAACTTTATTTAGGCAGCAACATGAACAACAAAAAAATATACATTGGGATTACAAATCAATGTTAGTTTAAGTTAATTATAAGAACAAAGACATATCTACATTAACATTATACGAAAATATAGATGCATAAAATTAATTACAAAAATATAAATACATCAAATTTAATTAAAAAAAAAATATCAATACATTAATTAATATACTGTGAAATAAAATTTTGTCCATGTCTGCCTGGGTAGCGCAGGTAAAGACGTAGTCTGACAAAGCCTGCACCACCCAGGAGATACCAGATAGCCAAAGCAGCCCCATGGGATATCACTGCGCAAACATCAGCGAAAATTAAATTAAGTATGCGATTGATTAAATAGAATTAGTAAGGAGGATCCGGATTAAAGACTTAAACTTAGAATAGGAATTTATCTCTTTTATATTAGAAGGCAGCTGATTCCACAATTTAGGACCTGAAGAACCCACTCTGTGGCAACCCAGCTCCAGACGAGAAAATTGAGGTCTGTAGTTATGTCTACTTGTTGTTGGATAGTTATGTGTAGGTTGCTGTAAATCAACTGGAATAGATTAGTATTTTTAATTTTTTTAAACATTAATAACAAAATTTTATAATTTAAAAGTTGATTAAAAGTTAATAAATTGAATCTTTGCGGAACCTCACGGATCGACATTGGTTGTGGTAATTTATGGTTAATAATATTGAAGAATTTATTTTGTAATGACTAAATTCTACTTTGGTTAGCCTGTGAAGTGTATCCCCAGACCGATAAACAATAAAAAAGATGAGAAAAAATAAAAGAATAATATAGATTGATCAAAAATTTTATAGGTATATAAATACTAATGTTGCGCAATATTCCCAAAAATCTACCAATTTTTAAGCACAATAGGTTAATGTGTGTATCCCATTTTAAATTGGCTTGAATAGTAACTCCAAGGAATTTCGTCTCCTGCGATAACGGAACTATATCGTTATCTATTTTTATGGTATTACATAAGTAGTTGCTTTTGTTATGTTTATTTGAAAACAGAATACATTTGGTTTTTTTTGTATTAAGTGAGAGATAATTATCTCTAAAGTATTTTATATATATATCAATATCATTATTTACAAGTGAAAACAGCACATCAAGATTCCTTTCCCTATAAAAGATGCTTGTGTCGTCGGCAAAGCATAGAACTCTAGATCGAGTTGGCAGAAAAAAAAGATCATTAATATAAAAAATAAAAAGCAAAGGTCCCAATGTCGACCCCTGAGGAACCCCACATAGAGGTGATCTGGCGATAGATTGATTTCGTTTATTTGCACATATTGAGATCTTCCAAAATGGTAATTTCTGAAAAGAAGATTTTGCTTTCCGCATATACCTGCCAATTGTAATTTATATAAAAGTCTATCATAGTTAATGGTATCAAATGCCCGTGACAAATCAAAAAAAATTCCAATTGATGAGTCACCACCGTCCAAAGCCGAATATATGAAGTCTGTTGCCGTTAACAATACTTGTTCAGTAGATTTATTTTTAGTAAAACCGAATTGATTTTCCTGTATGATGTGGTTATGTTCAAAGTATTTTAATAATCTATTATAAATGAGTTTTTCAAGTATTTTTGTAAACACCGATAATATTGATATCGGTCTATAATTAGCAACGTCAGTATATGAACCCTTTTTATGAATCGGAACAACCCTTGCCGTCTTAAATTCCGGCGGAATCTCACCAGTGGAAAAGATTAGATTAAAGATGTAGGTTAAAGGCCCTGAAATCTCATGAGCACAATATTTAATGGGAACTGGATGAAAGTTATCTGGGCCTGGTCCTTTATTAGCACTAAGATTATTAATTAGTCGAATTGTCTCAAGTTCAGTGACCCCATCCAAGAAAAAGGAATTAGCGATATTATAATCATGGCATCTTTGGAATACATTATTAAATTTACTAGATAAAGAATAAGGGAATTCTATGAAATATTGATTGAATGTATTAGAAATCTGTGATATGTTAGTAATCGTTTTATGAGGAGTTATTAGTTTATCAATTTCTCTTGTTCTGGATTTTGATCTTCCCATAAGTTCATTTATTTCTGACCATGTTTTCCTATTATTCATATTACATAGTGCCGAAAAATATGCCTAATCAATAAATAGGTTTATGTATCTACCTTTAAAAGTATATTTTATTAAAAAAAATTTTAATTTTTCCTTGCCGTTGCGATGCAAAAATTTCACTTAGAACGTGAGTCTCTAAATCAACGATAGTCTTAAAAACGTTTTCAGATATTGATTTGCGGGATTCAACAAAGGATCTTAATATTTCGATTGCAGAAAAGGTGTCCTTAAAAGTAAGAACAGGACGGAAATTTTGTACCTCGTCATCATCATCATCATCATCATCAATAGGTGTCTCCTGAACATATATATACATACATTGGCCATATTATGCATAGAGCAAGAAATTTTAGACGAAGTAGATACTGAAAAATAAGTAATGAATTTTCCAAATCGAAATCAAGACACAAATTCATATAGAAAACATTTTTTATGCACTCAGGTAAATTACAATTAAATTTTTTGAATAAATATCTTTTTTTTTCTTTTTTTTTTTTACGTTGAGCTTATTTATTAGCTACATATTGCCGGTTTAAGCAACCCACTAAAAATCATAAAAATCTTTATGAAAAAGTCCCCAGTTCCTTACATATTTTTGTTTTGTTTTTTGGAGGTTGGGTCTCAAGGCCTCGAAATTTTTACCGCCAGAGGCCCCCCAATCCGCCAAGGCTTAATCCGCCTCTGACCGGCCCTCTTTCTGACAATTTGAGACGGCCCTTCGGGCGATCGCCCAATCGCCCATATGACCAGTCCGCCCCTGATTACTCTCTATTTATATATAAGCGTTTAATGTTATAACAAACTTACAAATAAGTACTCAATATTACAATAGAAACGAAAATAAGTACTATATTTTGCATCACACACATTGCATTTTTATTTCAAAAACTTGTACCAACCAATTAGAGAACCAAAATCTTACGTAAGCATGAGGGAGGGGGTTAGGCATTTGCTTATTTTTTCTTACAAGGGGGGAGGGGGAGTATAAAACGGCCAGAAATGTGCTTACCTAATATTTGAACGACTCTTAATAAATAACTGAATAGTGAATTGTTTTTTGAATGATAATTTGTCCAAATAATCATTAATTAGAATAATGATTACTTATTAATCAACTAATTGTTAATTGATAAGAAATAAAAAAGATTGTTCGGGGATCAATCAATTAAAAACAAAAAATTATAAGCTACAGACTGATGACAAAATACTCGGCAGGTAGAAAAAGGATCTAGCATGGACAAGCCTCTCCTAATTCTCGCCATTCAGCAGTTAAGAAATTAACGAGTGTCTGTCTGTTTCGAAGACTTTTGCCCAATCATTTAAAATCATTTTACTAATTATTTATTAATAATATGAAAGTATTATTTGATAATGTTAAAACAAAGACATTCGTAATATTTTTCCTCTTTTCTAGGTATTTTAAAGCAAGCGCATTTGCCAAAAATAATTACTAAAATAATTATTCACACGTGTTACGGAATCATGAATAACGGAAATCTGATGAAAAGAAGAAGCGCAACAAGAGGTAACATTGTTTAATAATTTAAGGCAATAAATTAAGGGAATTATTTTGCTAACTATTTTATGTGCCCAGCTCGCCCCTGCCCAAGCACATCCCTGTATACAGGGGTTCCTCTTAAAGGGCGCATTCCTTCGATTATCGTAGGGCTCAAGTCCTATAGCCATTGAGGGCGCACCGGGCCGGTTGGCCGGCCGCCCCGTCCGCCCCTGTCTGTATACAGTAACTCCAAAAATTGGGACTACACTAACTTCTTTTTAATAGAAATTCAGTTTTTAAAACATGCCCGTACCCAGAGGGGGGGGGCGGATCTTAGGGACCGGTTCCCCCCGAAACTAAATTTTTAATGGGACTTGGCTACGGACTTGCATGCTGTGATTGTATCGATACATGCTGTAAAAATTTATGAACCCCCGAAATTAAATCCTGGCTACGGTCTTGTTTTAAAACAATTCACTTCAATAAATTTACACTTTTATCATCCCTTAAATATTATCGTGTAAGTCATTGGATACTCACGATGTAAATTTTTTATGTCACTATTTTATACAAAATTAACCTAAATTTCATCCATCGTCCTTCCTCCCTCCTTCATCTTTCTTCCTTCCTTTTTTTGCCAATTGCAAGAGATCTAGCTACTTTAACAAGGGAAATCCCTGAGATGCCACGCGAACTTCATGTACAAATTATGTTTTTCGGGTTACTTTTGTGCTAGAAATAGCCTTCAGGAAAACTCGTCGATCTCAAGCATTTTCGGCATATGGGGTGTCAAAGTCCAATAATTGAACGCTTTATGAAGATTCTGAGGGAGCTATTCTATGCGCTACCAACGAGAGTTACGGTGTTAGCGGCCCTGGGCGAAACAGATTTTAGCGGCCCTCAAAAATGTTTTAACATAACACAACGATAACAAGATGGACCAGGGTTTAGCATTAAAAAATAAAAGTCTTTCACTAGTCCAAACGCAGAAGGTACAGATAAAGAGAATATAATGAAGTTAAATTAAAAATAGGAGATAAAAATTAATTAATAAAATACGAATCATTGTAATTTATTACTATTATTGTGGTGCCCTACCTATCTATATAATAAGCTGGTCGCTATGGGTCGTTGTTAGTAGCGTTGACTTAGATACTCTGGTAATGCTGCCACCAGCTCGGCTTGTAAGCTGAGCGAAGATATCTCGATTTGAGGCGTTGTGGGTATTCCCGTTGTGCACGTATGAATGGTACCGATGAATTGTTAGCAGATACGATGAAGTACACAAGATAATACGTTAATTGAAGACTTGTTAGAAGATACATTGGTGTATACCATGGTCGTTTCCAAAGGAGGGATCTTAGGGACCTCCCCCACCTCTCGAAACAAAACGTTTAATGGTACTTGGATACAGTACAGCCTTCCATGCTGTTATTGCATCGATATATACTATAAAAACTTCTGAACCCCCTGAAATTAAATCCTGCCTACGGTCTTGGTATATACAATGGTAAAAAAATAGGTGTAACGCCTACGTTTTCATTAACACTCCGAGGTACGGGAACGTCGCAACCGAACATCCGTCCTCCTTTTTCTTAACATCCCATCTTCTTCTTGCTCTCTCGCCATCTCGAACTCTTTTGCATTAATGATCTTATTGGTCGAGGGTCCGCACGTAGTCACTCCTGATTGGACAGAGTGACCCTTCTCCCCGTTGAACATGTATTTCACATAAATATCACATAGTGTCTATTTTGACACTATAGGGAAAAGTTATAGCTATTCTACACGCCCATATCCTGACTACTTCCCTTGGACCCTCTTTCTGAAAAATCCCACATGTTTCTAATTTCAATCCTCTTCCAATATACTTGATCATCACAATTATAATTACAGTGAAAATCGTTTATAACGACGCCGGTTATAACGACCAACCGCATATAACGATGGAATTTTTACAAGAAGTTTGGTTTGCTATTCTACTCCATACTAAATATATCGGTTATAACGACATCGTATATAACGACGAAACCTGCTATAACGACGGCGATTTTGTAGTCTACGTAGATTCTAAGTAGGGAAATTCGTATCGGATATAACGACGCGACTTGACAGTCATAAAGCAGAACCACGTGGGTTAGTTATTAAAATTTAAAGTTAGTTATCAAAATTTAAGCGTTATTCTAATCTTGTTTATTTACAAATGTCCGAGAAATTTTTATTACTGCTAAACCTGAATATTAAAGATAGTGAACTTAAAAAGTGATTTATTAATTGAATATCACGAGGGTCATATTCTTAAGGGTCTCATTCTATTTTTTCAGCGTAGAGCCCATAAAGCTCTTAAACCGGCACTGTTCTGAAGTCATTAGTATAATATAATAAATATAATTCATTAGATTTGTTTTCTACATTATATACTTTAGTAGTATTTTCTACAATTTTTTCAATTTAAAAAACTAAGGAAGTACTATGTTTTTAGTGTGGTTATAAAACATAATATAAACTGAAATCAAATTCATTATAATTATGTTTTTATTTAATTTTGAAACCAAAAAGTTTAATAAATTTTACTATCAAAATAATTTATAAAACTCTAGAGTACATTATATTTTAGGCTACTATGATTTTAAAAAGATATCGTTTATAACGACTATCGGTTATAACGACCGAATTTGCACGGTCCCTTGAGTGGTATATATATATACACGGGATAACCTAGAAGTTAAATCGCAGTTGTTTTTCAGCTTTTATAAGAAAATGGTATAATTGAGAACAGGGTTTCTGCCATTATAATTTTATTTAATTCTCATTTTTCTTATTTAATTTTAAGTGGCAAAACTATAGTTCTGAAAGAAGCATTTAATCGTTTTGCACTCATTGTTGAGCTAATATGATTTTTAATTAGCTCTAATTTAATAAAAGAACGTTCTGTACTTATATACGTAAAATGCATGAATAATATTAAGTATTGCATCTTTCGCTTTTTGTGTTGTGGCAGTTTTTAACTAAAGGAGTATCAGTATTACGTAAGCACCTTGTGTGTGGTGGGGGTGAAATGGCCAAAATATTGCTTACGTAATACTTGAATTTCCCTAGGAATCTCTCGAACTCGGGGCCCTGTTCGCCGCCAGCCACAACCCGCCATTGAATTTAACGGCACTGGCGATCATTTCAAATTCGTGTTTTCGCAAGAATTTGTATATTTGGCGATTTTAAGCCTCTCTCGAGGCGGGAGGGTATCATTGGCAGATCTTCCCTTTGCCAATGTCTAATTACGGCTCTGAGCATAATAATCCGAAATTAATTCAACTGGCCATCAAAAAATTCAAGCCCGCCTTTGCAAATTCCTTGTCGGCAAACTTTCCATCGAAAATCTGCAGCCGTAGGTTATAGCCTACATAGCCTATTGGTAAATCCGCCACTGAGGCCGAACTACGTTTATCAGTTATTCTGTTTCTTAAACTACCCTTTATAAAATTTTGTTTTGGGAAATAACGACTCACAAGCATACCGTATATAAGGAAGACAATTGATAATATAGCTGTCGCTAATGTTTTTAAACAGCTATTGATTTCGGGAATGACATTCAAATTCTCATTGCAACGCTGTCTTTGGCAGCCACCCTTCTTAAGTCCGTGATATTTAATTACTCGCGCACTTTTAGCAGCTGATAATTCCTGTTCCAAGGTAGGCTACAGGGTCGTGCTTGGTGGTGGGAGAGCTAGGCGACAGCTCAAGGCCGCTAAAATTTAGGGTCGCTAAAAAATGTGTAGTGCAAGTATCAAGAAATCGGTTTATGGCGGCCCGACTTTCTTTCGACAAAAATCTCGACTTAACTTGAGGCGATTCTCGTTCTCACGGTCAGATGCCCTCCTTTAGTATTTCCCAAGAAATTTAACGACTAGTTGAGGCATCTGGATAATTAAAATCCTGAGAAATGCAGGCACCCCATGGCGAATGTTTCCGCTTTTCTCACACGAACTACAGAAACTTGCCATCTTTATGTGTTTAGGTGCCTGGCCCTGATGGATGTTCGACCAGTTCTTTCGGCCCAATCAAGGACTAAAACCTCCCACGTCACAAACGAACTGACCAATCATATCGTGTGGGCGTTTACAATACTCTGTTGAACTTTTAACTTCATTATTTTTAAGACACACATTCCTGCTCCATCAATCGTGGAATGAGCACGCTAGAATGCGCTCCAAGAATCAATAATGTTTTCGCATGTTGTATATAATCCATTGTCCAATAAAATTGTAATGTTCAGGTAAAATGATCTCTTTACGGCTCTTCAAAATATTTACCTTCTGAGAATTACAGTCAATCATGCCAATCATAACGTCACGACGACGTAAGACACCCCGGCAACTGGTGACTCCATTTATAAAACGCCCTTAACAACGCCTAATGAGACGCTGAAATAATGACTTGCACACATTCTTTCGTACTTCACGATCAACGCGGAACAAAAACCGCAAATGCGTTTTTCAAGCATTGACTACACTTCTCTCTGCTGACGAACAACAAAGACCAGAACCTCAACGTTGCTTCTGAGGATACGCGCCCGTAGTACATATTCAAAGGTCAAAACTAATAATGCCAAATCTTCGTGTGTCAACTACAGGGTGTTTTGAGCCAACTACAAACTTTCTCACATGCCGAAACGCACTTTGAAGAAAACTCCTGTGCTCGGAAGAGACTCTTTCTTCATCCTTCCAGTGATGACCGTTAATAGCTGCAGGGACTTCTCACTACCCTCTCTCCTCGTACACAGAAGTAAGCCTCATTCAAAAGGTCAGTGTTTATGTCTTTTTCCGCGAGGAGCAAGGTTTTGTTGTACAATTTTAAAGCAAAGATAAATAGTATTTTCGGTTCTTTTCTTAACGCAACCAATTCACGCAATGTTTACTTAAGTATCGTGCATGCTATTTTTACGTAATCTTAAGCCATAATTTGACATATTTTTTTGGTTTTCGAACGGTTCAATTCAAGAAACGTAATTTTTAAATTATCAAAACGAACTCGAGTATGCCTGATACGGCCCAGCCAACCGACGACCCGTCGCAGACTCAACTGATCATAGGTGATTTAATCGCGCCAATAGGGCTAAAACTACCTGCTTTTTGGCGAAATAACGCACACCTCTATTTCGTACAGGTTGAATCCGCATTTTACGTTGCGGGTATACTAAACGACAACACCCGTTTCCATGCCATAATCGCATCAATTGACACTGATATTTTGTCATATATTACTGACGTCATTTTGAATCCCCCTGGTATTAACCTCTATGAAACGTTAAAAGAACGACTCATAGCGCAATTTGATCAATCAGACAACGCAAGAATTAAGAAATTGCTGTCTAACTTTCCTCTTACTGACAATAAGCCAAGTCAACTGCTGCGCGAAATGCAAACGCTAGCCCCAAGGTCAACTTACGGACCAAATCATCCAAAATTTATGGATTCAGCGCCTACCGCAACATTTGCAAACCATCCTAAGCGTTTCAACTGTTGAGCTAAAACAGCTCGCTACACTCGCGGATAAGATTCATGACGTTACTCAGGGCAGTAACGTATATTCTGTAACAGAAAACCCGCCGCTCGCTGACACGCATTAGCGCACCAAATAAAAACACTAACTGAACAAATAAGCGCTCTCAACGAAAGAGTAGAAAAACTTTCACTAGATAGATCCCGAAATCGCTCGCGAAGCAATTTTGGTCTCTTGCATTCGCGGTCACATAACCGCCAATCTGCCCGACATTGTTCCAACGACGGAGAAGACGTATGTTTTTATCGCACTACGTTTAAAGATAGGGCACGCAAATGCAGCCAGCCCTGCTCTTACATAAAAAATCTGGGAAACTCAGAGTAGCTGCTAGTAATAGTGGGTCGGCAGCTTCGAATACAAATTCCCGCTTATTCATATTCGACAGAGTTACCAATACTAGGTACTTAACCGATACAGGCAGTGTCGTATCATGCGTACCGGCAACGAATAAATGCCTAAATGCATACAGTCCCGCATTCCAGCTTTTCGCGGCAAACGGAAATAAATTCCAGTTTTTGGAATTCGCCGCTTGGGGCTAAGCCTCAGACTACGGCGTAGCTTCTCATGGGAATTTTTAATGGCCAACGTATCTATCCCCATTATAGGCGCCGATTTTCTAGAAAATGTCGGCCTTATTATAGACCTAAAACGCCACAGAGCAATAGACCCCACAATGTCACTTCGTTAGGTAGCATTAATATCTCTCCGCAGGAATCTGTCAAAACTATTTCAAAGCAAAACAGCTACCATGCACTATTAGCGGAATTTCCTGACATTACCGGGTGTTGGGACCCAGATCTCCAAGCGTGGGGAGGGGGGCGGATCAGGATGTGTTGGCGACGAAATATCTGAAGCGACGAAAACATATTGGGAATTGGTTTCAACTTGTTCTGAACCGTAGTTTCTCATCACGTTATTGTCGCTGGAATTGGGTTAGAAACGTGAATGATACAGTTCGCGAAAAAAGTATAAGGACAAGCGAAAACCCGCCAAATCTAGAAATCTTTTAGACGGAAACGTATGCAAATTTCTTAGGGAAAAACATGATAAAATTAAGTTATTTTTCATGTAAATTAGTTAAACTTTCCAAAAATAGATAGGTATAAATTTATTTTGTGAATTTTAAACCCATATGATCTTGGGAAAAAGTATAAGGACAGTTGATTTTTCATCTAAAATTATAGTAAAATTTCATATTTGAAAGCATAAAATGTCCATTTCAAATATAAAGA
>QLNU02015360.1:149859382-149884883 GCA_006491805.2 Dysdera silvatica | reverse complement strand
CAACCGACTACACCTATCTCCTCGTATACAGAAGCAAGCCTCACATAAAAGGTCAGTTTTCATGTCTTTTACCTCTAAAAGCAAGGTTTTGGGGGTTATAATCCATATGCAAAGATATATCGTATTTTCGGTTTTTCTATAACGTAAGCAATTCGCGGAATTTTCATTTAAGTATTATGCATGTTATTTTTATGTAATCGTAAGCCATAAGTAGACACATTTTTTGTTGTTGTCATTTCAAGAAACTTAATTTTTAAATTATCAAAACGAACTCGAGTATGCCTGATACGGCCCAGCCAACCGACGACCCGTCGCAGACTCAACTGATCATAGGTGATTTAATCGCGCCAATAGGGCTAAAACTACCTGCTTTTTGGCGAAATAACGCACACCTCTATTTCGTACAGGTTGAATCCGCATTTTACGTTGCGGGTATACTAAACGACAACACCCGTTTCCATGCCATAATCGCATCAATTGACACTGATATTTTGTCATATATTACTGACGTCATTTTGAATCCCCCTGGTATTAACCTCTATGAAACGTTAAAAGAACGACTCATAGCGCAATTTGATCAATCAGACAACGCAAGAATTAAGAAATTGCTGTCTAACCTTCCGCTTACTGACAATAAGCTAAGTCAACTGCTGCACGAAATGCAAACGCTAGCCGTAGGTCAACTTAAGGATCAAATCATCCAAAATTTATGGATTCAGCGCCAACTGCAACATATGCAAACCAACCTAAATGCTTCGACTGTTGAGCCAAAAGAGCTCGCTAAAATTGCGGATGAGATTCATGACGTTACTCAGGACAGTAACATATGTTCTGTAATAGAAATGCCGCCGCGCGCCGACAACGCATTAGCGAACCAAATAAAAACACTAACTGAACAAATAAGCGCTCTCAACGAAAGAGTAGAAAAACTTTCACTAGATAGATCCCGAAATCGCTCGCGAAGCAATTTTGGTCTCTTGCATTCGCGGTCACATAACCGCCAATCTGCCCGACATTGTTCCAACGACGGAGAAGACGTATGTTTTTATCGCACTACGTTTAAAGATAGGGCACGCAAATGCAGCCAGCCCTGCTCTTACATAAAAAATCTGGGAAACTCAGAGTAGCTGCTAGTAATAGTGGGTCGGCAGCTTCGAATACAAATTCCCGCTTATTCATATTCGACAGAGTTACCAATACTAGGTACTTAACCGATACAGGCAGTGTCGTATCATGCGTACCGGCAACGAATAAATGCCTAAATGCATACAGTCCCGCATTCCAGCTTTTCGCGGCAAACGGAAATAAATTCCAGTTTTTGGAATTCGCCGCTTGGGGCTAAGCCTCAGACTACGGCGTAGCTTCTCATGGGAATTTTTAATGGCCAACGTATCTATCCCCATTATAGGCGCCGATTTTCTAGAAAATGTCGGCCTTATTATAGACCTAAAACGCCACAGAGCAATAGACCCCACAATGTCACTTCGTTAGGTAGCATTAATATCTCTCCGCAGGAATCTGTCAAAACTATTTCAAAGCAAAACAGCTACCATGCACTATTAGCGGAATTTCCTGACATTACCGGGTGTTGGGACCCAGATCTCCAAGCGTGGGGAGGGGGGCGGATCAGGATGTGTTGGCGATGAAATGTCTGAAGAAACATGTTGGGGATTGGTTTCAACTTGTTCTGAACCGCAGTTTCTCATCACGTTATTGTCGCTGGAATTGGGTTAGAAACGTGAATGATACAGTGCGGGAAAAAAGTATAGGGAAAAGCGAAAACTCGCCAAATCTAGAAATCTTTCAGACGGAAACGTATGTAAATTTCTTTAGTAAAAATAATAATCAAATTATTTTTCATGTAAATTAGTTGAATTTTCCAAAAATAAATATGTATAAATCTACTTTGTGAATTTTAAACCCATATGATCTTGGAAAAAAATATGAGGACAACTGATTTTTCATCTAAAATTATAGTAAAGTTTGCATATTTGAAAACATAAAATGACCATTTCAAATATAAAGACTGGGTTCCCAAACAAAATTCTTGGCGCAGTATAGCCCAGATGCTCTTGCGCCATAAAAAATCCAAACAAACAAAATTCACACTTGCCTCAATTCTGTACGATTTTTGTACGATTCCAAAAGGAACTCACCTTTCTGAACTTGAAAAAGGGAAAATTCTTGCTTTTAAAGAATCTGGATTCAGTGGCCATGAAATTTCGAAAAAAATTAAAAGATCTAAAAGTGTAGTTTATAATTTTCTAAAAGAATTTGAAATGTATGGAATGAATAAACTAACAGGAAGACCAGAAATTCTAATGCATCGACAGAAAAGAATAGTTGTAAGAAAAGCTTGCGAGAAAAAAGAAACTGCAAATAACGTTAGAAGAAATTTGGATTTACCATGTTCCACACGAACAGTTCAAAATGTTTTGAATAAACATCCGAATATTTGGTATGGAAAGTTAATGTTACGTTCGCCTTGTACAAAGCAACATAAGTGGGAAAAAAAAAAGACTGGACTTTGCAAAAAAAAAAACATTTCTATCGGTCCAAAATGGAATGATGTAATCTTTTCAGACAAAAGAAATTCAACCTTGATGGGCCAGACGGTTGTCCCTATTTTTGGTATAATCTGCGTAAAACCAACGAAGTTTTTTCCAAACGTCAAAACGGTGGGGACATAGTAATGATTTGGGGCGCTTTTGCAGCAAACGGAACCACTCCAATAGTTTTTATCAACTACAAAATGAACTCTGACAAATATGTTGATATGTTAGGTGAAAATTTGTTACCTGAGGCCCCACTAATGACTTCAGGTGACTATTTTTTCCAACAGGATAATGCTTCCATGCACGTTTCTAAGAGTGCAAAACTCTTGTTTGAAGCCAATTCAGTAAATTTACTTGATTGGCTGGCGAGGAGTCCAGATATGAATCCTATAGAAAATTTATGGGGCCTTCTAGCCTGAGAAGTTTATAAAAATGGCACACAATATCAGTGTAAATAGGATCTTGTATTAGCTATCGAACAAGCTTGGAATAACATTACCATAGACACTTTAAAAGAATTTTCAGCATCGATGACTTCCCAGCTTATTCAAGTAATTGAAAACAAAGATTGTTTTCTTGATTATTAAGAGAAATCATATGTAATTTAGAATATGTCCTTATACTTTTTCTATATTTCTTTCGTGATAATTTTTATGAGGTCAACTTTTGTAAGTTTCATATTTGTTGTTTTATGTTTTGTAGATGTTATTGTAAAATGTGATATTATAGCTCATAAATATCAAAAAGTTCATTTTGATAAAATGAAAATAAAGTATATTTTCATTCAATTATATGTTGACCTTATACTTTTTTCGCGCACTGTAGGATATAATTTAAAATAAGGATTTGAATATGATTGAAAATGCAAACTTACAGTTATTTTAAAAAAAATCGCGATAAAATACAGTAACTATAAATTTTAGACACTCGTCTATAAAATCGTCTTAGAGAGATGCTCGTCTTAAACAGGTGAACGGCGAAACATTTTTGTGAATTGTCAAATTTATATAGGGAAATAAACGAAAATCTTAAACCATAATAAAGACCGTTGTCCGAAAGATCGTCTAAGAAAGGTGGTCGTCTCACGGAGGTAAAAAAATAGAATCACATGGGAAATAAATAAAGTCTACAATCTTTAATCGTAATAAGGAGTTCTGTCCGTAAGATGGTCTTAAAGAGATGGTCGCCTTAAAGAGGAAATGCTCATAATATTCGCATTCCTATTAGGAATATCGGAAATCATAAAACAAACTACTTTGTCATGTAGCGAAAGATTTCCAAAATAACTAAAAAATAAATAAATATAAAAGTAAAAATTAGAAAATTTTCGATCAAAAAAAACCCGCTATTGAAAAAAAAGAAAAATTAGAAACTTTTGATTAAAATAAAGTTTAAAGATAAAAACGTTAAAAGATAAAAAAATGTATAAAGTTTAGAAAAAGAAAATATAGAAGTTTTAAAAAATTACAAAATTAAAAAAAAATGCATAAAGTTTAGAAAAAGAAACAAAAGAAAGAAAAATGCGCCAACTCTCCAAACTTTCTCCAAAACGAATAAGCTCTAGTTTGAGCTATAAGCTATACGTGGGTGGCAGAAATTATTGTATAATAAATTCCCCCACGAAAACTCACAAAAATCTCGCCCCGGAGGCTTTTCTGTGTTGACCATATTTGGCAATTGTGTTATCCCTGTGAAGGGTAATAATACCTTACATCTTTACATACGGAGAAAGAGAGCGTTGTTTCCTGTCCTCATTCGTCTAGCGGTCCAAGACACTCCGGGCTAAACGGAGGGACCCTGGTTCGAATCCAGGATGGGGAAAGCGTCTCTTTTTCTCCAAAACGAATAAAGCTCTAGTTTGAGCTATAATCTATACGTGGGTGGCAGAAATTATTGTATAATAAATTCCCACATGAAAAACTTACAAAAATCTCGCCCCGGAGGCTTTTCTGTGTTGACCACTATTTGGCAATTGTGTTATCCCTTGGAAGTGTAATAATACCTTAACATAAAATGTTCAGTAACTCGCGATCATAAGCGCAGTATTTGGTTTCGGTTTGCTACAGTTTTTGAAAGAAGAACGCTATGGGCTGTAGACCGCGACCTGTGTTTTGCTATAAAACAGTCCCTATTGCGAAATCACTAGCGTCCGCGTGAAGAACCAGTTTGGCGTTGGGGGAGGGATGAGCTAGGAGGGTAGCTTCTTCCAGCTATTGTTTCGTGAAGAGGAACGCTTTATCTGTTTAGGGCGTCCACACAATAGGAGTTTTATCGTTTTTCTTTTTCAAGCCTTTTAAAAATCTGTTAAAAGACATGTTTGTTAAAAGACGACGAGGCTCGTGTGCCGCGTTTGGCAAAAATCTCCCATAGAAATTGACTAGGCTGAGAAATTTTTGCAGCTCGTTTACAGTTTGTGCTTTCGGAAAGCTTTGAATTGCTTTGACCTTTTCAGAGAGCGGCTTTATCCCGTGTTGGGAAACAACATGGCCCAGAAATTCTATTTCTGGAACGCCAAATTCACATTTAACAACATTCAGTTTAATTCCGTATATACTGAGCCTTTTGGAAAATTGTTTTTAGGTGGTTCTTCAGTTTTTGAGAAACATAAAATATCGTCTGCATAAGCGTAACAAAAATTTAAGCCTCTTAAAACTTCATGAATGAAACGAACCCATGTATGTGATGCATTAGACATACTGTAATTGAGTCGAGTAAATTCAAATAGGCGCCAAGGGGTTATAATTGAAGTTTTGGGAATATCGGGTTTGAAAATGGGGATCTGAAAATACGCTTTTAGAATGTCCGTTTTGCTGAAAATTCTGCTCCCGTGTAACATGTGTGAAAAATCATGTAAGTATGGAATGGTGTACAAGTCGAATACGGTTTTTGTGCTAAGCATACGGTAATCGCCTGCGGGCCTAATTTCGCCTGATTTTTTCTTTACTACATGCAGCGGCAAAGCCCATGTTAAACGAGAAGCTCTGATTATATCCTGAAAAAACATAAATTCAAACTTTGTTTTTGCTGTTCGCAGGATATGTGGGTGCAGGTGTCGTGGCTTGCAATGTACGGGAGGTCCTTTAATCACTATGTGATGGACCGTGTCGTGTGGGGCTGATGTAGTCTTAGGCGAAGGGTTGGTAATGTCGGGAAATTCCGCTAATAGTGCATGGTAGCTGTCTTGCTTTGAAATAGTTTTGACAGACTTCTACAGAGAGATATGAACGCTACCTAACAAGTGAAGTGACGTTGTGGGGTCTATTACTCTGTTGCGTTTTAGGTCTACGATAAGGCCGAAATTTTCTAGAAAATCTACGCTTATAATGGGGATTAATACATTCGCCATTAAAAATTCCCATGAGATACACACACGTATTATTAGTCAAATACGTTATAGACATAGCAGGCAATACACGTTATCCTGTTTATTGTGTGACTACATGTCCATTGCAGAGGCGCCCAGTTTCCGACAAGAAAGAACTTACGGCAGAGTTCTGAGAAGCAGACAGTTCCGTATTTATAAATGGACACGTTGTGCACTTGCCCAGGGCGCAAAATTTCTAGGGGCACAAAAGGCTGCGGATTTTTTTTTTAATTGCAAATTATTTACCGTAGAAATCTGTCAAGCTCTCCCCACGAAGACGCCCTCCACCCCTTTTTTTCTAAATCTGAAATTCTGAAAGATTGCGTGAAACAACCCCTGCCCTCCTAGGCAGCATCCAGGCAGGGGCACGTGCGCCCCACTGAGAATGTTAAGTTTACATTAAAAATTATTATTTTCAAGTAACAAATACTTCAGTTAAAGTTCAAAAGTTGGGAATGGAACTAAAGGCAAAGTTAAGAAGGTTGCGATTGATATACGTAGTTGACTGAAAGTAAAAGGTGTTAAAGATGTTTTGGTTATTTCAACTTGTTTGTAATTCTTACGAAAATTTAATTTTTATGAAAAAATTTGCAAAATATGCCCTAGAAACGGAAAAAAGACAAAAAAGACAAAAAAAATACAAAAAATAAAATGCAAATTCCATGAACATCTGGGCGTTATTGATTACTATGCACGTATATACACTATATGCCCAAAAGTATCCGGACACTTTGGATTTTTTGTTTTTTTTTTCGAATTTCTAAAAAACCACTCGGCCAATTGTTCTCTAACTGTGGAGGTATATAGAACATGCTTGAATGACACTTTACAATAAAGTTTTGGTGACTTGTGCATTTAGGGGACCACCCACATATTGACAAAGTGAAAAAATATATTTGATCACCCTGTATCATAAAAAGCTGAAAATTATTTGTAACTTTCAGAAAATATTTAACCAGCTATGCTTAATGCCTGTGTGCATTTTTGTAAAACAAACATGTATATTCATGAAGATAGAAACGTTTCTTTAAGAAAACCCAAATTTTGTCACATATTTTTTGCTTATAATATCCACAATTTTCAGTCAAATTTCACGAAACTTACAGAACATTTGTCAACGTACAAGAAAAATATTATACTTAAATTAGAAATTAATATATTGAATACACGATGAGATATGAGCATTTGAAGAAAATAATTTTTTACTGCGCATGCGCGAAAGATATGAATAACTTTCTTTCATAATTTTGTAGTCAATAGTATAGGGCAACTTAAAAAAAATACCAGTGGGATATCTTGAAAATTCAGAAAGTTATCGACGATATAGTGAGCCGTATTTCTCTAATTCTCTGAAAGTAGCTAGATGATAAGGGTTTTTTCCACAAATTGTCATATTCCAAATTACCAAACACCCCTGTTCTGAAAATGAAATATTCCAGATTTATGCAAATAAGGATCAAAAGTATTCGGACACCCCTCTACGTGGTGGATTCTGTTAGTGACGTCAAATTTCTAGCTCTCAGACAAGTATAAAAGAAGTCTGACGAGTTAACAATTATAATTTCAAAGCTAGAAAAGTAAAATGGGAGGAAAGGGCGAGCTAAATGATTTTGAACGTGGTGAAGTCATTGGTTGTCACCGCTGTGGAAAATCTGTTCGTGAGATTTCTGTGATGTTACGAGTGCCCCGTTCCACCGTTAATGATGTTATCGTAAAGTGGGAACATACGGGGACTACAACGGTGCATCCACGACCTGGTCGACCACTCCGTCTAGTAGACAGGGAACGCAGAGTGATGAAAAGAGTTGTGAAAGCGAACCGCATGAAATCGACGGAAAAAGTTCGTGCGGATTTTCAAAAAGCCTCTGGATGCAACGTCAGCACAAAAACAGTTCGTCAGGAACTGCAAAGTCTTGGTTTTCATGGCCGAGCAGCTGCATATAAACCAAGCATTACTGCAATCAATGTCAAGCGTCGCTTACAATGATTCAAAGTGTGCAAAACATGGAGCCTGCAGCAGTGGCGTGAAGTGTTATGGAGCGATGAATCACGGTACACTATTTGGCAATCAGATGGTAGAGTCTGGGTGTGGAGAATGCTGGGTAAACGCTTTTTACTTGACTGTATTGTGCCGCAAGTTAAGTTTGATGGTGGAAGCATAATGGTTTGGGGTGGTTTCTCATGGTTCGAGCTTGGCACTTTAATTCCTTTGAAGGGAACTCTGAAGATGGAAGGCTATCTCGACATTTTAGGCAGTTCCATGTTGTCTACATTGTGACAACAGTTTGGAGTGGGTTCATTCTTGTTTCAACAAGATCGTGCTCCTATCCACACAGAAAGGGCTGTACAGAGCTGGTTTGCTGACATGGATGTTGAGGAATTGGACGTGCCTGATAAGAGCCCAGACCTAAATCCCATAGAACACCTATGGGATGAATTAGAACGTCGACTGCGAGCTAGGCCAAAATGGCCCACATTGGCGCAAGAGCTGATTAATATTCTTTTGCAAGAATGGCATGCAATTCCCACTGAAAAATTCCAGAAACTAGTAGATAGCCTCCCAGATAGAGTGGCAGTCATCACTGCAACAAAAGGTGGTCCCACTTCATACTAATTTTTGACTTCTTGTTGGTTTGTTGTATTTTTATGGCACAAGGACAACAATGGTCATTCTGCACCAAGCAAGGTTTTTGACTTCTGTAAAGGAGAAGCAAAACATGCAGGTGTTCGGATACTTTTGATCCTTATTTGCATAAATCTGGAATATTTCATTTTTAGAACAGGGGTGTTTGGTAATTTGGAACATGACAATTTGTGGAAAACCCCCTTATCATCTAGCTACTGTCAGAGAATTAGAGAAATACGTCTCACTGTATCGTCGATAACTTTCTGAATTTTCACGATATCCCACTAGTATTTTTTTCGAAGTTGCCTTATATTATTGACTACAAAATTATGAAAGAAATTTATTCATATCTTTCGCGCATGCACAGTAAAAAATTCTTTTCTTCAAATGCTCATATCTCATCATATATTCAATATATTAATTCCTAACTTAAGTATAATATTTTTCTTGTACGTTGACAAATGTTTCGTAAATTTCGTAAAATTTGACTGAAAATTATGGGTATTATAAGCAAAAAAACATGTGACAAAATTTGGGTTTTTTTTAACGAAACGTTTCTATTTTCATGAATATACATGTTTGTTTTACGAAAATGCACACAGACATTAAGCATAGCTGGTTAAATATTTTCTGAAAGTTACAAATAATTTCCAGCTTTTTATGATACAGGGTGATCAAATATATTTTTTCACTTTGTCAATATGTGGGTGGTCCCCTAAATGCACAAGTCACCGAAACTTTATTGGAAAGTGCGCACTCAAGTATGTTCTATATATCTCCAAAGTTAGAGGATAATTGGCCGAGTAGTTTTTTACAAATTCGAAAAAACATAAAAATTCGAAGTGTCCGGATACTTGTAGGCATATAGTGTATATACGTACATAGTAATCAATAACGCCCAGATGTTCATGGAATTTGCATTTTATTTTTTGTATTCTTTTGCATTTTTTGGCTTTTTTCTGTTTCTAGGGCATTTTTTACAAATTTTTTCATAAGGGTCGTCCTCTAAATGGTCGAGTCACCGAAACTGTATTGCAAAGTGTGCATTCAAGCATGTTCTATATATCTTCAAAGTTAGAGAACAATTGGCTGAGTAGTTTTTTAGAAATTCAAAAAAATTAAAAAATCCAAAGTGTCCGGATACTTTTGGGCATATAGTGTACACTTGAGCGCCAGAATGCTAAAAGGCACTTGTACGAGAAGAAAAAATCGTTGTTGTTTATATTATATTTCTTCTCTTTACTTTCTTCTATTCTTTCACCTGTTGCATTTGATATTGGCATTGTTAAAAATATTTTCGAAATAATCTCTACATTAGGAAAAGTTCCACTCTCTTTGTACACTTCGAACTATTATTCAATAGCATTTCTGGCTATTTATTTATCAGCTTCTTACACTCTTATTATTTCTCATTTTTTAACAATATATATTGATATTCCTTGAAAATGTTCTTGCAAACTTCCTTTATCATTTATAACTTTTTAATATCACTTGAGATATTATATCACGCTTCAAAAGATCATTTTTTCCCTTCTTTATTCCATATAATTAGTATTCTTCGTAACGTCTACAAAAACAGAAATAACAATACTCACAATTCGATTAATTCTTCACGTCATGGTAAGTGTATCCAAGCAAAAAATACCCACTGATAAATACTTCAATAATAATGGTACCAGTAATAAATACCATTATGCACCCAATAATACGCAGTTTCTTTCCTTTAAATTTGTTTTATTCTATATTAAGTAATATTTCTTTAAGTAATAACAATGGTTCAAAGGAATTTCGGAAAAATTAATACAATGGAAGCGGGACATAAATGTCCTCTCGCCCTAGAAATTTATCTAGAAGCTCCGATTCTTGCGCGGAAATATATTGTTTGTTTGTTTGGCTTTTTAAACAAACTAATTTTTAAACAAATTTATAGTTTGTTATTTTTATGAAATTAACAAATTTTTAAAATTATCTCATAAAATTCTGCATTATTAAATTTTCTATTGTTATTATCCCTCATTACAAACTGCTCGACACGTCAACAACATCATGAATATTATTTGTAAATTTTTGGCATCCGCATGTAAAAAGGTTCGCTGCCACTGAAATATAACATTGGTGTTTTCAAAACAAGACGCAATGGTTATATATATGTTTAAGAATACCATTTACTTGAAAAGTAATTACTGTATCATATAAACTATCGGCTATTTAAAATGTTAATTAGATGGGAACTTTAACGCGTATGGAACGTACTGCGTGTTCGTTACAAGGGATTTAGTAATTTTTTTAAAGCGAAATAATGATATTATTAATGTAATTAGCTTTTGTTAAAACCTGAGAGTGTCATCCATAGGCGTAACTTGAGAATTAAACATAGCGTAAATTGGAGAGGGTGCGTTGTGTGGGAAAAAATACGATTTTGCCTCTTTTCTAAAAAACTGGGGGCAAGTGCCCCCACCAGATTACGCTTGTGGTCTCATCAGATTTTAATAAAGGAACCCCCAAAAGATAGCATGAACAACTTTCTGTATCACTGTTGCAAAATACATATTAGTTATTGCTATATAGGGTGGTTAGTAAAGTCCTTATACACGCAGATAACTGTCGAACAGAGAGAGCTATATGTATGAACGTGATGTGTAGGTATAGTAAAGTGACTATGCACTACAAGATGAGACTGCGTACAGCGTCCCTAGCGGAAAAATTCAGAACTTAGAGCTGCTATCTCGAAAACTATTCAAGATAAGGGCAAAAAGTCAATTATAAAGTTGTTAAGCACCAGCTAGTTAGTACGAAATGACTTTTTTTCACCACCTTAATAGGGCAAAAATCGTAATTTAAGAGGTTTTAAAGGTATCCGTCCAGCAACGCCAGTGTTGGTCAAAATTCCAAAATTATTACGCAAAATACGATATAATACGATTTCATTATTGTAGCGTACACATTTGCATATCATACGTTTTGTGACGAGATTGTGTGTGCAATGAAAGTATCGCCCCTACCTGAAGCTTCTCCTCCATGCATAGCTGTACGAAGGGAAAGCTGTCACGTAGGGGCGTCCTGTACCCATTAAACTTCCTAAATCACGATTTTTGCCCTATTAAGGTGGTGGAAAAAGATGTTCCATACTAACTAGTTGGTGCTTAACAACTTTGTGATTGATTTTTTTCCCGTATCTTGAACAGTTTTCGAGATAGCAACTCTGAGTTCTGAATTTTTCCGCTAAGAGTGCTGCACTCATTCTCATCGTATAGCACATAGTCACTTTACCATACCTATACCTCACATACATATAGCTCTCTCCGTTCGACAGTTATCTGCGTGTATACGGACTTTACTAACCACCCTGTATATTGTGGTAGCGAGTAATTGACTTTTTTTTTTACTCAATAAGAATTTTTTTAATATTAAAAAAAAAAAAATTAAAAAGATTTGAAAACACACCTATTAAAACCATTCCTGCCGATGTTTTTCCCTTACCTCCGAACGCCTTTTTTGCCATTCCCCCTCCCCCATATCTCTTTACCTCCAGTTTTAGAACAATTAAACGACTCTGTAATTAACTAAAAACGTGTTGAGAAAACTCTTTTTACAAATTAATAAATTAAAGTAATTTAAAATTCATTATTTAATTTATTATTTTCTAAGAGGGAAAGGTACAGGGTGTCCATGTACTTAATGCTCAGTTTCGAAAGGCTGTGACTGGAGTATTAGCAAAACAATTCTATATTTAATATGAGGACGACTGCGGCGTTGAAACAAAAGTTCATTCCGAAAGTTTCCGCTATAACAATACATGGTGCTGTTCCATGCCATTTAGTGCGACATTTCTCAACCGGAAATATCTCCGGGGATGCCGCAAGAAATAGTAATGACTAGCAATCTTTTGTATTGTTAATAAATTTCTTATATTATGTAACAATATGAAGTCATTTTTTGTAAAACTACAAAAATTAATGTAATTAATTATAAAATTAATTATAAAATTAATTAATTTAAAATTAAAATTAATTTTGACTTAATTATTAAATTAATTGGACTAATTATTAAATTAATTGAATTAATTATTGAAACATTGCCGTGTTTTCCCTTTATATACGAACTTTAAGTTTATAAAAAATTAAAGAAAAGCATTAATAATGATATAGAGTAGAATTTCGTTAATCTGGATTAATTGAGACCAGGACCTGTTCGGATTAACCGAATTCTTTACTACAGAAATTATTGTAAGCTATAATTTTTATGTGTGTGTGTGTTTTCGTGTGCACACGTAACAGACAACAGGCGGGTGACGGAAAATTTCCCATTTTTTTTTATGGGGAAATTTCAATTAATTGGCAACACACCTTGCGCTGTTTCTTTATGTCGTGTCACGGCAGCCGACTGAAAAAAGAAATCGGATTAAGCAGATTTTTGGATTAGCGTGGTTCTGATTAACGAGGCTCTAATATATAATATTTTATCTCTTGGGGGAGGGGGTTCCCTTCAATATGAATATTATTTCAAGGGTTCCGCAAGCGTAAAAAGGTCGCAAAACGCTGGTATAGTGCATCATCTAAAACGTCACAAGATCAGGGCTGTCCTGAAGAAAATTATTGAGAGTATGCAGTGTTGTCTTAATTAAAGAGTATTGAAATTGCGGGGTAACTGGACTTGGTGACCTCACAGCGCCGCGCTGACTGTCATTTGACTGGTCGTCTATTGTCTATCCAAGCCTATTGTGAAAGTTGCCACTTTCATTAGCTTTTAATTTCTCTTCTGGTTGTACGCAAGATGTTATTTTGAGGCTTGGAAGGTTCAATGGGTTTTCCCCCTTTCCTCATTTGTTTCCATTCAAGTTTGTAAATGACTAGAAAAAAAAAAGGCTGAACTTTGTTGAAAGTTGTCCAAAAACCAGCAAATACGAAAACTTTCTTGAGACCTTGAGAGCACGCGCCGCGTACTCTGTATTTTTCAAAATTTCTTGAGAGTACGCGGCGCACACAGCGCGTACCCTTTGGGGACAGCCCTGCACATAAGATTTACGATACGAAAGGCACCTTATGTGATCACGTAATAACATGTTCGATTATTAACACGGTTTTGGCTGTAGGGTTATCTCAAAGCCTTCGTCTCTCGTGAACATGGTCAATCTAGTAGAAGGATCTCAAGACTAACATCACACGCCGTATCCAAAATATTTCAAGTAAAAGTATGTTCTGTGGTTGAGTTTGCGATCTCGGCACGTTGTCTACTATGGAGGACAGTATATCAACTCTTGTATAATTACATAATCACAGGCGGATTCACGATTTTGCCGCCTGTAGGCTGAGATATTTTGCCGCCTAATCTTACCAAATGTAACTAGACGGAAGCGGCCCTAGAATTCTCGAGGCTCAAGTCATGGTGTACTGCGCGAGGCCCTATACAAGAAAACCCCCATATAATGAGGAACCAGAAAAAAAAGAAATGCTCACTATATAAGACCAGCAAATACCTTGGGCATTAGAAACAATTGAATTCTGTTATACTTAACCACGATACAAAACAAAATTTATATTTTCCTGTCCACATTCAGAAACTCGCTAAATGTGGGCTCGCTATAAGTGGGTGCTACTGTATTTGAAAAAGTTTTTCTAAATGTTTTTGATTGAGAAGGGAGGATGAGGGCGAAGAGAAGCAAATTATTAAAAGAAAATACATTACACACTGATCATATATTTAAACACTAATCATATTTATTAATCAATGACTCACATGTTTGTAACAGAACATACTAATATTTAATTTGAATACTGTGACTTAATTTAACAGGCTTACTCGAGCTTCACACACCTAAATTATTGCTCAAATCACAATATTCTCGTTCGACATAAGCTTATTCATATCTAAAATTGTTCGTAAATACTTCATAACTTTTGCTTACTTTATACGTCTATAGCGCGTTAGGTAATTTAGGATTAGATTGATAGCGTAACTAGATCTTTAAATAAAGTATATTTACACATAGATCTTAATAATGGAATCAGTAATATTTATCATGGCCCATGTTTTTTACCCTCGATAAAGTTATTTCGAAATTAAAAAATAATTAATCAAACTTCTTATAACTGCTAAGACTCATTATATTGACAGTATGGAAACTATTCCCTAAAATATTGTCTCCTTTTCAATCACATACCCACCTTATTTGCAATTTCTTCTCCCTTTTCACATAAAGGACTCCCATGAAGGACTCCCTACCCATTTGTAGGCTATAAATTAAACTTCGTTTTTTGTTGCAGAGGTGTAAATTTATTTATTTTGTAGTAATTCCCTACTTTCATTTAAATAGAGAAATTTTACATTATTTGAAATTGTTACTGGTGAAATTATTTCCTATTTATTTTTTAATATAACAAATATTTGAATTTTCGTATAAAGTTTTTCAAAGTTTAGAAAAATCAGTGCAAATAATGAAGCATTACCCGAGGACTCCGATATCGCGAAGCCCTAGGTAGACGCCTGTCCCGTCTTACCCTAAAGCCGCCTGTGTAACTAGAGGCATAACAGAGATTTTGACGCTTTTGTCAAATTCTTAATTTGACAACCCTAGTAGTTATTTCCAATTCGTCTATACTCAAGTAATGGCGAATTTGGCGCTTTTTGATCCTCTCTTAAGGCGGCGCCCATGGCAGCTCACCCTTTGCTAAAGCCCAGTTAGGCCTCTGAAAATAAGAATTCAAAATTAATAATGCAGTTCGCTACCGAAAATTTCAGCCCCGCCTTTGCAAACTTTTCGGCGGCAAATTTTCTTAGCCTAGGGGGCGCTCAAGTACTAGGTAAGCACATTTCTTACCACTTTATACTCCCATCTACCCCTCCCACGAAGTCTGCTACACCACCTACACCCCTCAAATATCTTGACATACATCCCTAAAACTCAAAGTTCATATGCCCGCTAAATATTCAAATTACAAGAAAGGAAATAAAACATTGCGCAAATTATTTTTCTATATTTTTTCTGCATATGTCAATTGTAATAATTTTTTTATAAACTCATGTTTGTAAAAATTGCAACACCATGAAGGAATCATGTGATTGAGCTGAAACTTTCAGGAAATGCAAATTAGGGTATGCTATTCAAATGATTAGAATTTCAGAGTCATCACGCATGCGTGGGCTGAGCAGCGCCCTCTGAACTGCTGATGGATCCGTATAAATAGAGGGCTGTAGCGGGGCGTGTATGGTTATCTGCTAGTGGTAAACGTTACATGAGACGTCACTATGCCTCTACGACGAAAGAGGACAACCTTTCAGCAAGTTACGGAGTTTGAACGGGGACGAATGATCGGCTTTCGTGAAGGAGGGTTTTCTTATCGTGCAATAGCAGCTCGTATGGGGCGTAACAGCAGCACAGTGATGCGAGTGTGGAAGCAGTGGGTTCAAGAGAACCAGACAACTCGGAAATCCAGAAGTGGACGCCGAAAGGTGACGTCAGCACGGGATGATAGACACCTGGTCCGCATGGCGGTGACGGACCGTTTTGCTTCATCTGGACAGTTGGCAGAACGTTGGTGCACTGCTACAGGTGTATCATTGTATAAATATTAAACGGAGGGACCCTGGTTCGAATCCAGGATGGGGAAAGCGTCTCTTTTTCTCCAAAATTACATAAGCTCTAGTTTGAGCTGTAATTAATACGTGGGTGGCAAAAATTATAGTATAATAAATTTCCCCCACGAAAACTCACAAAATTCTCGCCCCGGAGGCTTTCTTGTGTTGACCATATTTGGCAATTGTGTTATCCCTGCGGAGGGTAATAATACCTTAACATCTTTACATACGGAGAAAGAGAGCGTTGTTTCCTGTCCTCATTCGTCTAGCGGTCCAAGACACTCCGGGCTAAACGGAGGGACCCTGGTTCGAATCCAGGATGGGGAAAGCGTCTCTTTTTCTCCAAAATTACACAAGCTCTAGTTTGAGCTGTAATTAAAACGTGGGTGGCAAAAATTATAGTATAATCATTGTGTGCTTCATCAATTCGTCGGCGTCTACTGCACCGTGGACTGCGTGCAAGAGTTCCTTTATACAGGACCCCCGATCCCGCAAATCGTCCATCCTGATTAAACCTGACCACCGGCGCCCTCAACTACAATGGGCTCATGGACATAGAGACTGGCGTGCTGATTGGCAACAAGTGGTGTTTTCTGATGAATCCCGCTTTAATTTGGGGTACAGTGATGGCCGCATCTGTGTTAGACGCTATACCGGTGAACGCCACCTTCCGGAGTGCGTTATCCAACGTCATAGTGGACGAACCCCCAGCGTTATGGTCTGGGGTGCGATTACGTAACATGGACGATCTCAGCTGCTACGAATTGTGGGTAATCTTAACAGCAATCGATACATCAATGAAGCTCTGGAGCCTGAAGTTTTTCCCTTCCTTCAAGGCATTCCCGGAGCTGTATTTCAACAGGACAATGCCCGCCCACATATTGCCAGGAATGTTCAAGACTTCTTTTCATCACAACAGATACAGCTTCTTCCTTGGCCTGCCTATTCGCCGGATATGTCGCCGATTGAACATGTGTGGGATTTCGTTGGTCGGCGTCTCGCTCGTGATCCTCGTCCCATAGCTACTACAGATGAACTTTGGGGTCGCACACAAGCAATCTGGAATGCTCTTCCTCAGGCACACATTCAACATCTGTTTGATTCCATGCCACGTCGTATAGCATCACTTATTGCAGCGCGTGATGGCTTCACCAAATACTGATTTTCGACATGTAATATTGGTTTTTTTTTTTGCTTTGTATTTGTAATCGTTTATTTGTATCAACACAGGTCGTTTGTACATTAAATTTCATTCAATTCGGACGAGTCCTTCATGGTGTTGCAATTTTTACAAACATGAGTACATGTAGCAATTTTTCAAAAAAAAGTAGGGATAAGGATACTAAGAGGGAAGAAAGTTACCATATGAAATTAAATCCTGCCACCTCAAAAATTGTCAACTGCTTGTGAATGGGTTAAATGTCCAAGAAGAAATGCTTGAATTTTGTTTTCTTCCGAATAAAGAAATGAACTTTTTGTGCAAATATGGGTGAATTATTTCCTTGCTACTGAATATTTTGTTTCCTTCTGGTAAGTACATTTTATAAGAAAATCTTAGCGTAAAATTTCACCCCACAAACAAAGCTTCACACACCCCCAACAAAGTTTAACACCCTCGAGCAATATTCTGGCAGACACCCTACCCCTCCATAATAAAAGAAAATAAGCAAATGCCTGCCCCCACCTTCATGCTTACGTAAAATTTCGGTTCTCTAATTTTGGCATAAGTTTGAAGGCAACGGGGCCAAATTATGTAATACTTATTTACATTTTTGTTGTAATATTGAGCACTTATTAGTAAGTTTGTTATAATATTAAATGCTTATTTATAAATAGTGTATTCACAACAAATCATCGCAATTAAAAGATTTCAATACTCTATTAATAGCTATTTTGGTAGCATTATAAAGTTTGTTTCTTTGTTTGGATTTTTTATGGCGCAAGAGCATCTGGGCTATACTGCGCCAAATTATAAAGTATTTTGTTCTATTTTTATTATTAATATGTTTTATATTGTAAGCAAATAATGTGCAATAAATAAGAAGTGGATTTGATAAAATACACATACAAAAATAATACAGTTATTGTAATTTAAAAAATGTCAGGAAGGCCACGGGGACCCTAGAGCGCCTGACGAAAAAAATCCAGAGCCACTGGTTTAAATAATTTAACATCTAACTGCGATTACGTGTATTTAATATTTTATATCTTCTACTCGCAGTGTGTCGTACATCCAAGTACTGTATTGCAGTTTGTTTGTTTGTTTGTTTGGCTTTTTTATGGCGCAAGAGCATCTGGGCTATACTGCGCCAAGTATTGCAGTTTTGTCAGAGAGGTTGTCACTAAGTGCAGTGTGCAAGTTTTATTATTTTTTGTATCCTAGGCAAGCATGGTCCCAACACCCCTCCCCTCAAAAAAAAATAAGCAAATCTCTCCCCCTCCCCCAAAGATGCTTACGTAATACTTGAATGGCCTTCCATTGGTAAATCCTCCTGCACGTAACGTGCTGTTGGTGTATCGTAAGTTTGTTACTTTTGAATTTTCCACAATGCCCGTATCAGGAAGGGTGGACCTTATGGACCAGTCTTTACCCCGTGGACTTGGAGGTGCGGCCTTGCATATTGTGATTGTATCGTTACGTACTTCAAAAATTTTTGACTGCCCTCCCCCCGAAATTAAATCCTGGTTACGGTCTTGCACTACGGTATTTCAACGACATGTATAACCCAACAGAAACTTTCGTATTTGGCATTATTTATTTATTTATTTTTTTAATCCAAATAAAATTCTATTGCCACAGGCGCCCTTATGTTAAATACGAAACCTCTCCGTTGAGTAGTTCCCCACTTTTGTGAAATGTGATTCATATATCAAAAGCGACCTTTAAATAGGGACACCCTGTACTTTTCAGAGTGGTGTAATTATTATCTCGAAATGTGCCCTGTTAAAAATCTTCCTCGTTTAGATCTCTCTATGAATAACTTCCTGCAACCACTCGTGTTATCAGTTTGTTTTCGTCGAGCTTCCGTTCTGAACTAGAATGCCATTCTAATGTATCATACACAATTGTCATCAGATTGAAATAGACACGAAATGTGATGTAACAATGATAAACATAGAAAACTTGGGAATGGATAGATGTGTTTGTTTAGCTGTTGCGCTTGGGCAACGCAGAGAAATTTCGGCACCTGTGTAAATGAGCAGAGAAGGGAAGTTTCATACGTGAAGAAGTCTCAGGATGACCATGCTGGGAATACAGGGCGTTAGAAAAACAATAATAACGATAGACACATTTGGCCCTAAATGTATCGAACAAATATTTCCAGGAAAAATAAAACGAAAGATCATTTAAAATAGAAACAAAATCACATTTCAGCAAATCGCTAAATGATTCTCGTCTTCCAAAAACATGACTTTTACCTAAAATATTTGGGCATCGTCTCTGTTTTGAAATATTTGATATTTCTTTTGATAGTCGGGCGTAATTTTGTAGTTTCGTTAATGAACCCTTGATAAACATATTCTGTTGATCGCACACGTGTGTATTCGCGGACATATACACTATATAACTAGAAGGGCGGATACAGACTTTCATTTGGGGGGTTCAAGGACAGAATTTGCCATGGTCTTGGAATAACACCCTTCATTTATCATGAAAGTTGGAATTTTTTACAGTGAAAAAAATATATTTGAGGGTCATGACCCCTGTGACCTTCCCATGTGTTCGCGCGTGATAACTAGGAAATTTCAAGTATTACGTAAAGTAATATATTTGGCCATTTATACCCCCACGTAAGCAAAAATTAACATTGGCTAACATAGGAAAATAAGCACAACAGCACCCCCCAAAGGTGCTTACGTAATACTTGAACGCTGCCCTATGGCCGTTTTACGTATTTGGGGGGCTGGGACCAAGGGTTTTGTTCTTTTGGGAGCGTTTTTACACTAATTTTTACATTTCAAAAATTTTGCAATTAAAAAAAAATATTTATTTATTGATTGATTGATCTGACCCAGTTGTTCAACCTGTTATGACGACACTGAATATACACTTGAATTACAAATTTGTATATTGGCACTGGCTGTTGGTGGATTGCATTTGGAAACAAAAAAAAAAAAATAATAATAATACTCATAATAATAATTCTGCACCTGAAAATAAGGATTTTCAATAAACAATTGCTTATGTATTGGATACGTGAAAACTAAGGTAGAAGCATAGCGGATCCAGAAAATATTTTATATAGAAATTTAAAACAACTCAAAGAAGAACCGGAAGGCACATGTTTGTTTGTGGAATGAGTGAGAATGAATTTGAGAAAGAAACCTCGGGTGGGAGAAAACACGGATTGGGGAAAACGTTTTCAAGTGAAAATCCTTAAATGGGCTAAATATTCTATTGTGTCAACCGATCAAAACGTGAAAAACCAAAATTCTGCGCTGGAGAGTTTAGAAGCCATTAGGGAACGAGAAAAAAGCGTTAAGCAAGGTATACAGTTGAAATAAGAAAACAAGTGGAAATAAACTGGAGACGTGAACCGCTCAAAACAAACATGTATACTTAGGTTAGAAATTCGGCTCTGAAAATGCGTTCCTTAGAAGTAGAACGCCGTGCGGGGAGTTATTATAGTATATAACAGTAGCAAAGCGTGTGTAGCGCGCTCACCTTGGCTGATTAAATGTTTACAGGTACAATGGCCGCTATTGAAAAGTTTTAAGTATTATTTAAAATGAAATTTTGACCCTTTCTTTTAAAAAAATCCCAGTTTATAATTGAATAAGATTTAAGGATCGCGTTACACCGAATTTACAAGTTACGAGGTTTGAGTGACATGCCCGTATCCAGAGGGGGGATTTTAGGGACCGGTCCCCCCCCCGAAACTAAATTTTTAATGGGATTTGGCTACGGCCTTGCATGCTGTGATTGTATTGATACTAAAATTTTTGACCCCCTTCTCCAAATTAAATCGCGGCTACGGCCTTGGTGAGTGAGAAAGGGTCTTGCACAAAAGCGTACGCAGAAATTCATAAGGGGTTACAGGCTTATAATGAAGGTTATACACCCACAATTCCATATAGTTATATGTATATATACAAAATTTTACCACAATGGAGTTTACAATATCCTATCAACGCCCCTCACTGCATACCGCAATGATCTTGCGCCATTGTGCGGGATCCCAAGAGAAAATTAAAAACGCAACCATTCTATAGTATATTGATATCGGTAAATTATGATGATAATAGATGCGTGTCTCCCTTTGCTTAATTATTTTATGATTTGACTTTGTATTTTAACTGATATTTTAGTGTGTTCAGTGTCGTATATTGTGAATAAAATTCTATAACCAATTTTCATTGAATATTCATTGCAGTAGCTAGCCTCAAGTTCGGTGGGGGCTATAGCCTTCGCAACTCAATGCTAGGCACTTAGCAATTATTTGTAAGCTTCGATTTTCTAGGGAAGGCTGTTTTTTCTAGCGGGGGCGAAGCCTCCTCTTGCCCCCACCTAGCCACGCCAAAGTTAATATTTGATTATATTTGTGAAAGAGGAAGATTTAAAAATTCTTATTTCCGCTTCGAAAATGGAAATAATCGCGCAATGAACAGCGAAAGGCATCCATTCACGACAAATATTCATGTGTAAAATAAATCCTTAATTCAGATAAAATAGGCGAATAAACAGCTCGTGGATTTGTTTTCATTGTAGCTAGCGTAAAGCAAACGAGATGACCGCAAAAGTGAGAGGGTGAGGGTATGTTAGCGTTAATTTGAGTTGGAATTACGAAAAGTCGGAGGGTCTAAAAGTTGCTAAAGGGGAGAACGGATGGTGTTTTTTTTTCCTTCTTTCCTATTATCTTGGCAGACAGAATTTAGTATAAACAGAAACCGCAGTTCTTCGGGATACCATTGGCCATAGAGTGTCACGTGACAAATGCAAGAAAGCGCAAGATGAGACTATCCATGCCAAACTACACCATACTATCTTGTCTATCGCCTTTTTGGCGATCTATGTCGCTTAAGAAACAACCCCAAACGTTCTCATAAAAAGTTGGTGTTTGAATCAAAACAGTCATACCTGAAATCTCTCTAGCCCTGGTTGGGTGCTCGGGTATCATTTGATCGCGGCCGTATTAGAATATATATGCTTACTTTGATATCGCTTAATATCGAATATGTTTCGGATCAGAACAATTTTACTCTTTGATCATTACTAAATCCAACAATTATTTCTTAATAAGATTTATCGGGTAGGAGGAAAATATCCACTTTGTGTATTACATTTTTTTAAAACGATTTTGGGTTTCCGGTGCGATGTTAAAAATGATAGTTTTAGGGGTGGGGTAAGCTGTTGAAGGCCAACGTGTTTTAAAAGCTACGGTAAAATCCAAATTTTACCTTACCTTACGTAGTATTTTTTTTTTTTTTAAATATCTTATCTGGAGTCCGTTTCGTCGTTTTTCGTCATCGCCAAGGCTGACGGACGAAGGCGTTGGCTCCGTAATAGCGCCATTGGCGGCTGTTCTCGCTGTCAACAGTGGCAATGCGAGCATTCGCGAAGTATCCGTCAACGGAGTTGGTGGTGAGGTAGCGTGTTTTTTCCGATCGTGCAACAAGTGTCGAGTTGCCTTTTGGGTAACATGTTCAGCTCGGATTGGTTAAGTAACCTGCCCTAAATTGTCTAAGACCTATAAATGGGCAATTTCTTTTGGAAAAATGACTCTTGCAAGGAAAATTGTCCCTCATGATGCCTTCGCGAGAAACCGAAGTTGGTGCGGTGGCTAGCGCGAGGATGGGCTATGAAGATAGCAAAAACGTGAGTTCGGAGTGGTTGGCTGACCAACTGAAAAATTCAGACAAAACCAAAGTTTTACTGTTAGACTGTAGGTGTCCGAGCGATTACCATAATTCGCATATCCGAGAGGCTGTTAATTTAACATTGCCGGCATCAGTAATCATGTTACGGCGCTTGTCCAATGGTAAGTTGGCAATACCTAGCGTAATTAAGGACCCTGAACAAAAAGAGAAGTTTCTAAACCTTTGGAAAAGCCATACTGTTGTGGTATATGACGCTGAGAGCCAGGGTATAAGGCCGAGCGGGCCCTGTGTCACGAGTGCAGTATATCGAAGACTGGTCCAAGAAAAGTGTGATGTTGTATTGTTGAGTGGTAAGTATTTTTATCTAGTTGTACTCACATAACGAGACTGGAAAAGTATATATACTAAAACTTTTCAGGAATAGTTTTTCTAATTTATTATATTGATATGCTTTATATTTTGTAATGGTACGTAAAAACTCTTTTCTTTTTATGCTTGTTTACGAAATTCAAATTCCAGAAAGGTTTTAGTAATTCTGATTCGGATAAGCAAATTCATTCATTCATTGAGAAGTTGGGTGAAAATTGGTGATGTAGCAATTTACAAATTATGGGAGAGGGGGGCTTCCCACGTAACTGATGAAAAGTTATTTCTAAACAAGAAATTAAGTTGTGGGTTATTTTTTTATAGGCGTCGGAGAGGGAAGGGTCCAAATTGAAGTTTTGTCTCCTAGGAGATTTTAATCGAAGTTAAAATAACAACCTACTGTTTTGTTTTCAACTACTATTTTTTTTTTTTAATTCATCTTAACGACAACCACGACTGAGTAACTTTATTTTAAAAAGCAAAGAACCTGCGAAAGTCGGCGTTTTACTGTACGCGAAGGGACTCGAGGTTGATTTTGAACCCGGGCGGCCTTTTGGCGCCTCCCCTCTCAACGAAACAGAAATTTTCCCAGATGCACAGTGAGCCAACCTTAACCTGACCATACGTCCCGTTTTGAACGGGACTGTCCCGTTGTCCCCAAGCATAGCTTCGGGGCGCCGAAATGTCCCGCTTTCAGAAAGAGAGAAACCCTAGTATCACGGCGATGTGGGGCATGCTTAATACGTCTCACACACATATGTAAGTCGGTCAGAAGCCTGCAAACTCGCGCATCTTGACGATTGATTGTTTTTTTTTATAAACGTGTGTTATTGTAGTCAATTTAAATTTCTTTACGTTACCTCCTCCATTTTAAGAATGCCCACACGCAAGCGCACTTTTAATGTTAACTTAGAAACGAAGTATCCGTTTACAAAGCAAAGAATAAACCCCATCAGGCGTCAGATGTGAAAAGCGTTTTACAGAATATAGCATAGTTCATAGAGGTGCCAGCGATATTAACATTTAAGATCAGAAAAACATAAAAATTCCGATATTGCTACCGCTTCGAATTCTTCAATGCTTAATTTTTTTAAGAAAAAGGATTCACGAACTTCGTAAGATCTGCAAGTTGCTGTGATGGAAGACACCTGGGCTTATCATAAGGTGCAAGAGAACCACAGTTTTCTCTCAAATGATTGTGCCTCTAAGTTAATTCAAGCAGGTTTTGAACAGAAAGTTAGATGTTCTCGTATGGAAACAGAAGCTAATATTGTAAATACGTTAGAGCCAATAGTAATAGCTGAACTAAAAGATCGCCTCAGCGAATGAAATTGTGTTACTAAATGCTTCAAACTTCTGGTTCATGAAAATATTCCCTGTTTTCGTCCACTTTTTTTTACCATGCGAAGGCATTTAAGTCAAAATTTTAGAATTTCAAGATCAATCGGGTGAAACGTTATTGCCAATTGAATCGGAATTCGTAAAAAGGGGATATGTTAGATGTTAAATACACAGCACATCTTCCCTTTTTACAAATTCCGATTCAATCATCTAATGATAGTGTTGACAGAAAATGAAAGAAAGAAATGAAATAATATAAATATTTGAATGGGTGAATTTAACCAAAATATTTGCATGAGAAAAATTCAAAGTTAAATGGATGTATTGATTGAAAAGAGATTTATTAATTGTAACCAAGATATGAGAAGTATTTGATGAGTATTCACTTATAACTACATTACACCGCAAAAGGTGACAGAATAGAACACTGGAGATGTTTCATCTGAAAGTTATCGTATGGAATTGTTCAAACACTTTCACACCAATAGTTTGAATCATGCGAACTTTCGTATAATTATTGAATATATCTCATGCCTGCCAGGCACTAATGCACCAGTAGAAAGGGTCTTTTTCTCTTACAAATAAGTTATGGATGAGCGAAAAAACACAGTTACTAGTCGCAGTTTCTAAAGCAATGGTAATTATTAAAGTAAATTTTAAGAAATCATGCCAAGAAATTTATTCTTATTTAAAATCAAATCCAAATATACTTAAGCAAATTTGTTCTTCAGAAAAATATAAAACCATATAAATTATTAATTTTTACACGTTCATTCCTGTTCTTTTCATTAATAAATAAAAACTATGAAGAATTATGCGGCTCTTTCTTTAATAACATACTATTACCTAAAAATT
>QLNU02015360.1:149832843-149859282 GCA_006491805.2 Dysdera silvatica | reverse complement strand
GTATCCAGAGGTGGGGGATCTGAGAGACAGGTCCCCCAAAACTAAATCTTTAATAAAACTTGGCTACGGCAGCTGTGATTGTATCTATGCATGCTGTAAAAATTTTGAACCCCACCTTCCCCGAAATTAAATCCTGGCTACGATCTTGTTGGGTGGGGAATCCATTTGGGGTAAACGCAGCTGATGTGGACATTGTATTCAAAGAATGTATTATTGAATTGCAAGGTGATATAATTGCCCAAATTACATTCAGAAAAGACAGACAGCATTTCTGGATAAGCAATGAAATTGAAAATAACTTTCACAGCTTTGGGAGATTTATTTTTTATCGGATTTCCCACTTCACATCTTGTCGAACGTGGATTTAGTAGAGTTCATCTATCAAAAGCTCGTAACCATTGTGATAGTATGAGGAGAAGTGATCTTCGGTTGTCTCCAACGAAGGTGCAATCAGGCGCACAAAATTTTGCTCGTTCTCATTATCCACAAGGATCTTAACTAAATTAGGGACAATATTGTTAATATTTGGTTATGAAATATTTTATTAATATTTTTTTGCATAATAAAGTATTGTTGATAAAGTACATATTGATTTGAAATATTATAATTATTAAAGTTAAAAAATACGGGGCTGGGCGCTAACCAGAAAGAGGTTGATAAACATTGATCTAGTTGGCCGATGTACGATATTTGAATGACAAAAGATGTCTTGAATTTTCGCTAACGCCGATATGCGATTTTTTTTTAACCTTCCTAGCACCGCCTTACAACGCAATTTTCCCATATAAGAAAAAAAAAGCGTATTTAGGTTTTATAATTTAAAATGTATAGTAGTGCTCATGCAACGGTTCTGCCACCATGCCGTTGCCTTGAATCCACTGATGCCTAATTTCCTTGCGAAAGAACGTGTTAAAACAAAGACGGAAGTAAAGTAAAAAAGTTCTGTACACCAGTTGAAGTCTGCAGTTACCTATAAACGTGAAATTTTTATGTCCACGATGGTGGGAAAGAAACATCACGCATATTCGATTACCTATAAAGGATATTGAATTTGATTTGATTACCTATAAAGGATATTGAATTTGATTTGATTACCTATAAAGGATATTGAATTTGATTTGATTATTACAAGTGACAAAAAGAATGGCTCGCTATTCGAATAAATGTCTGGAACGTGGCTTGTTGTATGACTGCAGGATACATGTATTCCATATTTTTGTCCCTTCGTGGGCAACTAAAGTGTAATGTTTATATCTATTCATCAATAGTGTCGATATAAGGATAGTTCGTGGTTTTTCTTTTTGACTCTTCCAGATCCTTCCTTTATCACGGTCTATACAGGGCACTCACTCTACCGTTTTCTGCCCATATTTCTATTTCTTGTTTAGTTTTAGTATAATGCAGCTCTAATCGAAACGCAACTTGTAAGTTTGTCGATTTCTTCTTTTTCTGTAAACGAAACACCACGGCCTTGAAACGGAGGTTTTTATTTTACGACGCAGTATTACCCATAGTTTCAGGAGTAGAATGAGAGTAGTTTCCTCTGTTTTCCATTATTCGAGTTCCGTGCAAAATTTAATACTAACATTGTCGTAGTAAATCATTTCAAACGCTGATCAAACGAGCTGTCTGGATTTCAAAACGGACGCGCATCATAAATATTTATTCTATGAATTAGTCGCGAAATGACGCAGCCGATGCGAAAAATTGAAACAAACAGTAGCGCACTCAGAATATTCCCAAGGTAGGGGCAGATGGAAAAAATGGTCAGAGGCCATATCAATTACGGTTGCCTTTTAAAGCGCGGATTCAAGGAGGTGAGCATGGGGCAATTGCCCCCCCCCCCCTCCCCGAGCTGAGATCATATCATGGAAAATAATATGAAAAGTACGGGACACTTGGCTAAAAGTGGGAATAGGGAACAAACCACAGCCCCCCTCCCCCGCTGAAAAATTTCGGGATCCGCCCTTGTCCTTTTGTGTGCATTTATCATTATTAAATTACTAATAATTCTACAATGCAAGATACTTGAATTATTAGAAGTAGTACCAGATTATGTTCGTAAAATTTTACAATGGCCAGCCCTTGTCCTCCATAAAAAATTACCGTTTTGATAATAGGTTTAAGAATAACCCTATTCTGCAAAACTTGCTTTTGCTTGCCCTCTGTCCATTACTTCATCCACAGAAGCCTTTTTTCCTTTTGCGACCCTTAAAAACTCATCGGCTTTGAGAATTGAATTCTTATGATAGAGAAAAATTTCATATTGTTTGAACTTCTTCTAAGTCTTTCAATTATTAAATCCCTTTGAAACAAATTGATCCTTGGCTTGTGTTGATCTTAAATCTACTTCATGGGGTGAAAAGAAAACACAAAATTTTCAATAAGCACTGTCTTCTTTCTTTGAGTAAGCTATATACTTATGCTTACTCATCCAAGGTAAGCAGAAATTTCGCCTGTGGTGAGGTTTTCCTTGACTTAATACCGCACCAGTGATAGTCGTGGGAAAATTTCAATTTGCGTATGGTTCCCAAAGATTTTCAGCATTGTTATCCTACCTTCTTCAGTGAGGTTAGATTTCTTCACATAAGTAAAAATATCTGCAGTCAGAATTTTCACTTCAACTGTGTTTGATATTATGTTTTGCTCTACCTTTACCTCTTACAAAGTTGTTTGAAGACAGTCGCGGGCCACTGCTGTTGCTTTTCTCAAGAGCAGTCTCATCAACGTTACCAGAGTTCAGGGAAATGTCTTTGGGATCGTCACTATTTTCAATCTTCCTTTAAAAAAAAGGAATGACCAGTGTCTATTTGAGTAATTATTTTTCGCTTTGTTAGTCCAGGGGGGGGGGAGGTGTCTCGGCCCCCTACGTAGGTGCGCCACTGGAAACAAATGATTTCCCAGATGTCATAAAACGAAAACAAAATACGTACGTATGTACAAACCTGAAATTGACAACAAAAAATCTGTCCGAGATACTAAGCCAGTGGCGTACTGATAACACTCGCAAGGAGAGGGCAGGATAAAGGGGCCCCCCTTTGTTGTCGCTTATTTTTCATAAAATTTATAAGTAAAAGATATTATATTTTTTAGTTAATAAGGATTTTTTTTAATCTTTAGGTAAAATATAAAATAAAGTGAACGGTTTCCAACTGTGGCAAACTCATTACGCGTATTTACTTTAGCTGTTTTCATTGCCTTTAAAATTGAACTCAACATCCGAAAATTATAAAGTCTGGACGAGTTTTGAAGCTATAGTATACGCTTTGCATCAGAATCTTACCTCGTGAAACGGTGACTAATAATAGACATGCCATCTGTTTATCATATTGGAATGCGTCGCTGGTTAATTTTTTATAGAAGGCACAACACTATTACATATTTTTTTTCATATATGCATATATAAATTAATTTTCGTAATAGGGGCCCCCCCAAAAAATTATTGCGAGGGGGGGCGAGATTTTCCGTTACGCCACTGTACTAAGCGCTGTTGTTTTGATTGTTACACGTCTCCCGCCTTTTCTTACCTCCCCCCCGTGAAATTTTAATTAAAAAATGTTCTCGGACCAAGTACTAGAACGATATTCCGTTTGCAATAAAAACCAAGTACTTTAAATAATTAACGGAAATGTCTAACTATACTAGGAAGAACCTGTTACTTTCTTCCTCCCATTTTGCGTCGTTATACCTCTCAATCAGATCGCTATTAACCAAGGTTTTTGACAAAATTAATGCAAAATACTTTGTTTTGACAGAGGTTTATAAGATCTATTTATTTTGGTAATGACATCAACTCAAAGCCTCTATAGTGGGGGCACGGGCGCCGTTAGCGGGGGGGACAGGGGGGACCCGCCCTCCAATATTTGTATTAGGGTTCCATATCTCCCTCCAATTTCAAACAAAATGCCTTCGTTTTTATGCCGTCGGCGCTGGTGAGTGGGAGATAGAAAGAGAGAAAGAAGTAAGTATTGGTCTCTTGTGCCATGGTCTCCGAGTTCGATTTCCATGTTCGAAGGGCGTCTTGTTTTTCTGTAACACGTAATCACAAGAAGAGTCGAGTGCTTGATGAAACAGCTGTTTACAAATTTATCGGGATTCGTAAGTCACTTTAAACCATCTGTACCTTATCGTCAGACTATCCTATAAGCAGCGACGGATCCATGGAGTGGAATTAGGGAAATCCCCCCCCAGATCCATAAAAATGCTGTGGAAGTCAGTTATAACGAGTGCCGATTATAACGACCAACCGCATATAAAGACGGAATTTTTACAAAAAGTTTGATTTCCCATTTTATTTATTTTTTAAATTGCTCGTTAAATCCGGGGTCCAAAAAAGACTTGTTCACTAAAAGCAGTTAAACTGTCTTGCGCTTAATCATTATACCAAGCAAAATCCATATTTTCCTCGCTGTATCCGTCCGGAAATTCGTTAAATTCGGGCTCGTTATATATATAGGGTCCTACTGTATTTTACATTCCCCCTCACCCCAAAATTCCCTCTCTGGATCCGCCTATGTTATAATCAGCCTTAAGACACGCAACTCGAAAATCCCTGTTCACTTTTTTTTTTTTTCTGTCCACAGACATTGCGATGATTTGTATCTGAAGACAAAGTAAATAATTTGCTTTCCTTGCAGCCGGTCACTCGATCGATGACAACACTGTCATTTGCACCTTTTATTTTGAGGGGATATTTTTCTTGAGACTGTTGCCAATAATCGGGAGAAATTTTCCCTTCACGCTGAAACTTCATTCACCACGCCGTTGCCATATGGATATTTGTGATCAAGGTATTAGAACTGTAAAAATTTATAGCAATGCCACGAATCGTGTAGATCAAGCGATTTTGACAATTTCTTAGCAAGTTCCTTGTGAAACCGACAGTCGAACACTAATCAGAAATGTATTATGAACTGACCCGCGTCACATTCATAGTATTCCGAAATCCAATAGGACAATCTGGTGACGCGATGGAGATGAGATTCCAGCAGTAAAGGGAAATGGGTAAATTAGGATGTCACTTTCAAGCTCACGAGTTCGCGCGTCCTGTCAGAGGTAGGTGAACATCACCGCATTATACCTGAATCTTCCTCGGCGAGGAAGTCAACAGGTGTCAGCTAGGAAATACTTCATCTACATAGGAGATTCCCAGCTTGAACTTCTACATGCAAAATAATTAGAAATGAGTCACACTGCGCGATAAATAGAAAATAAAAAAGTATTGCATCCAAAACATATATTAGGTTGACGAGAGTGAGAAGAGATAATATCCTCTCTCTCCGATATATCTAGTTTATTTTTATTTCGTTTCAAAGAGGGCAACAGCGTGCTATCGGAGCGATATCCTCAACAAGTTTCCCAATCTTTTTATTTACAGTAATTTTGAAAACGTTCGTGTGTGTGTGTATATATATATCATCATCATCATATTCAACCATTATCTATCCACTGCTGGATGAAGGTCTCTCCAAATGCTTTCCACACAAGTCTATCCTGAGCAATTCGCTTCCACGTCACCCCAACCTGTTTTCTTATTTCATCCACCCATCTAGTTTGAGGACGTTTTCTAGGTCTTCGGTGGTCTCTTGGAATCCAGTTCAGAATTTCTGTTGTCCATCGTTGATCAGTTCTTCTTGCAATATGCCCAGCCCATCGCCATTTCAGTCCTTTTACTTTAACAATGATGTCCTCTACTCTAGTTTGCTCTCTCACCCAAGTGTTCCTTTTTCGATCTCTCCTAGTTATTCCAAGCATGCACCTCTCCATGCTCCTTTGCGTTGTCTGTAACTTTCGTATTGCTCCAACTGTTAGACTCCATGTCTCTGATCCATAAGAGAGGACTGGCAATACACACTGGTTGAAGACCTTTCTTTTTAGACACAAAGGCAATTTCCCCTTCAGGATAAAACTGTTTCTTCCAAATGCACTCCAGCCAAGTTTAATACGTCTGTTGAGTTCTTTCATAATGTTGCCATCCATTGAAATCAGCTGGCCAAGGTAAATATATGAATCAGCAATTTCTAGCTCAATGTTGTCAACTTGTACTTTTGTTTCCTCTACGAAATTATTGAACATGATTTTAGTTTTTTGTAGGTTCATCTTGAGTCCAACTTCTTTACTTCTAGTTGAGAGCTCCTGTACCATGTCCTGTACCCCCCCCACACACACACAGAGAGACAGACAGACAGACAGACGGACGAACCTGGCAAAGTGACCACCTGTATAATGTACAAAATAAAATAATAACTTTTTATAAAAGAGAACTGGTAGAGACTGTTATTTTTCTGCGATCAAAATGATCAGAGCCTACGATATTTAAAATTCTTTTCTTCGCCTTTGCTAACACCGCGTACATTTTAGAGCGTGTCATGTGTCAAGGAGTAATAGATCGGAGAAACTGACATCATCGGTGATATGACGAGATGATCGATAAATATTTAAGCACAAAAGGACTTTTTTCCTTCGCTTTTATCCAAACGATGATTTTGCAGTACGGGACTGTCGTTGCAATTTTTTTGGCTCTATCTTTGAAGAAAGAATTAACGTTTCTGAGAAGAAAATACAGGAAAACCCCGGTTATTACGGTATGCAATTTGATACCAAATTTCGAATATTCCGCTGATAAATTCAATTTATCACGGTATTTGCAGGTGCTGAACAACGACAAATGGAAAAAAAAATGTTTTTAGATATATTTTATAGTTTTTAATTTTTAAATTAAAATTTTAATCTTATATAATATGTTATATAATTAGTATAGTAATTAGCATCTATTTGGTAAATCGAGTTTACGTCAACAAACATGGGAGCTAATGCCTGATGCTAGTCTATTTCCAATCTGTTGTCAGAAACGTTTCCAACTAGGCTGTCTCAGCATTTAAATTTCAGATTTAAATGTACGATGCAGAAGAAGATGAAGAAGTGGAAACGACAACAAAATAATTCACTTCAAAAGAATTAGAAGTGTTCAATGTTTCGTATTATGGGAAATTTTTAAGCAGAAGATTATGGATGCAGATACTAACCTTGAACGTTCTTCGAAGTTGCGTGAAAAAATGGACAATTCAATTCGTTGTTATAAAATGATGTACGAAGAAAAGAAGGAAAATGTACAGCAAACAAATCTCTCGAAATATTTTTGAAACAATAAGCATTAATGCGTACGGTACAATATATATTTGTATACAGTAACAGTACTGTACATACCTAGTTTGTTTTGTTTATGCGTAACATAGTATATGTTTACCTATGTTTTTATAATTACCTATGCATTTATCACCACATTTCCACTACAGGTTTAATGTGTTTTAATTTTTCGAGTTAGTCATTTATTAATTTGCGAGTTATTTTTTCACAATTTGTGACCACACTTCGTTAAAATACTTAATATAATACGCACCCTACGGTATGATAAATGTTTTGTTAATGATTACCGATATTTAAATAAGCAAAAATAACCCTTTCATGATTTACAACCATTTAACAATGGTTAGATAATTGTAACATAGTTGTGGAGAGATTCAAGTTATCATTTCCTATACTCACTGGTTTAATAACCCGAGTTTCCCCATTTTTTCCGGAAATCATAACTTTTCAGATGATGTCTCCTTATCTCCCAAGCGTTACAACACTTCAGAAGAAGGGAAAGTCAGTGGCAGATACAATTTCTGTTTAAAGTGAAATGCTGTTATCGCAGCTTTGCTAAAAACAAACAGGAAAACATTTTATCATCTTCCCACCCTCAGTCTGAAGGTCACTTGTGGTAACAGTCGTTTCCCCTCTTTAACCTTTGTATCTTTCTTCTTAATATTTTCTACGTCACCCCCTCCTGTGTTTTTCCCGTTCCGTGCTTTAACTTAAATGCGTAATTCTGCGTCTCTAACTACATATACCAATGACCGACCTTTTATATTAACTTCGATGGTTCTTTTCAACCATTTCCTACCCAGGCCAACGAGGGGGAGAAACAGGGCTGCAGCCGGGGCACAGATGAAGTTTAAGAGCCCGCTCCGGTAAGGACCTATGCTGTGGAGCCCCCCCCACCCCACGCTGGTCGAGAGGCCAGAAAAATTGTTCTCTAAATCCAGATTAATAAGATTTTGTACATTTTTAATGTACAGTTTTTTAATTATACTTCATTAGCCTATCTCGATTATTAAAAAAATAATAATAGTAGCTTACGTTAGTTTCTTTTTTCAGCAGTGATCTTGTAAAATAATTAATAAGTAAGTACCAAAAAAAAAAAGGCGTTCTGATATACTTTTTCTTCATTTGGGGGCTCAACCCTCCCTCCCAAAAAGAAAAAAAAAATGCTACTGCCCAGGGAAGGGGTTATGGGGGGAGCTCATCGAAGTGAGCCTAGGGGCCCACGTTGACTCTCCGCGGCCCTGTTCCCAGCTTGGGTATTTTGCGTGTTTACCCGTCATTCGTTTATTCATAAATTCGAGAAAAAGGAATATAAATTAGAGCACAGAACAGAACTTCAATACTGTACATGCTTCTATTAAGAAAGTGTATTTGAACTACGAGGCTCTTCAAATTCGTTGCACACAATAAGCAATTTTTTCATGAACGTACGAGTGTATTCAGCACGAGAAACAGTATACGATGTATACTGTTTCTCGTGCATAATTATATATTGTTTCTATGTGTATAAAAGTAGCTCTATGGAAACCAGATTTTGTGCATTTAAAACCGAATCTCTCCCCCTCCCCTTCTATTTCAGTATAGTTTTTTGTCTATTGCATGATTGTGTTTATGCCCCTTGCATGTCAACCCCCACCCCCTCTTTGTTTTTCCTTTCTTTGTAAGAGCAGCATATCCTTTTTATGTGTTTATGCTCTGTTAAAGTCTGTTACATAGACGTTTTCTCGTGATTACTGTCCATCTACGTTTCATAATGCAAGACTTTCTGTTTTCTGAGACATTCAAACCACTGTCACCTGGGGGTCGAAACCCCAGACTACGGATAGGTAGGAAAAAGCGGCAAGTTATCAGCGGGATTTAGACCCGATATTCCTCACGGTCAACAAACGCTTTACGCTTTACTCTACTGTCCCACAGTATAGCTATAATTGCACGGAAGCACTGGGTTATCGCGAATTGCAAAGCCCTCGTTTCTTTCGACAGCCTCTTCCGCTCTGCGGAAGTAGTGGGAGGCATTAATACGCCCAGACTTAAAATATGATAAACCGCAGACACATAAAAACTAAATCGAAAAACGTGAAACCTAAATTTGCATGAACCATCAAATCCTAGAATATCGAAGATCGCCAATTTGGCGCGCTTTTGAATTCGCCATTATTCGGTCGTTTTTGTCTCAAAAACACCTAAATTTATACACCAAAAAATGCAGAATCTTTCTTTCAGCTCACACATATTGTAGTGTTCGTTTTATGATGCACCTATGGTTCTTAGGTCTTGTCATTAAATATCGAAAGTCATTGATATTTTGATGGATTTCAACGTTCTGATTTCGCGACGCGGGAGCGTATTTACCTTGTTCTTTTCACAGAGTTTGAGGAATGTGAAATTCTTCGTGTTGAGGGATCAGTCTTTAAAACCACCATTTTTAATCTAATAACCATGGCATTCATTAATTGGACACGCTGATTAAAGCCTGAATTCTGTAGCATTGGTTGCATTAAACTTATTTCATACTTTTTTCCATTGCAATATGCAACTTTAATTGGTATGCTACATCGCTAGTATATACCTGGGATCGAAAATATGGAATATGTACTCGTCTCCAGGGAATCTAGCTTCAAAAATCTTATGTACATAAGAAAACCTTTAAAGTGCCTCAAAATGGCTGAAATAGCTAAACTTGCTTAAAGTGCCTCAAAATGGCTGAAATAGCTAAACTTGCTCTCCTGGGCACTAAAAAGAGGAAGATAGACGGGGAAAAAAAGCAGTTTTAGCCATAAACCTAAGTATGACAATTTCTTCTTCTTCAAGCAACACTAAACATCGCATCACATTCTTCGAACATGAACTCGGAAGGCGTTTGCCCATAAAACTGAATCTTTAACAGCAGAACCGTTAGAACTGAAATATTTAACAAGAACACCGTTACTTTCAACACATGCCTCGCGTTTTTCTTGTTTTGAACTTGAAAGTTCTGCTCGCTGCTCTTGAACGATTTGTTTTCTTGAAGTTCGCATGAGTTTCTCCTCTTCGAGCATTCTGAATCATAGAACAAGCTATTGATTATTGTGCTTCTGAGAGGCGCCAGGCATCTACCGTTTACAGTATTTCTTGAAATTTTAGCGTCCATCTAAAAGTGGAAGGGAAGAGACGTCAACTAGTCGTTCCACTTTCTCGCCAGTGTTCTGAAAATTATATGAAGTAAACAAAAATATCACCAGGGCCCTGCTTATCGCGTCAGCGGCCCTTAAAAATATTTTGACATATAAATAACACAACGATAAAAAGATTTACCGGGGTTTAGCATTGGGTCCTTTATAAAGCATAAAGTCCTTTACTGGTCTAAACGCTGTAGGTAAAAATAAAGAGCAGATAATGAAGTTAAATTGAAAATAGGGGATAAAAATTAAATAAAATACGAATCATTGTAATTTATTATTACTCTAATTATTATAATTATAACGAATTAATGAAAAGTTTCTCAACGAACAAAGCTGCTTGTTTTATAATATTAGAACTTACAAAGTAATTTTTCTAGTTTTTTGTGCTGCCACGAGTCTCTGCAGTGGCCGTATGGCCACCACAATAAACATGATAATGTACATAGGCTCCTGATGATAACACATTTGACTAATAACACAACACGTATGTATTCTGACCACCATTTAGAGGTTGCATTATGGGAAGTATGACGTCACACGTAAAAGGTGAATTGACCAAATACTCTGTTGAAAGTATATGGAGTTGCTAAAAACTGATTTCTTGTATTTGCACTACAATTTTTGGCGGCCGCCCAGCTCACACCGCCACTAAGCACGGCCATTAGTATCACATGATATGTAGTTGAATATAGTATTACATGATGTATAATTTTATTAAGTATTTTTTTTCAGTGTGTCGTACGGTTCTGATCTATTTATTCCCGTTTGGTACTTAACTAACGGCATTATGCCTTGTCCTGTAGCGCTTATAGACGCACGCGTGCGTTAGTGGCCGTTATAGTCTTCTCAAAGTAGTAACCTTCAGATGCTTATCAGTTATGAAATGTTTTTCTGCCTAGAGAACAATCTTTCGACGAGATTTCCGGTTCCCAGAAAAGCTTCTAAAAACTCCACAGTGTTTGAAGTTTAGTTTAATATAACCTGATTGAAATTTCCGATGAGAGATAGTGGTTTGAATGCCTGCTTATAGCCTGGGGTCAAAGAGGGCACTCTCGGTAGTTGGAGATAGAGAAGCCCGATAAATATTTACACACACACACAACTCTAGGGAAGTCTCTCTCTCTCTTGTCGAATAAGGCTTCAGGATGGGAAAGGAAGTCGGGATAGAACGAACACGGCCGCGGGATACAAAGACACGCCATCTAGCGGCCGAGTTACGGCTTACTTTACGAAATGCATACGAGTTCCTGAAAACCTGTGGTAGGGTCCGTAGTTTGTCTGTCAGTTGTGACCCTCTGCTAACGACCTCTGTCTTCGTAACACTTCGTTTATTGGCCCCTTCCCTACCTGAAGCGTACCAACGTCGTTAATAGCGAAATTGGGTGACCCATAATTATCGTAGACTAGTAGTATATAACAGGGCCGGATTTAGGGTATGAGGCGCCCTGGACACAACGATTTTTGGGGCCCCCTCCACTAGCGTAGCTACCCTCCCAGTAGACATTTTTTTCTAAGCATTGAGGTGTGCAATTGAGCCCCTCCCCCCCCCGGTAGAAAAAAATTAGCACTCAAGACTTACAGAAGGGAGGCAAGGGCGGATACAGAACAAAATTTAAGGGAGGGCGTAAAGCTTGAAAATTTCGCTTATAAGTTTAGTTTTAATTATTTTTTACTTAAAAATAATAATTTTTAATGTAAATTTATCATTCTCGGTGGGGGGGGCCCTCACGCCCTCTGCCTGGATCCGGCCTTGGGAGGGGGGGGCAGGGATTTCATGCAATTTTTGAGAATTTCAGCACAACGCGAGATATACGGCCACTCCCCGCTTTACGCAATACTCGACTTCCGTAAATTCGACATTTCTTGGTTACGTAGTAGCGGCTTTCGCATCCTACGTTCGCCATGATATTTCTGTTGCACGTTTAGAAGAATCTTTTTATATTTTCCGTTACGTAGGTTAAGCAAATTGAATGCGAAATAATTCAATTTCCATAGCCGTCGACCATTTTTCTTCTCCCGTTCATTAAATTCAGCGTGCATGATTCCATAAGCGTCGGGATCAAAAAGCTACTAAAGTTATAAAATTCGAACTGCTTAAAGAAAGATTCGCGGAAAGATTTTCGTATGTCAGGGGGTGCCAGTGTTTCAGAATAGACTAACATTTTAAATGCCATGCACTCAGTGGCGTATATTTCAGGGGTTCTAGGTACTCTCCGGTGGACTAACTCATTTTTTGATTTTTAACGATTTTTCGCAGAAATCGTTTTTCTTAAAAAAAAAATGTAATGTTTTAGAAGTTCAAACAATTTGGAGATTTATAAAGGGTTTGGTATACATAAGAAACAAATATTCGAAAACAGTTTCGGTTAGAAACAAAAAAACTGACCCTTTTTTCAAGCCGTTTTCGGTATCAATAGCCAATTCATGGAAAACTACAAGTTATGCTCTAATATCCCGAGAACGCAAGGCATGCACAATGTTATTAAATCCATCAGAGATTTCTTGTCGACAGCGACGTTGTGTTTACATTTATTTTATCGTGCAGCTTGCGGAAATTCGAAGCTATCATCCTTTCTTTTTTTAGAAGTTGCATTGTGAAAGCCAGTTAGGTAGAGTTAATAGATTTCTCAAAGTCGTAACAGAAATATGTTTCTGAAATTTTCACTCGCAAAAGAAGTTTTTAAAATTAATTCAGGAGATATCACATTGCGCAATAATTTAAAAATATACATTTTATAACAATTAAAATACTTTTATTATATAATAATTCTAATGCTGATTAGGACGCGTTCAAGTGTTACGTAAGCAATATTTTGGCCATTTCAACCCCCCCCCCCGTAAGCAAAAATTAACATTGGCTAACATAGGAAAATAAGACCAAAGCGCAACCCCATCCGCAAGGTCGGGTATATTACAAGGAGAGGTATACTCGAACGCTCCCCTTACATAAGACATCAAGGTATACCAGTGTTATTATATGACATAAAATTTGAATTTGAATAAATCTTGGTCAAATAATACAATGATTGTAAAAACTCATAGTTTTGGCCGCTTCTGGTATATTTATAAGGGTAGATTACTTTTCATATATTAGAAAAATTATGAATAATATTGTTGGGAATTTACAGTAACCATTAATTCTCATTTACTTAAATCACCGGAACATTTATTCTCGTCTTCGGTACAATTGGTATTGATGTAGAACACTACCATTTAGGATACATATGTACAATTATTATTACTGTGGGACCGAAGACACGCAATTGTGGAATTGTCTTTCCGAATTTAGGATACCTTGCGATTCTAAACTCACGTATAATAGAAATAATTAAAACTATAATATGCTGAAATTTTTTTCAGGCAAAACGAGTATATTTTATATTTTAGTGAGTCAGTTAAGCAAATGTTATACCTGTTGACTTTGAAAGTTTCTAAAGATCATGAATCCCTCCAAAAGGAATTTTTTTTTTTTATAATATTTTCTATTAACAAACGATTCTACAGCAGACTCGCGTTTTTACGGACGCCTATGGGCCCTAAAAAGTTCGTAAGTTCTAGAGTTCATAAACGGTGGCGTATTTACCAATGGCCTAAGTGGGTCGAGGCAGGCGTAGTTCGGAAAATTTGCGACAAAAAGTTTGCACTGAAGACAACTTCCTCATCTGCCGGTATCCGTATTTATTCCTTTCCCAATATTTTTATATTAAAAAAAAAGTTAGTCAACCACGATACTTAAACTCTACAAAACCTAGGAATAGTTGCTTAAACGAAGAATTAAAATAAGCAACTGCTCTGTAAGATTAATTTACTGGGAAATTTTAAATAGAAATTGGCGATTTTAATTGACGACTCAATGATCTCAAATAAATAACAGTCAAGTAAACAAGCCACTAGTAATACGTTTTGTAGACGTTTAGACACTCGGCTATCGAGAACGAACTCTGGCTTTTGCCAGTTTTTTTTTCCTGTCTTTTTCTTCCCTTCTTATCTGTATTTTTTTATTTTCTTTCCTTTTTATTCTGTCCCGCAAGTTGTTATTTTGATGTCATATCCAGAATCTTGGCAGTAGGTCACGTGTTATGGATTAAGAGGTCTCTAGTTCAACACCAGCGCTTGGCTTTACACTAAGCACTCCCAACTTTCTAAGAACTCCGTTTGGTATTAAAGTTGTTGATAAACGTGTTGGTTTTCCACGTGTCGTCATCCCCACTCCCTCGTGTTCCAAATCATGCCTTGCCATCGTCACGTGGGCAGTACGTCGTTGTTATTAGTATAACCGTGTTCATTCTGTTGTATGTAGTCTATATATCTCCTTTATAGATTTGAGCTGGGTAGTGAGCTGGTGTTAATTAATGATGCCTTGTCCCAATTGAGCTCCCGTGTGTACTTCGTTGTACTGCGCCTGTCAAGTGTTTACAATGAATCTTTCTCCTGTCGGTACTCCTTTAATAATCAACCTCTGGTACGTACTTCCTATTTGGTGGCAGAATACTGAAAAGGCTTTCGTTGTCGTGAATAATATTTTTCTTATGTAGCATCTTGGGATACTTTTGTGTAATCTTTTTTCATACACATTTAGAAAGATTTCCTCTTTGTACTAGTCTCTCATTATTGTCCGTCGTAGAGCTTGTACTAGTCGAGTTTTACCGCAACGTGAACTATAGTGCGTTCGCGCTCAGTTGTCGCCCGATACCGTTACCAGACGTACGATTTTGCTGTTGATAAAAACGAAAATTTGATTAAAAAAAAAATAAACAAGTAGATAACTGCTTATTGTAGCATGGGAGCTAGTCTCTTCAGGGTTTCGGATTCCTCGGGGAAAATGCAGGTTTCGCTGCTCAACGGTGGCGTGGTTGTAACGCATTCGTTTGTCATGCACTTAACCCGGGTTCGACTCCAGATGGGATCGTAGAAGGTGTGCTGTTTTCTTGCTGACCGAGGTTCGGTGCTTGGTTCCCGTGGTGGCAGAGGTTCGACTGCCTCGGAAAACGGCAGGTCACGGCACATCATGACCATTGCTGCCCTTTGCGCCCATTGCGCAGGAAAATTTCCTCGCCCGTGAACGATTTCTGTTCAACGTGATAAACTCTTATTTTACATTTTGTTTTATGTTTCTACGTTATTATTATTACATAGGTTTGATTGATTAACTTTTTTCCTTTTTTCAAACATCTTTTTTTGAAGAAATTAGCTTTTTTAAAAAAAAAAAAAGCTGTGATTTTTAATATCTCTCTTGTGTTTTCAATATATGACAAAGAAAGTGACCAATTCTCATTGCCCGTTATGTATATGATTCGTATTTATATAACAGAAAAATTGTGACTGTAGTAAAAAAATTAACCGGTAGAACAAACGCATTTTTGTAAAAATTTTGTTATGTGGCAAAAACAAAATTCAATGCTTATTTATTTTTTAAAACTGTGGTTGTTTATTATACTTAAAAGTATAGTTACAACTGTACTGTAAAATAAATACACCATTCATGAATAGCTAAGCACAAGGAATAATCTGTATTCTATTTACATGGTGACAGAATCAGGGAATTCTCAGTGAATTTTCCAAAATTTCACGAAACTCCGGGGGAAAATGAAAATTTTCGATCGCTAAAAAGGCAGCAAATGTTAGAGATGGGCAAACTGATTCATCAACATGTTCAGCTGAAAACCGATCCCCTTATCAACGTAAACTTCTCTTTCGAATGGTTCATCTGTTATTGGGGCGCAATTCTTCTACACGTCAGGGCCGTAGCCGTGAAGAGCTATGGTGGGCAAAGATTTAGAGGGCTGAGCTTTTATTTACAGGATGGCCAACGACCCCCCCCCCCCGCCACACCCTGGAGAAAAGCATATTGTCAAGGAAAGGTCAGGGAAATTTAAGTTGCCCAAAACACCGCGATTTTCGGGTTTAGGGATACGCGCAATCCATTCACGTGATATGGTCACTAGTATATGAGATAGTGTTGCCAGTTCCCCGCCATATTTAACTTGGATTTAACAAGGAAAAATTGCTAAAACAAACTAAAATCCTCTAAATGTAGCGATTTTCCACTAGATTTGTCGGATTTTTCTTCTTTTGCAGAACATTACCGCGGCTCACCAATTTTTTTTTATTAATCATTTTAGAAAATGGGGGGCGCCGACAGAAAATCTGTTTATGTTATCCGGAAAACGGATTGCCTTTTACTAAGTTATTTATTTATTCCACCTCTGGTTACTAAATACACGTTTTGCCAGTATTATATGTATATTATCATTATTATGACATATGCATGCTTTATATGGCACACAAACCTTTTTTACAAATTATTCCATGCCTGTCTCTGAATCGTTGTAAACATCAAGATCCATTTAAAAACGTTTACATCCAGATCATCAGCAAAAAAACGAGCCTTTTCTCGTAAAATTGCATCCTCCAACTTAAGCCTTTGTGCTTGAATCTCTCTGATCCACCTCTCATTAGCGCCATTTTAACTTCTCCATTTTTGAAAATATTCATTCTTTCTCGAGCAGGCTTAGACTGATTAACTACCCGAGTAAGTTTCATTTTTTTTTTAAATCGACGATAAAGTACTTTCCACAACCACGAACTTTACGGCAATTTATGTATTCTTCCACTACGCACAATTCACATTTTTTAGAATTTTTAGTTTTTTTCTAAATTCAACAATTCCTACGCTTTGCGAGTTATTTTTACGCTCGAACGTTGAAAGAATTATGCGTAGAACTCCAAGGGAAAAAAAAAAAAAAGGAGCGATAGGCAGGCTGACTGTCTCGAAAATGTACAATGTGTTTCAGGAAGCAGTTCGTTAAAAAAAAAAAAGTGTTTCAATGATTTATACTTAAGTCAATGTTTCCAATACATGGATACGTGTCGGATTATTAACATTATGGAGATATAAGTATATACGATAAGATTAAATGGGGAAAAACAAACACTCATTTTGTACCTTTGAGGGCATGTTCTTGGGTGGAAATGCAGAAGTAATTAACTGTTTAAGCTTGATTGGTGACGTAACACTACGCAGTATAAATAGATTTAAGAACAACAACGTTTTAGACGTAGCAGAAAATTTCAAACACACTAATCGACGTACGTTTCGGACAGACGTTGGCCGTCCCTCGTAAGAAATTCGAGTGATCCAAAACTAAACAGCACTGAAGTGTTGCCGTATCAGCACTGAAGTGTTGTCGTTTCGGAGCTGAAGCGTTGTTCGTTTACCGGTATATTTGCGCAATGCTAGCGCCATCTGTTGTTGACACAAGGAATCTAATAGAAATTGAAGAGAGATTTGATGTTTGGAGGACCGAAATTAAGTTTTTCCACGCCTGGCTGAACTCGGAGTTGTCTTGTAATCATTAACGATATTTGCAGAGTTGAGATTTATAAAGAAGGCTTTCAAAAAATTCAGTTCGTGTTGCGATTTCGATTGACGGATAATTGACGCGTCTTGGATTTATTTTGCCAATGTAATTTATCCTACATCGGCCAGAACAAACGAGCTTTACTGCACAGAATTAAAGAACATCAACGTTACGTATCAAAGGCTAATTTTAATAAATCCTCCATAGCAGTTCACTGCTGGGATAAAAAAACATAAATTCAATTTCCAAGATGATTCAGTCACCTGTCAACCGAGATCGCCAGCCGCATTAGATTTTTTGGAAGCTTCTTTATAAATCTTAACTCTGCAACTATCGTTAATGATCACAAGACGACTCCGAGTTTCATCCAGACGTGGAAAAACTTCATTTCGGTCCTCCAAACATCAAATCTCTCTTCAATTTCTACTAGATTCCTTGTATCACCAACAGATGGCGCTAGCATTGCGCAAATAGACCGGTAAACACGGCAACGCTTCAGCTCCGAAACGGCAACACTTCAGTTCTGATACGGCAATTCTTCAGTTTTATTTAGCTTTAGATCACTCGAATTCCTGACGAGGGACGGCCATTGTCCGCCCGAAACGTGCGTCGAATAATGTGTTAAATTTTTTTCTCCTACGCCTAAAACGTCGTTCTTCATATATCCAATTAACTGTTTATTACATAAGTTTTATTTACTTATAAACTTTAGCATCGTTCTTAAACAGCGTTGTCTCAAAGTTGATAGGAAATAAATGAACTAGCGTATTATTAATGAATGTGCTAATCTGACTGAAAAGGTCAAACTGATATGAATAAGTCAGATTGGAAAATATGTACAACAAAACACAAAATCTTACCAATAAATAAAATCCACAGCTACTATGTATTGAATAAGATGTTCGTGAGCATAAAGGAAAATAAACATACTGGAATAATAACAATATAGCAGAGAGAGAAATAGAAAGAAATGGAAAACATAATGACTATTATTTACCCAAAATAAGAACAGAATTAGGAAGAAACAATATTAATTAAAAAGGAGTGTAAAATAGACGTAATATAAGCATGCAGCCCCAGAACCGTCGTCAGGGGCCTTTCTTGGAGGTATGTCGCAAAATAAAATAAGCCAGATGTATTCAGCGAGATCCCAAGGCCCAAAGGCGCCAAAAAACAATGTACAAATCCAAATAATATTACAGTATAAACACTAATATGTACAATATAGGGACATTAAATGTAAAATCAATAAAATAGAAAATCACACGTAGATACATTTGATACATGCAAAATAGAAATATGTAGAGGTGTAAAAAATAATATAAATATACAAACGCTTTTCGAAAATGGTTTATTCTCAAATAGTGGAAACAGAGCCGAATATTTTCAAAAAAAAAAAAAAAATTCCGGGACGCTAAGTCCGCGTCCTATTGCCCTTACAAAAGTAATTTTTAGTGTTAATGCAGTAATGGCATGTATAGTGAATGGTATTTACGTAATAAGGAAAGTTTTCTCTAGACTCTGCTTGGTTACACGTTATAACATTAAAGGATATAAGCAATCCAGGCTAAGATGGCGACTTGTTTAGTTTCGTATTGAATGCTCCAGCTGAAGCGTCTCTGTACAGGGTTATAGCTTGGTAGCCTTTTGGCGAAGTATGTATGATGGTGGCGTGAAGAACAAACATTTATACATGAAAATACTTTATGCATATGCTAAACATTTTTTGTTTAGCAATATAGATGAGAATTTTCTGAATTTATCTATTGTAGAACGATTTTGGAAATCTGTTATTAATTAAGAGAATAGTGAATTGTTGAAGACTATTCCTTGTGTCATTTCTAGTATCACAGATTCTTGATATTCTAGTTCCCATGGTGATAATGATGTTTCTGAAGACGACGTTAGAAATATTAGAGCTGCATTTAGAGAGGTGGTTAACTTGGAAGGTGAAGTCCATCTTTTTGTCGTAAATGATGCTTGTTAATTTATTCTTATCAGTGATTTTAATATCTATGTTCAGATAGTGAATAGAATTGTTTTGAACGGACGTTTCTGCTAATTTTAATTCACTGGGGTAGATATATTGGAAATTTTCTTCAAACATTTGGTTGTTAAAGGCAATAATGTCATCAATGTATCTATATACATTACATAGGTGCTGAGATCTATATGTAAGGGCAATAGGATGCGGACTTGGCTTTTTGGAAAGATTTCTCTTTTTTTTTTCTTCTGTTGTTGTTGTTGTTGAAAATATTAGACTCCATTATTTGAGCATAAACCATTTTCGAAAAGGGTTTGTAATTATTTATATTCTTTTTTATACCTCTGCATATTTCTATTTTGCATGTATCAAATGTATCTACGTATGATTTTCTATTGTATTAATTTTACGTTTAATCTGCTTATATCGTATATATTATGGTTTATACTGTAATATTTGGATTTGTACATTCTGGTTTTTTTTGGCGCCTTTGAGTCTTGGGTATCTCGCTAAATGCATTTGGCTTATCTGATTTACTTGTATTTTGCAACATACCTCCAGAAAAGGCGCCAAGCATGTAGTCCTAGAAAAGGTCCCAGACGACAGTTCTGGGGCTGTATGCTTATATTGTCGCATTTATATGTGTGTGTGTTTTATGTTTATATTTGTATGTATCTATATGTCTATGTTTGAATATTGTATTTTCTATTAATCTTTTCTCTTACCTTAATCCTATCCAAATTTATTCATCTAATTCGCTCTGATTTTTTTTATATGCACTATTCGTCTTATATATGCATTTGCTATTTTGCACTATAACTTATCCATTATATATATATATATATATATATATATATATATATATATATACACAGTGAAAATCGTTTATAACGACCAACCGCATATAACGACGGAATTTTTACAAGAAGTTTGGTTTGCTATTCTACTCCATACTAAATATATCGGTTATAACGACATCGTATATAACGACGAAACCTGCTATAACGACGGCGATTTTGTAGTCTACGTAGATTCTAAGTAGGGAAATTCGTATCGGATATAACGACGCGACTTGACAGTCATAAAGCAGAACCACGTAGGTTAGTTATTAAAATTTAAAATTAGTTATCAAAATTTAAGCTTCATTCTAATCTTGTTTATTTACAAATGTCTGAGAAAGTTTTATTACTGTTAAACCTGAATATTAAAGATAATAAACTTAAAAAGTGATTTATTAATTGAATATCACGAGGGTCATATTCTTAAGGAGTCCATTCTATTTTTTCAGCGTAGAGCCCATAAAGCTCTTAAACCGGCACTGTTCTGAAGTCATTAGTATAATATAATAAATACTATTCATTACATTTGTTTTCTACATTATATACTTTAGTAGTATTTTCTACAATTTCTTCAATTTAAAAAACTAAGAAAATACTATGTATTTAGTGTAGCTATAACATAATATAAACGGAAATTAAATTCATTATAATTATGTTTTTATTTAATTTTGAAACCAAAAATTTTAATAATTTTTTACTGTCAAAATAATTTATAAAACTCTTAGAGTGTATTACTATAGGCTACTGTGATTTTAAAAAGATATCGTTTATAACGACCGAATTTGCACGGTCCCTTGAAGGTCGTTATAACCGATTTTCACTGTTGTGTGTGTATATATATATATATATATATATTAAAAAATCGCTTTTCTGCACTGGAAGGACTTATTGATGAAAGTGATATCTCAGAAGCAAATGAAAACATTGTTAAGACAATAGTTGAAACTGCTGGGGAAATTGGTGGTGTAACCTGTAAAAAGCACAATAGCAAATTATCTGAGAAGACGAAACAGCTCATGAAAAGGCGAAGAGATATGAAGGTGGACAATCGAAATACCAGTTCCAGGATTGAGTACATAGAACTTTGTAAAACTCTGCGCAAAAGCATGAAAGAAGACATAAGAAAATTCAACTGTGAGTTAGTAAGGAAGGCCATTGAAAATAACAAGAGCCTTAGGGTTGTTAAAGGAAGTTTATCTGTTGGGAAGAAACACATCATTGCATTAAAAGGAGAGGATGGCACCGTAACAAGAAATAGGGAAGAAATACTTAGAAGAGTTGAAGAATTCTACAAAAAACTATATGAAAGTAACAGTGGATTAAACGAAGACACTGAAATAGTCGAAGGAACAGCTCCTAAAATCTTAAAAGAAGAAGTTTCATTTGCAATAAAAAGTATGAAGAAAGGAAGAGCCCCTGGCGATGATGGTATTACATTAGATATCCTAAAAGAAGCTGGAGAATATGTAGAAGACATACTTGCAAAATTCTTTACCAAATGTCTTAACAGCGGTAACATACCAAACCAATGGGATTCTGCAACAGTAATTCTTTTGCATAAAAAAGGTGATAAAGAGGATTTGAAAAATTACCGACCAATTAGCTTGTTACCTGCTATTTATAAAATCTTCACAAAAGTGCTAACACATCGCCTGCAGAAAAAATTAGATGCAGCTCAACCAAGAGAACAAGCTGGATTTCGAAGTGGATTCAGTACAGTGGACCATATTCAAGTATTAAGAGAATTAATTGAAAGAACACATGAATATGAACTTCCATTGTGTGTTGCATTTATTGACTATGAGAAGGCCTTTGACTCTATTAAAACATCAGCAGTCATCAACTCTTTAAGATCAACAGACATTGAGGATGTGTACATTGACATGGTGAAACGTGTGTATAAAAATGCAAGTGCAAAATTTCGGTTACATAAAGATACCAAAACTATCAAACTTGGCAAAGGGGTGAGGCAGGGAGATACCATTTCTCCAAAACTTTTTACTTCAGCTTTACAGATGATTTTTCAGCTGATAAATTGGAATAACAAGGGAATAAAAATAAATGGTGAATATTTAAATCATTTGCGGTTTGCTGATGACATTGTTATTTTTTCAACGAACCCATCAGAACTCCAAGACATGGTACAGGAGCTCTCAACTAGAAGTAAAGAAGTTGGACTCAAGATGAACCTACAAAAAACTAAGATCATGTTCAATAATTTTGTAGAGGAAACAAAAATACAAGTTGACAACATTGAGCTAGAAATTGCTGATTCATATATTTACCTTGGCCAGCTGATTTCAATGGATGGCAACATTATGAAAGAACTCAACAGACGTATTAAACTTGGCTGGAGTGCATTTGGAAGAAACAGTTTTATCCTGAAGGGGAAATTGCCTTTATGTCTAAAAAGAAAAGTCTTCAACCAGTGTGTATTGCCAGTCCTCTCTTATGGATCAGAGACATGGAGTCTAACAGTTGGAGCAATACGAAAGTTACAGACAACGCAAAGGAGCATGGAGAGGTGCATGCTTGGAATAACTAGGAGAGATCGAAAAAGAAACACTTGGGTGAGAGAGCAAACTAGAGTAGAGGACATCATTGTTAAAGTAAAAGGGCTGAAATGGCGATGGGCTGGGCATATTGCAAGAAGAACTGATCAACGATGGACAACAGAAATTCTGAACTGGATTCCAAGAGACCACCGAAGACCTAGAAAACGTCCTCAAACTAGATGGGTGGATGAAATAAGAAAACAGGTTGGGGTGACGTGGAAACGAATTGCTCAGGATAGACTTGTGTGGAAAGCATTTGGAGAGACCTTCATCCAGCAGTGGATAGATAATGGTTGAATATGATGATGATGATATATATATATATAAATAAGAAATAGTAGATAATGTAAATATAAATGGAAGTGTAGAAAATCAAGCAAGTAAATGAAAATTATTAATAAGTAGGTGCAAATATATGAGCAATACCAATATTCACACAGCCACATCTGCATACTATATAAAATAATAAAGGCCTATGCACTAAAATGTGTATATACAATATAGGTGTAAATGTATGTACATCATACCACAGTTACAAAATATACATTCCTGTGTAGTGAAAGTATAAATGAATAGACAATTTTACGATTAATAATAACGGGCTAGTGACGAGAGTGAAGATTGAAATTATATGACAATATATTGAACCTAGGCATGCATGTACAATCTTTTTCAAGGGAACAGTTATACACGCATGCCGGACACAATATATAAGATCTTCAAGACAGTGTTTCTGAAACGCCAATAAACCGTTCGACTAAAACCCCGAAAAACACTGTCAAACGGCTCAAAGGCATTCTGCTCCCGACATCGCCCTACAGATCATTGCTGTTACCAAAAAATATTCAAATACATAAATATATAATGAAATATACATGTACTTACAAGGATACGTTGGGCCTGTCGCTTCGAGTTCATGACCTTGTGTTTTGACATTTGAAAGAAAGGGAGAGAGAGGGGGGCAGAGGGTGTTATTGGCAGAATCATTTAGTAATGGTGACAGTTCGGCGCTAAACAACAGGGAGGCTAAAGAATTAGCTGTAGCAGAAGTTAAAAGGGGTGAGGAAAGTAGCTAAAAGGAATAATGAAGATAAAAGGGGAAGAGGTTATGAAAATGTAAATGAAAAGTATTAGCCAAATATATGGCGCAACTTTATATTAAAATTTTTTCTACGTTTAAGGTTAGCGAGGATAACTTTAAGGTAGCGTAAGCAGAAATTTATGGGAAAATTGTTGTTTTTAATGAAGTAAAGAAACATATGAGACTGTTGGTAGTATCGTTAATATTGTTACATATTTTGGAAATGCGAACACAATGTGTAATCAAAATATTTCGTTGAACACCTATAGAGATATTGCTGTTCCATTTAGTGAGGAAGTTCACCTTGAAATTAAAACAACTACGTTTATCAAATATGGTGCAATTGACGTGGTCTTTAATAATGGTAATATTCAAATCGAGGAAGTTTGAAGTTTGCTTTGGTGCTGTCCTCTGACGTCTTTTTCGGTATAAGCTCTTCGGGATATGTATCAAGGTGTTTAGCACTGAAACTGTGGTTATCGAAAGTTATGATGTCATCTATGTATCTGAATGCGTTACACAAAACAACACTATTATTTTTTTCATAATGGTGTAGGAATAGATCCGCTAAAATAGAAGAGAAGTTACTTCCTTGTGGAATACCGCATATTTGTTTGTAGATGTGCTTGCCATCAGAAATGTAGTTATTGAAAATGCAGAAGTTTACAATGTTGTTCCAATGATTTTCATCAATGTTCAGGTGGTGCGAGAAATTATGATAATATTCGTTGAGGACGTATTTTAACTTTTCCAAGGGAATACTGGTGAAGAGGTTTTCAAAATCGTATGTGTTGATTGCAGAAATATTGTTGTTGTTGTTAATATAGTTGATGACAGGTGTATTGTTCTTGACAAAAATGGTGTTTTCTTTATTCTTATGGATTTCTTGTAATATCTTTCTTAGTAGTTGAAAGAAGATGCTATTGGCATTATGGTTATAGCAGTTAACGCATGAAGTAACGAAACGGAATTTAGTGGGATTTTTGTGGAATTTGACGGTGGCAAACACATATGGAAAACTGTATTATGATGCGGTGCTGTATTATGTAAATGTTATGTATAGGTAACTGTATTCCAATATTATGAATTGCGATATATATATATAGAATACCTGGGTTCGGTACCTCATATGCCCGTTGCCGTTACTTAGTTGCCCCTTCATCCTAGCTATGGTCTGATACATGCCATTGTTATTGTTCGAAAAAGTTCTTCAGGGACGACAAAGTGAAATAACAATATTTTATCTTACATCGCTTAAAATTTATATATTGAATAATTTTGTTGCAAGGTAGGGAGGACTGGGTCCTCTCAAAGGGCGCATACCTTGGATTATCGGAGGGCGCGAGTCCTATAGCCCATGAGGGTGCATCGTTCCAGGGGTCGGCTGGCCCAGTCCGTCCTTGGGTAGGTAGCTTATCGGGGCCGCAAACAAGTTTTATTTGGATTTGGGGATTAAAAAAAAAATAAAGTAAACAAAGATTGCTCTTGTTTGAAGAAAGGAAGCCTTTCAGGTGCTGGGCAAGATGCAGTCACTTCCATTACACTGGCATAAGGCTAGCCCTGCATACAATAATCATATTTAAATATGGCAAATAAAGAGAGAGAGAAAAATAACTAGCATGTGGTGTCTCCATCTATTGGAATCTTTCCAAACCATATTTATAGTTCCTTTAATTTGCAATAGATGGCAGCAGCAATCTTTATGAAACCGAAAAGTACCAAGGAAATGACAGTTTGTATTTAACACTAAAAATTTGTTTTTTGCGACTTATACGTTGAAAAGATGCATGACGAAATCGTCTATATGCATTCAAAAAATATCAGAATTGTACAAAGAGTTTCGAATATGTAAAAACAAATTTTATTAATGTTTATTTTAAAATATTAATTTTTTTATTTTTAAAATATTAATATAATTTTTTTATTTTAAAAGTGAAAAAGACATAAAAGGTAGAAAAATATAAACCGCTAAAACATGCTGAAATTATAAATAATTTATTTGCTAAACAGACCACATAATAGTGCTTGATCGATCCTTTTAGCTAAAATGTTAATTCAATGAAAAAAAAAGCACGTTTTTGCCATAACTTATTGTCAGGAGAAGCATACATCGTCTGTCTTTCCGTCGTAAAAATTAAACTGACTAATTCTGAAATTTCCACTGCTTTTTAGGGCTGTTCTCCACTATTGCTGATAATAAACTATGAATTATTAGGAACTATTTAATGAGTAGTTAATACGTTTTAATAGTTAAATACGTTCTTTAAATAAGCATTTAATTTGATGAAAACGCGTATAATCGATCATTCTCA
>QLNU02015360.1:149787721-149822870 GCA_006491805.2 Dysdera silvatica | reverse complement strand
AAAATAGACCATTTTTAAGCAATATGGTAAAATGTCTGCAATACGCTTTAACAAAATTCGCTTGGAAAAAAGTTCCTTAACTTTTTAATCTCTTATCCAAAGTTTCTTCATTTCTTTCATTGTTAGGCACATTCTTCAGAATTTATGTAATGGTTTTTTAGTTAAGCCTGCATTTAAAATTGCAGAACTAGCAATGATTTTGCTATCATGTCCTGCTAGATCAAGTTCAATTGAAAGATTATTTTCAAACTTCGGATTTATACGCTCTAGGCTAAGAAATCGCTTAGGTGTGAATATATGGTCAAATTTAGTTACGATGCATGACAAAGCTGCATGGTAAAAGTGAACCAGATTACTCATTGTATGGTGAAATTGATTCTGCACAGATCAAAAATTTAAAAATATTAGAATTAATGTTTTATTTTTAATAATTGTATCAATATTTAAAAACGGAATATTTTAATCTGCATAAGTTTTTTATTATTTAATATCTATTATTGGCCAGTAAATAACTTGAAAGCAATAATTATAGGTTTTTGACAGTTTAAACCAGTTTTTGATATCAAAAACTTAACCCTGCTCAAAAATTGTGGTTTTTATTTTGCTTGAATGTACCATGTTTGTAAAGCTCTTTTATCAAAATTTTTAAAATACAGCAGTAGCACTTCATGATCATAGATGCCAAAAAGACTGGTAGCCTCACACTTCGAGCAAAAAGGGGATGTAAGATTTTACAAATGTTTAATGAAGTTGTAATAGCACTTGTTGAATGATCCAGCGAGAACAATGTAGATTCATGCGTTGCATATGCAATTCTCAGAAAGTGAAATTTGCCACACACTAGTGTGTAAAATTTTACCAGAAGTGCTGAATAAGTGTCTGTATATTTTGAGCCACAACCAACTATTGCACACACACAATGCTGAAACTGGATATGATTTTTTTGCATTAATATTTTTGGTCTGCCTGGAAGTTGAATATTGGCCTAGTAAGATTCTTTGGAGTGATGAAGCATATTTTCATGTTTATGTAGCAGTAAACCCTCCTAAACTATTACATCTGGGCTACAGAGAATTAATATTATTTATTAACAGCATCACTTCACCCCCCCCCTTCTCGGTGAATTCTATAGCTATTTCTTTTTCGGTGTCTGAAATTCATGCATACCAAATTTGGTTATATTTTGCCTACAGGTTTTCCCCTTAGAAGGCTTGGAATTAGTATACTTCAATTTGAATCCCCTGTATATTAATTAGTAAAGTAATATATATTATTTAGTAAAGTAAATTGTAAGTAAACTCATGATATGCATGTATAGCCTGAAAAACGTTTTCGATTAATTGAAAGCTTGTTGCATAACATTGCAAAACATTTTGTTTTCTTGATGGGCTAGTAGCATCAGTATTATTGTAGTTCTAACCTACCAATTTGAGTTTGCAATCCCTCCTCCCTCTCTGAAACTGTACAATTCCTCTGGATGGTAAGTAAGTCTTGGACTTTGGGGGGGAGGGGTCGTTTTACCTAATCTGGGGAGAATTTCGGGAAAGTTTGCAGGCGTCTTTAAAAAGTTGATATTAAAACCCACAAACCAACTTGTATCTTACACAATCTCTTAGTTAGGATGAAAATTGCAGCAGAAGAATTTGACTGTGAGATGTATCTATCTTCAGAGCTTTTCGAAAATACACAGGGTCACAGTCCACACAATATTTGGTAAATAGCACCAGTTTCTTCCCCACCAAAGGCACTATCCTTAACTTTAAGTAATAGATCTTGAATTGGACAGGTTTGTAGAAGGTCTTAACATTCATACTACTGAGAATTTGGGGCAACCGTTCTGAGACATCTGCCACATAGAGAAAAATCACCAATGTCTGCCTTATTTCATCTTTTGCCTATTGTAGTCCGGGGTTTGGTTTCCTAGGCAGCAGGAGTTCTAATTCTTCGAAAAACTGTTCGTCCCAGTACTGTATTGTATGACCTTACCTGTCCTTTTGCTGTAAAACACCAACATTTCAGAATATTACTGAATTATTTACAAGTGAATTAATGTTTTATGTATATATGCAATGGAATTTCCATATATCGATGTTATATGTATGTATCAAAGTTAAATATTTTCTGAGTCCTCATGGTTATTACATAGCAAAATGTGTATACAATAAATTTTTTAACACAAATTGTGATTTTTTTTTTTTTTGTTCATCAAATGTTGCAAAACGTCATAGTTTTCAATATGCTAAAAATGTTCCTAACAGTGTATTTCACAGATTAAAGTGTGACCACTTATATGATACATTACCGAAATTTGTTTTACAGCAAGAACATTAGAAAATTTATTACACAAATATAATTACATGTGAATGCTACATAAATATTCTGCTTTTGAAAACATATTTGGTACATTTTATCCTTGTTAATTATTTTCAATTATATGTATGTGATTTATGCTCACTGATTTATAAAGCAGAGTTCGTTAATTAGGAAATGTCTATATATAAATATATATACTATATATATATACACACACACACATACAATATACTACACAATACATATATATAGAAAAAGAGAGTTTCTATATCAAGTTTTTATATCTAAATTTTTTTTTCTGGAACTGTTAACTTCGTATATGGAGGTTCTACTGTATATAATATTTTCTTCCAAGATTATTTTATACATAGTTTAAAGTTAATTCAAGAAATGAAATATTGACAGTGTGTGTGAAGAATAATTGTCAAAATTATAGTTATCACAAAATAGTTTTTTCATTATTCAAATTGGACTATTACCTTTAGTCTTAAAATCCCAGAGCCAGTTTTGTTTTCCTTTTGCTAAGTCTATCTTTAATTATGTGTTCTCTATTCAAATACAACATATTTTTCTTGTCTCATGTTGCATAAATAACCAGCATGCTAGTACTGTACCTTTTCTTTATGTTGCTTTTGTAATATTGGGGTATATTAATTGGTAAACATTATTTAAAAAAAAAATTAAATGCATGTCTGGTTTGGCACAACATGAAACAGCTAAGCTTTCAATTTATTAAATTTGATATACTAACATTCAAATGTTCCTTTTCTTAATAGTGGCTGCGTTGTATGCCAAGTATCAGGGTGAGTTTTTTTTTTTTTGCTTAAGGCATTGGTTATTTCATCTTCCTGTATCTGTATGTTCAATTTGGTTCTTTAATTTAATCTCATTGGTTATGACTGCCAAGTTTCTTCATTCAGTCAACATTTTGCTGTTTTTAATTCCAGCAAACCAGAATGTGAATGATCCCACATATGCAGAAAAACCACTTGAAGAACCATTATACATGCTTTATGATGATGCGCATAGGCAACAGTCCTCTTCACGAGGTTGGTGGTGGAGCTGTTTCTGTCTTGGCTATCTTCTTTCCTAATGACTAACATTTCTTTAACTTTAAATTACTCGTTTTGATCTATATTTCAATCAGCTTGCACAAATTCTGTTATTTACCACATGCTATCTTCTGCTTGATGTAAATTTACATTTTAATATGTAACTTGTAAGTAGTTAGAGAAGGAAAATTACACTTTTCTTGAGTTATACTCAAAATAGTACTAGTTGTATTTTCTGCTAATAAAGTAAAGATTTTCATGAACTAACGAGGAAGTTAACAGAAATAATATGTAAATGCAATCACATATCAGATGTCAGCTTCATGACTTACCTTCTACCCCAGTTTATAGTTGAAACCGCATATATGTGAAAAATATCGAGCCTAAAATTTTCTCCTCTCTTTATAATGCTATCTAAACCCACTAAATTTTGATTTTATACATGCAAAAACCGCATATATGCAAGTATTTTTGAAGCCAAACGAATGTTTTATTATAGAATTTAAACCGGATATATGCAGAAAGAGTTTTCATTCATCATAAATATATAGCTGGCAACTCTAATTTTTAAGGATTCTCTTTTCCCATCGGAAATGGCTGCCAACTCTTGTTGAAGTTTCATTTTCCAGCTTATTTCCAGCTTTGTTTAAGTCTTCCTCCTCTTCCTGTGTTTGGAATCACTGTCAAAATTCGTTTTTCTAATGGGGCTGGTCTGGTAAAAAAGCTGTTTCTGCTTTAATGCTTTTGCAAGATTATTTAAAATCAAACAATTTTCATATGGAAAGCGCTAATACCTTAACAGATCAAATCTTTAATCATTTATCAGAACATCCATGCATGAAAAAAAAAGGTTAACTGATATTGTTCACTAATACAGTACTTATGTTTATGTAAGCACTACTACATTACTTCTTGTTATTTTTGTTAATAGAGTAATAATACTGTACATTATAAATATTGAAATAAGTAATATGTATGATTTATAAAATTAGAAATAAGAATATCTAATTTAATAATAAAATTCGATAAAAATTTAATGAGCAAATTATTTGAACGCTATAGTGCAGAAAATACCTCTTTTATGTAAAACCCGCTTATATGCGAAACCCGCTTATATGCATAGGATTTCGTTGACGCACCCATTTGCATATATGCGGTTTCAACTGTATTTATATTTTGGTTTTGGTGTCGAGTAAATCCCAATATTCAACGAAACTAAAATACTAGGTTCATATGACAACAAATATCCTCTATAAGTTAGACTGTAGGTTTTTGATAACTGTAAACAGATATTTGTATCCTGCCCTCATAAGGAGTTATTGAAAACTAAGGTAACTTTTTTTCTAATGTACTCAATATTAAACTTTTCTTCATTCTAAAACAAATTACAAATAACATTTTAGTTTATAATGTGTCAACATTATAAGTTATAAGGTGTCACAGGCGACCTCAGCTATATTTTCTACTTTCTATATTTTAAAATTACGTTGCATCTAACATATATGAATTAATGTTACTAAAATTAAAGGAAGCATCATGTACATGTTTAAAATATCAATTTTTTTAAAAAAAATTGTATCTATAGGAGAAGCATTTTCATCGAAGGGGATCATTGGCGACTTCAATTCTATTTTTAGAGAAACTATACTGTATGTAATGCATATAAACTATGTTTGTAAAAATTGCAACACCATGAAGGAATCATGTGATTGAGCTGAAACTTTCAGGAAATGCAAATTAGGGTATGCTATTCAAATGATTAGAATTTCAGAGTCATCGCCTCTGCGTGGGCTGAGCAGCGCCCTCTGAACTGCTGATGGATCCGTATAAATAGAGGGCTGTAGCGGGGCGTGTATGGTTATCTGCTAGTGGTAAACGTTACATGAGATGTCACTATGCCTCTACGTCGAAAGAGGGCGACATTTCATGAAGTTACGGAGTTTGAACGGGGACGAATGATCGGCTTTCGTGAAGGAGGGTTTTCTTATCATGCAATAGCAGCTCGTATGGGGCATAACAGCAGCACAGTGATGCGAGTGTAGAAGCAGTGGGTTCAAGAGAACCAGACAACTCGGAAATCCGGGAATGGACACCGAAAGGTGACGTCAGCATGGGACCGATTGAACATGTGTGGGATTTCGTTGGTCGGCGTCTCGCTCGTGATCCTCGTCCCATAGCTACTACAGATGAACTTTGGGGTCGCATACAAGCAATCTGGAATGCTCTTCCTCAGGCACACATTCAACATCTGTTTGATTCCATGCCACGTCGTATAGCATCACTTATTGCAGCGCGTGGTGGCTTCACCAAATACTGATTTTCGACATGTAATATTGTTTTTTTGCTTTGTAATTTTAATCGTTTATTTGTATCAACACAGGTCGTTTGTGCATTAAATTTCATTCAATTCACACGAGTCCTTCATGGTGTTGCAATTTTTACAAACATGAGTATATATTATCGCTCAGGAAGTGTCAGGAACGTGTTTAAATTCAACTTCGAAAAAATTTGTAGTCTGTACGAAAAACATGCTGTCTACAATTTCTATAAAGGGTGCTTCAGGTGACCCTAATTATATTTTTGAAGCAGAAATTAGAAGCTATTCTGCATTTAATGCACAGATTAATTCTCAGGTAGCATTGGGAGAACATGTTCAAAGTTTCCTTAAATATTTTTGTAGAGTATAATTTGAAACATTATGAAATATGTAATATTTCAAAGTCACACTTACGATCTTTACATTTTCAGTCAGTGTTAAAAATCTTTTTAAATAGTGATAATTTTCAATTACTCTCAAGGGGATTTCTATGGGATACATACAGCTGTCACTCTTACAATGAGAGTTTGTAGTATAAACATGTTTTTCTACGTTTTCTGTAAAAGGCACCACAGGTGACCTTGATTCTAGTTTTGGACAAGGAACTGGAAGCTGTGCTGTATTTTATGTACCTAAACTTACGCTCTAAAAGTATCAGGAACATGTTCAAATTCTACTATAGCATTAATGTATGTGCATTAGATGTAATACAGCTTTTTAGTTTCTTTTCTAAGAATATTTAAATCATTTTTTTGTGTCTAAAAATATAATTGCGGTCACCTGTAGTCCTCTGTAAAGAAATTTTAGAAACATAGTTCTTCCATAGATTCCCATTGTAATTTGAAGTCACTTCCTGACATTTCATTGTTAAATCTTTACAGATTTGTAGTCAGCATCAAAACTGCTCTTAATTTTTTATGATAATTTTCAATCATTCCCATTGGGATTTTCTATGGGAAGTGGCAATCACTTTTTGGAATGTTTCCGTTTTAGAATCAGTATTTTCTTTTTTTTTTTTTAGTTTGATATTTTTGTTGCTTTTTATAACCTCAAAAACATGATTTTTCATGAAAATTACAAGGCTTTGTACAATCCCCAGATTAATATAAAACTATGCTTTTTTAATGTAATTACTGCTTTTACTTCAACAGCAGAACATTCTTTGTTTCCATATGTGGTCAGGATCCTATCCCATAACATTTTTGTATGATTCAGATCGATACTAATAATAGGCCAGTCCAGAAAAAGGATTTTAGAACTAAGTCACTGTTTCGTGAAGTTGGAATTAATGGATTGAAGTAAGGTCATATTTAAAAGTTAGGTCCAACCTCCTAAGAATGCCTGAAATAATAAGTTGGTTTGGAGAGCTTTTCGGTATTTTTCTAAAGTCTGCCTGCCATTTGAAAAAGCCAGGTAGTCTGACCATTGTAACAATAGGCTTCACTCATCGTAATTTACGCTCCATTGTATCACCTGCTGATTATGCTTCTTGGTTATATGTCATGCCAGTAGCATGAAAACCCATTTGGGCCAGCTAAATTCTAGTTTTGTTTTGTTTTTAATTTATGCTTAGTCATCTTTCACTATAAGACATGTCAGTGTGTCCCAATTTAATCTCTCACGTTTATGGCCAAAAGTTAAAGGTTTATTAACCATCTTTACTTTGTTAAGATAACCTGGCACAGAAACGTGCCTCTGAAAGTAGCAGCTTTCAGTATTTTCATTTGTATTTGATTTACAGATAGCTGTTAACTTGAAGTCACATTCTATGCATTTCCCGCAATATGAAGTGGTCATTCGTGATTTCGGTTTATATTGTTCATGTGTAAGAAAGTGATAACTTCGTTTCAATTGTTTTAAAATCATTGGTTTTGAAAATAGACACTTTTTGCTTTCATTTTGCTTCTTCCTTATCAGGGTTGACAATTTTTTGACGCATGACAGTTGTAACCTTCTTTATCTATGGTTTAAATTGTCACGTTAAAAACCTGTGTGTCGAAAATGTCAAAAACTTAAAATTTAATGATTATAATAAAACACCCTGCATTAGTTAAAGGTGTATGAACTGAACCAAGTCAATCCATAAGAAATTATCTCAAAAAATTTTTTCATTTTGCTTTGCCATTTGAAGTATCTATACAAAAACTACTCTAAATGCCTGCTGTGTTAAAAAATTGCTGAAAACATTCCATGACTACATTAAAAACACATTGCATTTTGTTAAAATTATAAATTATTACAAAATATATATATATAACCAATTATAATCTGTATAACCAATGCAAAGACTTGATCCTATAGTTAAATCCAATAGCTGTTGTACATTGGCTTCCAAAAGTTAAGCACACAATGGAAATTTTAAAGTTTTGAAAGCGTATTTGAATTTGAGTAGCTGAAACTCATTATGGATGTAGATGGCAGTATGCAAATATCATATATTACAGCCAATCACGATTTGAAAGTCTGAATATATGTTAATTAGGCAGTCGTTGGAGACGCCAGCATTCTGAAGGATTCTAGGAGGTGCATTTAAATGCTGGTATAAAGTGTTTATAACTTTTATAGGGTTATTTTTGATGATAATCTTGTTTCTATTGTTGAAAGAAGACCAATGACAGGTAGTGAGTGCTGACGTTCTGTTGGATGCATTAAAGCAGGTCAGTCAGTCAAAGATGTTGCTATTTTCTTCGGCATTGATCATTTGGTAATTTCTCGAATATGGAAACAAGTAAAACAGTTGTCCAGAGACTTGTGCCCGATCGTCCAAGGATTACCACCCCCTTTAATGATCGGCATATTGCTATAGTAGCCAAGCGGAATCGACAACGAGCAACCTTCACGATTTCAATGGCACTTGGTAAAACAGTATCTCCCAGTACTATGCGTTGAAGGCTGCACTTAGACTGTATTCTAGAGTACCACGTGTTTGTGTTCTATTAACTGTCCAAACCAGAGGGAAAAGATTAAAGTGGTGTCAACATGTCAGTTAGACTGTCTCAGATTGGTGCAACGTCCTGTTCCCGGATGAGTCCAGATTTGTCCCGGAATGAGATGATAAACATGTAAGGGTCTAGAGAGAACAAGGCACGCACATTCAGGCCAAGAACTACGGGTATTTATTCACCCTTCTATTAGCTCACACTCTCTATATATATATATATATATATATATATATATATATATATATATATATATATTTATATATCTTGTTCAAATTTTCAATCGTTAATAAAATACTTTCTATCCATCCAATCAAGTTCAAATAAATTTTTTTAAACTTGTAGTGGATGACACTTGATGTTAATACAGTTTTTTCAAATATTAATTCATTAATTAAATTTAAATGATTTTTTTTTTGCTTTCCTTTGGTGTATTTGGCGATTAATGCTTGCCGCCAATTACAGCCAAATGTCGCCAAAATTGCTTTTCGCAATTTTTCCCTTTCTTCCCTTTTATTTGAGCAGCGCATTGAAGGAATTGACTTTAAAAAAAAATTTTTTTATTATACTTGTTTTTTTTATTTTTGTTGTATTTTCAGAGAAAGGTAGTTTTGAAAACATATATTTTTATTGTAATTGTAAAATTTGCCTAACATAATCTATTAATAATGTGAATATTGATAATACAGCATGTAGGATTCATTCATTCATTTGAAATCAAATCCTTTTATCCCAAAGTTTAAAGTTTTTGATGGTTTTAACCATTGTCATGTCAAACAAGCATGGGCACAGGGGGGGGAGGTCACAGGGGTCATGACCCCCAAAATATATTTTTTCACTGTAAAAAATTCCAACTTTCATGATAAATGAAGGGTGTTATTCCAAGACCATGGCAAATTCTGTCCTTGAACCCCCCCCTTCCCCCCAAAATGAAAGTCTGTATCCGCCATTGATGTCAAAAACTAGTTTTTGATGTCAAATTGCTAACCCTGCTCTTTACTCAAGAACTGTGATGAATTTAGCATTTTACTTTCAATTGAAAATCATTTTCTTATTCAGTAGATAAGGAAGACTCCCTCTCATTCAATAAGTCACATATCCTTAACGATTTGCATAGAATCTGATTTGTGTCTACTTTTGCAACAGTCCAACTCATGGTTTTTGTTTTGTAATTTTCGGTTTTGTGAAAATTTGATGGTAACTGTTTTTCTAATTTTTTATGTATCAAGTAAGATTCAATGTATTTCATTGGTTACTTTTGATTTTATTTAAAAATTTTCTTTGTGCCCAAATTTTTGCATCTTACTCTGTGTATTCCTATTCATAAATCACAAGAATTTATTAGTTTATTTTGTAATAGTGGAAATTACAGGTTTTAGGAATTTTTTTTGTTAAAACGTTATATATAAACTTTTTTTAAATTAGTATAACCAATTTATATGAAACCTGCTTAACCTTTAGCTTACGGGGCTAGAAAACAGAAATTTGTTGTTTCGTACGGGGAAATATCGCTTCTTCCCTCCTCCTCCGCATACAAATCAACCTGACACCTAAAAGCATCACTACACGAGGTCAGGAAGGAGGTGTAACTGGGCTTAAGTACAAATGAACAATGCCAAATAACTTTATTGTGCATGTGTTGTATGTTAGTGAAAGATTAGAAACTTACTCATAATCGAAAAGCAGATCCTTAACTTTCGTACAAAGCAGTGAAGAAAAGGTAGGGAGGGAAAAGGTCCTATCTGTTTATGCAATAGGCCTTTATCTCGTCCCCCTTTTACGTTACCACCCGTGATCGAGCCATTTGTCCTACTAAACTGACCACTGACTTCCGAAGAACAGGAAAAGAGGGAGGGGGGGGATCTCTGGGATAGGGCTTATCCCAGCCCCGTTCTTTTGGGAGATAAATCTGCTGGGATGTAAGTTGTCCCACCCATAAGCTAAAGGTTAATGAAATATAATATACAGTTTAATTTCATTTTTCAGCTGCATGTGGAGTAGTTGAATTCATTCAGCTGTTTTCATCTGAATTGAGTAACATAAAAATATGTTTAATGTGCTTTGTTTTTATTGTTTCTCTTGATTGAATCTTATTTGCAACTTTAAATAAAAAGCACAACTGAATTTACTGGAGATGAAATATTTTTATGTTTGAAATAATTAAAAACCTTACCTTTCGCCAATGTTTCGGAGATTTGCATAAGCACTTATCTTTCATTCTCATGGCAGAAGTAATCAGTTCTCAACAATCAACTAGACATTTTGAACAAAGCTAGAAGGTGTATAATGTATGTTTATTATATATGGGATTTTTTTTATAAGTAGAATTAATATGTTAGACACTTTACCAAAACGTTTGTACATATGTTTTGAGCAATGTTCACCATTGTAAAGTGACTAAATCTTGAAATATGTACTTTAAAATATAAGGACTTCTTTTTTCTTTTTTTTTGCGATAAGCCATTTCATTTGTATTACCATTAACTCTGTGGTTGTCTCAATACTAATGAATTATTTTTAGCACAAAGACAATTTTTTTCATTGATACATACAAATATGGAAATTTTTTCCAGGAAGGGTTCTTTTTATGCTTAATTCCTCAATTTCTTAAAATCCTGGTATGTGTGTCTTTTGTAATACCACTATATGCTTGTATTCTTAACCCGTATTTTATAAGTTCATTACTTTTTTAATTCATAACTTTTGTTGTTACTTATTCATAAATATACTAGAGTTTGGGAGTACTATACTACAAGGCCTTATGATCGTGCAGTGATAACATATTCTCCCAGCATGCTGTTAATCCTGGTTCGACTTCCAAATCCCCCAAAAAAAAAAATGCTTACTAATTAATCACTGTAATTCGAGGAGTTTGTTCCCTAGGCCTTAAGAAGTTGATTCCTGGGAGAACTGTAGATCCTGATACAGCATGACCGTTACCTTTTACATGATGAAAATACTATATTACATACATGTGGTATGTGTTATATTGTTTAGGCATTTATACCATGCATACATTTATGTACTGTCACCAGTGAGAATTTCTTTGTATTCATCTTAATTATAAGGTTTTTTGTTTTGTTGTTTTAAAACTACCTTTCACACAAAAGGACCATGCTGTCAATGTACTATAAAAATTTTAACCAACTATTTTTTTAAGGGAATTTTGGTCCAAGTATTTTTGTGGAATTAGTATCAAGGTAACTGAACTTCAGTTTAAAAACTTCAGTAACTTTTTTAATACTTTAACATAGTTATGAAATTAGGAAATTTCATATTTAATTTTTGACATTATGCCAGAGTATGTATAACCACACACACTGCTTAGTTGAAAGTAGTGTTACTTTTTATACAAATTTCTTAGTTATTAGTTAAAAAAGTAGTAGAAAAAAGTTATAAATAAATTTGTGCATTCATATATTTTTGTAATTCAGAAGTGATTTACTAGAATTGTGAATTTAGAAAATTTAATGCAAGTAAACCACCCTTTATTCTTCATTACTGGAAATGATTTAAATTTTCAGCTGCAATGGGTCATCAAACACCGGAAGACAACATATATGAAGAAGTAGATTTACACCAGTTATCTCATTCAGATGATTTTGGAGATACTGTTAGTTGGGGTGAGTCAGAAATTGCAATAGATCAGTCTGCTAGCTCTGCAAGTGAAGAGAATGATGATGAATCTGGAGCATCAAAGTTAGCTGCACGTTTTATTGGGAAAAAGAAAAAAAGCACAAGAAAAAATAAAGAAACTGAAGTATGTTAATCACAATTCATATATTTATTCAGTGTAGTCTGACAAATTACTACTTTTGTAAAATGTCATGTTTTTATATCCTAAGTTAAACGATGATCATTAGTTTTACTTATTTAGGTTGTTTGCATTGAAAGCCCTTGTTTTTTGAACATTCCTTTTTATAACAAAATGTGTATTAGTTAAAAGTATTTGCTCTTGGAATGGAATATATGGATCCATTGCCCTATAGTGGCGTAATGATAATGCATTCGACTGTCATGTCATTAACAAGAATTCAATTTCCTATGGTATCCTAAAACACATGCTGTTTTTCTGTCCACCATATTTCGGGGTTTTGTTTTCTTGGCAGCGAAGGCTTGGATTCCTTGGAAAGCTGTAAGGCTTGGCACAATATGACGTTTGCAGTCCTTTCACTGTAAAAACTCAAAACAGTGGTGCAGATTTGAAGAGGTGTTTAAATTCAACTTCAAATTTAAATTTCTTTTCTCAGATGTTCAAAATACAGCTTCTTTTTCTAATTTATTTAAAAACGACGACTGTGTTAAATTAAAAACACTCACCTTGCATTTTTACTTCACAAAACTTGTATCTAGTCATATTTTAAAGTAGTTTTGTTTGCATTAATCAATGCAGGAGGCTAACTATTGCTTAATCTATACATATCATTGCTTTATAGCAAATTCATAACTTCATATATGAGTAAATTTTATTTATATTGAAACAATCGTTACTATAGTGAGTGAAAAGAAAGTTGAATTAGAGCTGTCTAAAGAAAAATGCAGAGTAAAATCAATCAGCTTACATAATTTAACATGTAAGCTGATTGATTTTAATATTGATAAGGTTAGTATCATTTGTAAATACACTGAGTGGACTTTATCGAGTTTGTGTCGTGGTGAGTATGGATGTGTCTGAATCTGCTCTTTGACGAAAATGAGAGAAATCAATCGCAAACTTTGTTTTTAGTTAACTTCAGGAATTAAGTTCATGATTTTTGTGTTTTTAATCAATCTTTAAGTTTGTAAAAGACCCAAATGTACTGTCTCCAACCCTGGAATCAGACAAAGTTTGAAGCAACTTTGACTGAGCTGACGATGGTAGGTACCTCCATATTAACTGACTTGCAGAATGGAAATAAGCACATTGCAGTATTTACAGAGGTGAACAACAACAGTATGTTAATAAGAATCTGCTGTCTTCCACATGGTTGCACAGTTGATTGTCTGGATATCATAGAAAACTTGGTGAAATTGTGTATAAAATTATCAATGAAAAGTAACTAGGTGGATTTAATGAATACAACTGCATGAGTGAAAATAGAACTAAAAGTTCTTCCTGACAATCAGGATGGGGATTTTTAATAAGTCTGTATTTATAATCATAAGCAAGGTACAGTGAAATCTCGTTACAACGAATACTACTTCAATGAATATTTCACATTAACGAATTTCAGTTTAACGATTATTTCAGATTAACAAATGAATTCAAACTATAAAAACATTTACTTTTTCATATTAATGATTTTTTTTTAAATTTTACTTTAGAAACCAGTTTTTTCTTTTTACTAACCCCTTACCTAGATATATATTTTTTTTTTTGTGTGACTTTGCTTGGTCTTTCTTCGTTCACCCAAACTTCACAAGTACAATAGGCAATGCATCCCAGTGGGGATGGAGCGGGTAACACATATTCCTGGAATATTCTTTCATTTATGAACTAATAACAAAATTGAGATCAGCAGTGTTGTCGAGTACATTAAATGCACATGTAATACATAGCTTGTATGTGTAATTTGGCTGTCTTCAGCTACTAATTTAAAATAGCTGAAAAAAAGAAGCAAAAGCAGTTCTCCCTGAAAAAAAAAAAGGGGTTCAAATTTTAGAAACTGTACAATTTGGAAAAAAGCAAGTTGATATTGGGAAGGAATATGGAATTGCTCCTTCTACATTAGCTATGATTTTAAAAGAAAAATACAAAATTTAAAAATTTTCTGAGCAGTCTGTTTTTTGTCCTGACAGAAAAAGACTTTGTTTAGGAAACTATCAAAACATCGATGAAGCTGTGTAAATATGGTTTGCAGATGTTCGATCGGAAAACACTCCTGTTTTTGGTCCAATGTTACAAGGTAAAGCAAAAGAATTTGCAGAAGTTATGAAAGTCGAAAAATTTGATGCTATCTCTGGATGGTGGTTCGTTTCCATGAAAGGTATGGAGTAACATGGAAACAACTCAGCAGAGATGGAAAAGGTGCCAATTTATCGGCTGCACAGGAATGAAAAGAAAATAAACTGCATGATATTTTGAAAAATTATGAACCTGAAGACATATTTAATATTGATGTGATAGCCATTTTCTATCAGCTTCTACCAAATCGTACTATGGATGAAAAAAAAAAGTGAACAGTGCAAAGGTGGAAAAAAATAAAGTTTACATCTCAGTTCTCTTTTGTTGTAATGCAACTGGTACAGCAAAATTAACCCCACTAGTAATTGGAAAATCTGCAAAACCTTGTTGTTTTAAAAATGATTTGTCACTTCCTTGCAAATATAAAAACAACACCCGAGCCTGGATGGCAAAAAACATTTTCTTAGATTGATTGAAGTGTTTGAATGCTGAAATGATAAAAAAGAAAAGAAAAATAATTTTGTTGGTAGTTAACTGTGCGGCTCACCTAATAACAAGATTCACTGTACCTCAGTATTAAACCACTGGACCAAGGCATAATAAAACATGTTAAAGTTCATTTTCATCCTCAACTTGTCGAAAAAGGACTTGCTAACTTGAATAACGAGTCTACACGTATAACTGCAATTAATGTCAGACACGACATTGAAATAATATTCGTTGTTTGGCAAAATGTGTCTGACTACAATCCAAAATTATTGGAAGAAGTCTGGCATTATTTCAAACTTATTAGAATGTCATAAAAATGATATTTTTACTGAGGATTCCACAGCTCTTGATTTTACTGAATATCTATGGACTGCAGCATCCAAAGAGCTTAATTTTCCTCTAACAATAACACTTTCTGACTATGTTGGATATGAAGAAGTTTTTATATGTTTGACTGTACAACTATGGAAATTGTAGCTAGTCTTGATAGCAACTGCAAAGGCATAAAAGATGATGAAAGTGTATGACCCTTGTTTCATAAAAACACAATAAACCAACCAATCATTATATGGCAAGAACACAGAGTAAATTGTCCAAAATGGATTTAAAGAAAGGTTTCTAATAGAAGCCAAAAAATATCTTCTGATCTCATTTGGAAATTCCTCATTGATATGAATATAGGCTATTTTCATTTGGGATGTCAGTTGAGGAAATTGTCATGGGGGGTCAGTAAATTGACTGAGGATGAAGTCTGCAGCTCAGTTATTACAAAAAAAACAACAATGTGATTACATTTCCTAAGAAATTGTATACCACTGAACAAGCCAATATATTGAAATGAAAGGATTGTTTATATTGTACTGGGGTGATATATTTTGTGTAAAGGAATATGTACACTGAAGTGCCAGAAAAACTGGTACAGGCGTGCGTATGCAAATAACGGAGCTTTGCAACCAATCAGCGTAACGCGATGCGGTCGGCAGCGCCTATATAAGACAAGAGATGTCTGGCAAAGCTGTTAGATCGGTTCTTGCCGCTACAATGGCAGGTTATCAAGATTTAAGTGATTTTGAACGTGGCGTTATAGTCGGCACAAGAGAGATGGGACATAGCATCTCCGAGATAGCGACAAAATTTGGATTTTCGCGTACGACCATTTCACGGGTATACCGTGAATATCAGGAATCCGGTAAAACATCAAATCTCCGAGGGCGGTGCGGCCGGAAAAAGACCTTGAAAGAACGGGACATTCGACGACTGACGAGAATCGTTAAACGAGATAGACGTGCAACACTTCCTCAAATTGCCGCGGATTTCAATGCTGGGGCATCAACAAGTGTCAGCGTGCGAACTGTTCAACGAACCATCATTGATATGGGCTTTCGGAGCCGAAGGCCCACTCGTGTACCATTGTTGACTGCACGGCACAAAGCTTTACGCCTCGTCTGGGCCCACCAACACCGCCATTGGACTGTTGATGACTGGAAACACGTTGCCTGGTCTGACGAGTCTCGTTTCCAATTGCATCAGGCGGATGGACGTGTACGGGTATGGAGACAACCTCATGAATCCATGGACCCTACATGTCAACAGGGGACTGTTCAAGCTGGTGGAGCTTCTGTGATGGTATGGGGCGTGTGCAGTTGGCGTGATATGGGACCCCTGATACGTCTAGAGACAACTCTGACAGGTGACACATACGTAAGCATCATGTCCGATCACCTACACCCATTCATGTCCATTGTGCATTCCGACGGACTTGGACAATTTCAGCATGATAATGCGACACCCCACACATCGAGAGTTGTGGCTAATGGCTAACTTCTAGCTCCCTTTTCCTGATTGGCTTCAGTCACCTCCCCCCAAAAAAAACCCACCTTCATTTAGGGAACCAAAAAACCTTACGTCCCTCTATTCTATTTACACAATATTTTAAAGAAACGGTAAAGTAACATATATAATGGGATACTCATATATCATCATAACTACAGGAGAACACTGAGTGGGATTAACATCAATTTATTAGATGCACCAGTTGAATAGTGTATTGTATCACTTTATTATTTCAGTACTACCTTAAGTCTGCTAGGTATGGTTTCAATAAGCTACTAAACATATTCCTGGGGGCTCTTATGCCATGTATCCAAAATAGCAACTTGCAGGGAATTTAGATTTGCTGGTGGATTAGGATGTGATCGAACAACTTTCCATCTCATACTCTCAATTAAGTTGAGATTGGGGGAGTGTGGTTGCCACTGAAGTGTAAAGTTACCCTCAAGCTGAATGTGCATATTAATTATGGAAAAAATTGTCGAATATTTTTATAATTATCTAAGATATTTTAACTTTTTTAATTCTTCAATTATTTAAAAGAAAATTGAACAAATTTATCATTTTCTTAATTTTTCATAATATGCCAAAACTGCAAAAATTTCAGAGTATTACTGGAGGATTTACAAGGTGGTTTTCTACCAGAAAGAAGGAATATGAGCTGGAAAAATGTGTAAATAAAATTAACAGGCATTCACAAGGTATGTTATTGTCTTTATATTCAAGTAATTTTTTCTCTTTTATAAATATGTTCAAGGTTAGCACAAACAGTAATACTTTCATTGACATATAATACAGCAAAATCTCCCTTAACGGACACCCTTCAGATATGGTCATCCCATTTTTGCAGTCAGATAAAAATTCTTTGGTGGAAATATATTTCAAACACCTATTTAGTACCCTCAGATATAGACACTGTTTCTATGATTCATTCCCTTAGACTAGAATCCCTGTGGAAATAATATGTTCAAACTTAAGCCATTCACTAGAGGTGTTTCTAACAACAAACAACTGAAAAGAAATTAGAATTAAGGAGAATTTCCCTCTCATTAACAAAGAATGGCAATTCACTTAGTTTTGCTAATTCAAAAGAAATACGTTTAATGAAGACTTTGATATTCATAGGGATAAAACTTGGGGCTAATAATACACAGGTATGTAAACAGCTATTAAAATCACACAATTAGAAATTTATATATTGAAAGATTTCACGTCACATCAACGTTTGTTACAGTTGAGGCTGTAGAGTTTATATGGTAACTCTTCCCTTGAAACGGCCAATATTGATCATTGCAAAGGTGGATTGGTGGGTAAAACCTACTAAACATTAATCAATTTTTTTTTCTAGGTAAATTTTAATATTTAACGTTTTGTTGTAAATTTACTTGTTTTATTCCCACCAAATACTTGAATCAGTTAACTTAAACTTGTCTTACACATTTAAAATTGTGTTTCAAAACAAAATATTTAAGTGACTGAAATGTAACATTTCAACTACACCAGAATGACCCCTCTTTCACAACCAAATTTTTGTGTCCAGCTAATCTATTAATGAGGGATTTTACTGTATTTTATATTTATAGTTCTAATTGTGTATTAAAATTTTGGCATTTAATCAGTGTATGGACTTCCAGTTTATTCTCTTTAAGTTAAACATACACTGTGTGGTGTATATTTTAGTTTATATATGAAGATATATCTATTGGCAGGTCTGTAAGATATTACTACCCCCTTCTTCGGGATAACACAATTTCTAAATAATGGTCAACCAGGGTGAGATTTTGATGAGTTTTCATGGGAGAATTTATTATATAATTATTTTCATCACCCACATATAAATAACTCAAACTATAACTTTTTTTTTCTTTTTTAAGGAGAAAAAGTTGTTGACCCCATCCTGGATTCGAACCAGGGTCCCTCCGTTTAGCCCGGAGTGTCTTGGACCGCTAGACGAATGAGGACAGGTAATAACGCTCTTTTTCTCCGTATATAAGGATGTAAGATATTATTACCCTCCGCAGGGATAACACAATTGCCAAATAATGGTCAACACAAGAAAGCCTCCAGGGCGAGATTTTGTAATTTTTTTCTCCTAAAACAAAAAAGCTCTAGTTTGAGCTATAAGCTATACGTGGGTGGCAAAAATTATTGTATAATAAATTCCCCCACGAAAACTCACAAAAATCTCGTCCTGGAGGCTTTTCTGTGTTGACCATTATTTGGCAATTGTGTTATCCCTGCGGAAGGTAATAATACCTTAACATCCTTACATACGGAGAAAGAGAGCGTTGTTCCTATCATCGTTGGTCTAGCTGTCAAGACACTCTTGGCCCCAATGGAGGGATCCTGATTTGAATCCAGGATGAGGACGGTGTCTCTTTTTCTCCAAATATAAAAAAAAGCTCTAGTTTGAGCTATTTATGCATGGGTGCTGAAAATTATTGTATAATTGGCAGGCCTGTGCACAAGATTTCAAAACAGGACGGGATTTCATAGAAATTTTGTTTCTCATAAGGAATTTATAATATTATTGAAATTGGGGGGTTAACCCCAACCTTGTGTATTAGTATTTTAATGTCTCGTCCTTTTGTCTCCTGTAATTTTTGATATAAAAGATTCTTTAAAATATCAAACTCCTCATGCCAGATTTTTTAGTTAACAAATTTTTCAGGTAGTGTGTGTGCATGCTTAAATTAGTAAGATGTTTAAATTTTTATAATTGGTATTTTGTTCTAGAAACTAAATAATTTTATTTAAGATATATATTTTTAGATCTTAAACATAAATGTTTCATGGAAAACTATATTTGTTATGATGAAATAATTATTAACAGTACTCTATACAGATGAAGAAGGCTATGTGGATGTTAAAATTCCAAAGAAACAACGCCCACCTGTATCTTTACCACCCTTACCACCAAGCCTTACTCCAGAGAAAGTATGTCATAAATTTAGTTTTGAGAACAATCGTTTATTTGCAAATTTTTGTGTGTTTTTAGCTACATATTTTTTTCCTCACCACAGCTCAAACGAAGATACATTGTGAGTAGTATTGTCGATAGTGAAAATTCTTATGTGAATTCTCTTCAACGTTTAATTCGGGTATGTTACATCAACAGTCATTATTTAATATTTGTAGCTCTTTAAAAGTACTTAGATTTATAAAAATATTATTTACTGTTCATCATTAATTGTTGAAATTTTTTTTTTTTTTCGAAATCTAATTTAATTCTGTTAATTTAGGTCTTTGAATGATAATGAAATTCTGTTCCAGTTTCTTTAATTAAATTTTTTTTTCGAATTTATTGATCTACTTTTAACGCTAGAATCAGACCAATTTCAGTCAGTACTTAACAGTATTTTTTTAATATGGTAGCTTTTTTTTTATTTTCTGCATAAAATGTTGACAGGTCGATTATAGCAGCAACTTTTGGTGTACAGAACAAGCCATGTCTTTATTTTTAAGGAGAGATTTGTTGTTATGGTAACTTCCTTTTTATTAAACTGTTATTGTCTACATCAGTGGTTCTCCAATTAGCTAAGTGCTATGGCCTCTCTCTATTTTTCAAAAGTCCCTTGTTTGGCACAGAAGGACCCTTGCTCTCCTTGTGCTAGAAAAATACAGCGAATCAGTTTTTCAAAAGCCAAACTGTAAAATCCCTACTTTTGTAAATTTTGATATCCCTGTGAGTTACCTGTGCCAAAATATTTTGGGAGGGGATGTAGGGGTATATATAGCATTCAATAAGCAAAATATCTCGGATAAATTGAAAAAATAGGTAAAATGTGCATTATTTCCATGCAGAAATGAAGGTGGTTTATTTACGAAACAAAGATGTAATTTTGCTAGTGTCTATTACAAATGAATAGATTATGATATACCTAACAGCTACTAAATGTAATGGGAGAAATCGTTCCTCATTTTTTGGTCCTGAACAATCCCTTTCACATTCAGATTAATATTTCCTACTTATAGTCTCAAATCTGGATCAACATTCAGCTAATTTCAGTTTGCTTTAATAATATAAGTGTCGAAAATATTTGTTCAAAAAGGTATGTGGAATAAAAGGAAACTAAATGTTTAAAAGCTTTTCTCTTTTACTTCTTATGATCAGGTAAAATCTTAATTTAGAATTAGTTCATATTAATAAAATTAATAATCTTGACAAGTTATCAAGCAAGTTTTCAACTCCGTAAGTTTGATTTTGAATAAACCTATTGTTTTATTTTTACACTGTGTGTATTTTGTCCCCAAATATTGTTGAAGATTAACAAGCTTCATATACTCATTAGCCAGAATTTCACAGTATAAAACACACATGGGCTTTGGTTCTAAATGGAAATTGCAGAGGTTTTTTTTTAGTAGTACAATGGACTCCCTGAATATGTTATGTGGACTTCCCAATATCCATAGACCACCAATTGGGAATCACTGGCTTATGTTTTTATTAATCTTTTATCAAAAACATATAATACTTTTAATATTTGCCTTCATGATCATTTTTATTTCCCATTTCTTTCTTGTTTCTTTTTGACATCCCACGAAACTCTATGGAAATTGAAAATTGCTGTATGATAATTTCATGTAATAGAAAATTGTGTTTATTAAAATTCAAAATGTTCTGTAGCGAACATTTCTTGCCATAGACTCTCTATATTTCGTATTTGACTGTCATCCAGCTTCTTTATATGTAATCACTTGTAAATATTTATAATTATTTTGCATAACTTTAGGATTATAAGCATCCTTTAGAAAACTCAACCCCACCAATTGTAAGTGCCAATAAAATAAGCATTATGTTTCATCGTTTGGAGCAAATTTTGCAGTGTCATACAATTTTTGGAATTGCCCTTACTCAATGTGTTCGCCAGTGGGATCAAGAGGAAAAAATTGGGGATGTGTTTGTTTCTTCGGTAAGTCTATTCTTTTACATAAACTATGGCTGTGTACTTGAGCTGTGTCTTATTAAATTGTTGCAAATTGTACAAAAAGTGTACAAAAACGTTTTTGAAACGAACAGCTATCAATGTTTACAAATTTTAGAGAAAATAAGCACTTATAAAAAAGAACGTTTTCAAGTACAAAAACAAATTAGTTATTTTACTAACTGAAACTGTTAATAAAACTATTGAATATAGCTATAAATTGCTCTGTTCATAGCTTCAAATGGAATACCTTTCACAGATGAATTTGTGGCAGTAGTTAAAGGTCCTTGCTCCACCATTAGATGAGGGATGTACAGAATATTCAACTCCAATATTATGTAGCAAAAACAAGAATGGGGCATCTCTTTCCAAAGAAATTTAACTTTATTTTAACTCAAACATAATAGATTTAATAGATAAATAAATTAAACTTAAAAATATGCATGGTCGTTAACTTACAAACCAAAGTGATTAAATCGACACAGGGTCTAACAAATCAAAATAAGAAGTAATCATCGTTCAACATAAAGCTTGCACTTTTATACTAAAGTAGCAGCTCATGCCACCTAGCTGTGGCACATTAGGTATTCACAGGCTATGTAATACAATGTTCTCACAAAACGGTTCGATATGCCCTCACAAATTTATCAAGGAAACCTACATAAGCAATCCTGGTTAAAAGATACAGTTGAATGCAGTGTTGCTCTTTACATAAGTATAGATTCAGCGAAGCTATTATACGTAGTGATAATGTTTCATAATTGTATGAAGAACTATTTGATGTCGTGATGGGTATAGCCAATAATGACCCAGCAGTGGTACAGTGTGTAAAGTAGCATTTTAGCATTCTTGTAAAGTAGTATTTATGTAAGTTGAGTGATACATGTTTCAAGGTTCCCGTGTAACCTGGAATTGTCAGGGAATTTGAAATCATCCCTGAAAGTCAGGGGAAAACAAGATATTTTGGTCCAACCTGGAATAGTCAGGGGAAAAGCTCCCTAACTTCCGTTCTGAAAATTAAATTTCATGCTAACGTGAAGCTGGTTTCTCCAAAACTGAAGTTGTGCTTGCGATTAGTCGAGGAAAAGTTAGAGATTTTTTTTTTCTCCAATGAGAGTGGGAACCCTGATGTTTGAAAGAATACAGTAAGGGTTTTATGTGAGGAATTATGTAAATGTTGAATAAAAGATAAAGATTGGTATTTAAGAGTTGGGTGCAAGATTTGATGTTTTTTGTTTTTCCGAATGTGCATCAATTAAAATTATTATGGAATTCTTTTTTTTCCTAGTTTTCAAAAGTAATGGTACTGGATATTTATAGTGAATTTATCAATAATTTTTCATTGGCTATGGAAACTGCTAAACAGTCATCGAAAAATAAGTCTGCCTTTGCAGATTTTTTGAAAGTAAGTATATTTTTATGTACTGATTTTGATTTGATGTAAGACACATGTAACGTATCTAATGAAAGTTAAGAACTTAATATTTTACATGAGATGTTAGGGAAAAATCTTTTACATAACAGCTAAAATTTTTAATCAGGTTTACTTTTTCAATATCTATAATTGATTCTTGCATCAGGGCTTTCCAGACTTTTTAGAACCACAGTTTGTCTAGCTTTTATGGGTGCAGGGGGAGGGTAGTTTCGTTTTTTGTTATCGACTATAATTTTTTGTTTAAGAAGTGCAGATTTTATACTACTTGAAAAGTCTTTCAAGGACTTAAATTTCCTATTTTCATTTTAGGTAAAACAGATTAATAGTCCAGATAGGCTTTCTTTTTTTGGTCTCATGGTTAAACCTGTACAAAGGTTTCCTCAGTTTATACTTTTATTACAGGTGAATGCATCTTTAAGTATAATTAAATTTTGAAAAACAAATGCCTTTGTTTGTGTGTTAACTATTCTTCTGAAAATTTTAATATAGGATCTTCTAAAACATACTCCACCAGGACATCACGATCGAATGTCTTTGCAGTTAGCTCTTACTCAATTGGAATCTCTTGCTGAAACATTAAATGAAAGAAAACGTGAAGCTGAACAGCATCATGCTGTGAGAGAAGTCTTAAAGCATTTAGGGAAATTTTCCCTCAAATCTTTTACTGATAGGGACCACTATTTACTTAGACAGGATGATGTCGTTCAACTTGTAAGTATATATATACACTTATATGTAACAGATTTTTAAATTTTGTAAACATATTTCACAAATTATGCAAATTTGTTTATTTGAAATAATAATCAAATTGAACTTGTTGAACATCATTTTATCATGGATTAATCAAATTCTTTGTGTATTAGGTACTATTATGTTACTTTTGTATATTATTAGTATTGTTATATTTATTATGTTACTTTGTGTATTAGGTACTATTATGTTTCATGGAGAGCAGATGTGGTTGTCTATACCTAGGTATATGGATAAATGGAAGTGTACAATATATGATGGCATGTGTGTGATACACCATTCTAAACTAACTGAGTACAGTATTGACTAAGTGCGGCTGCCTCCAATGTCTGATTGGATCTAATGGGGATTGTGTGATGACCGTATGACATTTATTATATTGGTTTCACCACTTCGTTACCATTTTAGTTTTAATTTATTCTCATTGTAAAATTGTATGTATTGTCTAACTTTGTTTGGTGCAGAATGACCACTGCTGTCCTTGCGCCATAAAAAATGCAACCAATCAATTGTGAGATGACCGTAGTTGCAGTCAGAAGTCAAAAATATAAGAAGCATGGTTGTATATATGATTAGTGTTTCATCTAAAGCGAAATAGAAGGGCGCAACGCCCTGCCGCGCACCATTAAGCACCCTGCTCTTCAACTTTTCCACCCTTGTGCCCAAATGCCCCTCCCAGCTCAGAAAATAACGTACCATCCTTCCCCGATGATAATTCAAATTCCCCTTTAGAATCCAAAACGTGACGAATTCGTTTATTTATAAAAATTATATCGCAATCACATGCACATCCCCTCACTTTTCGCATGTACTTAACTCTGAACAGAAAAAAAACAACTCCAAAACATGCTTACCTGTAAATGACAACTAAAAAATTTAAAGAAAGCAGCAATGGGAACTAAAAATGTTGTTTGAAGGAGAATACTAACAGTAAAGCTGACATAACTGCAGTTGTTCATCATGAGTGCCCATAGGTGCCAATTCTTCCAATTTACCCAAAAGGCTTCCGATTTTTTATCGATCTTCCAGTCGAAAACGACATTTCGGAGATTTCATCTAAAATCCCCAGTGTTTTTTAAAATACTGATTTTTTTAAAAAAAATTTGGATACCTATTTTTCTTGATGCGTATTTATTTAAATTTTTATGCATATGTGCATATTTAATAATAAATACGTATAAATAAATGCAAATATCGGTAAAAAAGACGGAAAAATTCGTCTGCCGTTGACGGCGCATGCATGACGTGGCATAGTGTGGAATTTTAGCTCCAGCTATGACGTAGAGTGATGCCCCTGCACAACGAAATCATGCATCTGTATTTGTAGTTGTTGGGGAAGGCAAGAAAGAATGCGCTACACCGTTAAGGTTTTGGTCAAGCACGTGACTCTTTATAGGGAAGCCATGTGTTAGACGTATCTGGTATTTCTTTGTTCTGGAAAGTAAGTTTTGTTTGTAGGTGTTTTTGAAAATAGCTTTTAAAGCCGAATGTATGAAGATGTTTAATTTTATTCAGAAATCAAGACTGGGGCCAAAATATGCTTTCTGCACGTATTGCCGTAAAGACATAAGCATTACTCACGGTGGTAAACGCGATATTACTTTGCATTCTGAGACTGTTAAACATAAGGAGACGTTCAAGGCTGTCGAGTCTAATCATAGTATCAAGCCTTCATTTTTTGCATTTAACGATACCTCCGTGATTAAAGCTGAATGTTTATTTACATCGTTTTTGATCGAACATAATTTGCCAATGAATTGATTGGATATTTCTGTTGATTGCACATCATTGGGTGCAAAGATTAGCATGAGCATGGGATTACTTCCACTGGATCCTAGAAATATGAAAAAATATTACCTGGATTGATGAGCTAAAATTCACTTTGGTACATGTCGATGACAGGTTATGAGTATGATACAAACTGTATGAAGCGATGGATTCTTCTTGCCAACAGGGTACTCTTCAAGCTGGTGGAGGTAGCATTCTCGTCTGGGGACTGTTTATGTGGACTGAAATGAGACCCCTGCTACATTTGACATTATCCCACACAGGTCAATGTTATTGGGATATCCGTAATAACGATGTGCTCTTATTTGTGTTTAATATCCTTTCCACTGGAGACCCCTTTTCTTCAAGGCATTGCACTGTGCATCGCTCCCGAATGGTTGATGAACACTCCACAGACATAAACTTGCTTCTCTGGCAGCAAGGTCATCTGACCTTTTATCTCATTGAGTGCATCTACAAGTTTTTTAAACAAATTTTTGAAATTCCAATCTTGCATAATAACTGTAAATTGTATACAATAGTTCTGCTAGTAGTTTATTTAAATGTTTGAGTGACAATGGATAACTTTTTTTTACTTTCTTCCCAGCTATTTGACCATTCGGGACTCGTTATAAAATCAAAGGATCGAAGAATATTTGTCTTAAATGATCTTTTGGTTGCAGTGTCAGTTACACCAAGGTTTGTAAAATTACGTTTTATAGTTACTAAAAAGTTGTTACCTACCCATGTTTATAGTTATTCCAATCTATGTTTATTTCAAGTGATTTCTACAGATTCTTAAATATCATTCCTTGCTTCTGAAGCAAAACTTCAAGAATTGGAAGGACTTGAAAAGATCAAATGGGACATTATAGGACTCAGTGAAGTCAGGTGAAGAGCTGATAAAACTTAAAAGTGGACATTTGTTTTATTATAGAGGAACGGAAACTGGAAGAACAAGTGGTGTTGGCTTCTTAATCAACAAAAGAATTAAAGACTACCTTCTTGAAGTTGAAAGTATATCAAATCGAGCAGCAAGACTTTGTTATTCAACTAATCTGCTAATACCAACTTCAGATAGTACAGGTATATGTGCACTAACATCAAGCCATACTGACAAAGAGATCAAAGAATTTTATGAAGAAATCAAACAGTTACACACCAAAGGGAAACAACATATCAAGCTCATCATGGGGGATTTCAATGCAAGAATTGGACAACAGGAACAAGGAGAGACATCGGTTGGTAAATACGGATATGGGGAAAGGAATGAACGTGGTGATCAACTCATCGAATTTGCAGAAGCTGAAAATCTTAGCATCATGAATTCATTTTTTAAGAAGAAACCGCAAAGAAAATGAACATGGAAACACCCCAATGGAGGAACCAGTGAAATTTATTAAATCTTGGTAAACAAATTGGTTATTGAAGATTGCAGTGTACTGAACAGATTTAATACTGGAAGTGATCATCGAATGGTGAGATGTAAAGTGCACTTAAATACTAAACTAGAAAGACAGAAGCTCATCACAAAATAAGTGTGTGAGAGGGTGGAGAAACCGAAAGAAAATACGGAAGTATTTCAACTGTAGTATTCACTAGAAGGACTTATTGAAGAAGTTGACATCTCAGAAGCAAATGAAAACATTGTTAAGACAATAATTGAAACTGCTGGAGAAATTGGTGGTGTAATATGTAAAAAGCAGAATAGCAAATTATCTGAGAAGACGAAACAGCTCATGAAAAGATGAAATTTAAAGGAAAATCCAAATGGCACTTCCAGAATAGAGTATGTAGAACTATGTAGAACTCTATGCAAGAATGTGAAGAAAGACATAAGAAAATTGGGTACTTTTCCGTTAGCGCCATGCCACTTACGATTTTTATCGTAGATGCTGTTTTACGATGATTTCCGTTTTAGCACGACCCATCTTGCGATTTTTTTTGCAGATGCATTTTTATGATGGTTTTGCTGATGAAAAAACCATTAGTTAATGTTAGTGAGGGATGTTTTCTGAATAACCGTTAAAAAATTTATGATTTTTTTTTATTATATATCTTTAAAATTTTCCATATGAAAAACGACGAGGACCTCTCATTGCTTAGCGACTGTGATCATTCCGATCACATTGATGTACATTGCCTGAATCGGTAAAAGGCTGAATGCGATATTACAGTGTAGTTTAGGCAATTAGTACATTTACCTGAATCACAGAGGAACGAACTGGGGGCCGCGTCACTGCGCTTGTGACCATTCGATCACGCATTGATATCGCTGCGCCTGAATCAGTAAACGATGAAAGGAGAATTCATTTTTCCTGCAAAAACAAAATCGCAGAATGCTCATCATTTGGTAATTACCGAAGAGTATAATCCATCTAAAATTATTAAAAACAAAAAAAAACAGGGTTCAGGCATGAAACAGCACTCATTCTGCAAAATGTCAACAAACAAACAAAATGGCGTCTCGCAAATAATCAAAAATCGTAAACTTACGATTAAATACGAATAATTATGATCAATTACAGCGACCAAGAAAAAAATTGTAAGTGGCGTGGCAATAACGGAAAAGTACTGAAAATTGAACTGAGAGTTAGTAAGGAAAGCCATTGAAAACAACAAGAACCTTAGGAAAGTTAAATGTTCGTCCGTTGGGAAAAAACATATCATTGCATTAAATGGAGTGCCACTGTAACAAGAATACTTAGAATAGAGAGAGGAATACTTAGAAGGGTATATCGCATGTACGATCTCACCTTGATTGGTGCAAAATGACCATTGCTGTTCTTGCGCCATAAAAACCAACCAACTTAGAAGGGTTGAAGAATCTACAGAAAACCATGTGAAGGAAACAGTGAATTAAACAAAGACACTTACATAGTCGAAGCAACAACTTCTAAAAGCTTGAAAAGGGAAGTATGCGTAATTAAAAGTATGAAAAAAGGAAGAACCCTTGGTGATGATGGCATTAGATATTCTAAAAGAAGCTGGAGAAGACATATTTGCAAAGTTCTTTACCGAATGTCTTAACAGCAGTACATACCTATACATGATCCATTTTTCAATTGTTCATGTTGATAGTTTGCTGTGAAAGGCTGTCTTTGCATAGAATAGTTTGTAAGTCTGCCTCAACCAATCTTCACGAAACTGCATTGATATTGAACCATTCAAAATTGCCTATGCACTTCACAGTAAGTTATTTGTATAATATCATTACTACTTGCTGCCAGATATGTTGATTTATTCATTCTGATAGTCATCTAGGTGACCTGAATTCCCCTATGATGATTCACGTTTCCTTCTATCCACTGTCTTCAACTTCAATCTATGGTTGGCGCATTATGTTGAGTTTCTACTGCAATATGACATAGAGAACAGCCAGCTGTACATCAGCCTGTGATAAAATTCCTTGTAAACATACCAGTTTGAAGATTTGCTTGACAGCATTTTTACTGCTCAAACGTTGTCATGGAAACATCGTAAAAACTGGATTTTTATGGTTTTGGGAAAGTAAAAAAATTAGCTTAACAAACTGGTTTTTCCTTTTTATCTCACTAATTATATGATCAACTTGAAACTGCGATCATGGGCAGAATTTATGTTCATTAAGTTGACTAGTGCTGCAGTAAAATCTTTATGATGTGACATTTTTCTGTGAGGTAATGTATATAAATTATCTTTTTTTATTAAATTTTGCATAGTATGATCAGTATGTCGGACCCACATAGATATGGGATTTAAACATAGGAATCCACATATGTAGGGAAAGAAAGTATGTACCCAGTTGTTTTTAATAATCAGCGGTTTTAAAGTAAAAAGGTGTGTGACTAAAATCAAAGAGTTTTTCCCGAATGGCTGGTGTTTTAAAAAATGTAATTTGCATTACATGTGATTTATCATATCGATTTTGAAACCACCTGTCTTTAATAAATCTTGTTTCGGTTGTGTCATTAACATAGAGGTGAACAAAAAAAATACTGGGCCCTGTGGTGATGTATTGGTAATGTGCACACTTAGTATGCTATTATCCCAGGTTTGACTTTCAGTTATGCCCCTCCCCCCCCCAAAAAAAATAACAAAAACAAATTAATAACTACTCACTGTAGTCCAAGGATTAGTTTCTTAGGCCTTATGTGGTTCAGATTAATCAGAAATCTGTGCATCCTCGCGCAATATAACCCTTGTTGTCTTTGTGCTGTAAAATTCTCAAACAAGAATAATTATTGAGTTCATACAGTTCTTAGATATGTATATAAGCAATTTTAGGATTATAAAATGTGAAAATCAACAAATTGCTTATTAAAAGGACTAGAAATTGACATTTTTAAATGGTATTTTCTATAAATAAAGTGATTTTTATACATAGCAAACTTTGGAAATTATCTAATATATTTGCACGCAATACATGTCCGAAATATTTGTAACAATAAGAAATTCCATTGTTCCCCTTTCTATCATAGAAACACTGATGGTATGCAAATAGGGGAAAGATTAAATTTGAAATGGGCAGTTCCTTTACAAGAAGTGGAAGTTCAAGAAGATGTAGCTCCTGCAACACGAAATTTATTGGCTTCTTCGGGTCGACATCGGAATTCTGGTTCTAGAATTGCTGAAAAGCATTCAGGTAAAAGAAAATTGATTACAGTTTTGTTGATTAATTATCCTGCTAATGACCTAATTCTAAAATATCTTTATAAATATTTATTTCTATAAATATATCATTACAGCTTTCATACTACTTTTGCCCATATTTTCTAGATCATTATGTAGTTAGAGGTTCCGTAACCAGTGAGCACATAAGTTATTTTAATTGCTCCATATTTTTTAAAGCTCTATAGTGACATACTGGTAATGCATTCACCTAGTGTGTCGTTAATTCAGTGTTTGACCACCTAAGGATGCCTGCAAAAAGGAAGACTTAGCAATTAACTGCTCTCTGTAGTCCAGGGGTTGGTTCCTTCGGCCTTAAGAGGTCCAGATTACTCAGAAAGCTGTAGACCCAATGCTGTGCTGTGGTATAATGGTAGTGCATTCATCTATCCTGCCATTAACCTGGGTTTGACTTCCAATGTATTGTTGGACGTCTGCCATTTTTCTGCCTACCATAGTCTGGAGCTTGATTCCTTTGGCAGCAGAAGTTTGGATTCTGTAGAAAAATGTGGGTCTTAGTTAGGGTTTTTTTTTTAGCATTTTGGCAAAAATGTAAAAAAAAATTTAGCGTTTTAAAAATTTCTTTAGCTTTTTCTTTTCTAATTTAAATACTTCCGATATTTTTGAAAATTTTGTCCCTTAGGCGAACGCTAAACAAAATAGCATATTTAAAATTTCGGGCTACAAATAAAACTCTTTAGTTTTTATGAAATTACATAATTGACAATATTATTGGACAATCCTCCTTGACTTTACTACACACCATAGTTGGAAGGCACTTTCAAAATCAAAATTATTTCGAACAGGTCATTCAATATTTATCATTAGCAATTTGCTTGCATGGTTCGTTGTTTAACGATTTCGCAAGTCAGTTTTAATCAAGTTCATTTGGGAGAAAGCCCTTTCACAATCTGCAGTATGCATAGGTATACTTGTCGCATATTCAGTTATTGAGCCTAGTGAAGGAAATTCTCCATTCATTTCATTTTGATTCAAAAACTGTAGTAACTGCAAAAATGAAAACTCCTTTCTTTACATCAGGCACCTACAAATTTCTTGAAAATATTCCATTCTGACAGTACGTCATTTTCTTCAAATGTATGCTTGTGATCACTACGGCAGCTGACATAAAATTGTGAAAATTTTCAGGGCTTTCGCTTTTTAGCGAAAGTGGTATTTAAATTTTGCGGAAAATGCAATATCCTTTCGCAAAATGCGAAAAACTAATGCAGCTTAAACCCTGGTCCTAGTACGGCATGACCCGTGTTGTCCTTATGCTGTTAAAACAAACCTCTAGTTTGTATTAACTTGAGAATAAAAAGCAAATTAGTCCACTGGTCCCTCCAGTTGGCGTAGGTCTCCAGGGGAGTTTCTAGACTATTGGCCACCCAGGTAAAAAAGCAGTCTCATCGTCCTTATTAATATTAATTAAGAATTTGATATGAAGTATTTGCTTTTTTACCTACATATATAGTTTTAAACAGCTATCATGTATTAGTGTGGATGTGTCTGGAGAGAGAGATCTCTATCATGTCTTTCTAATGTTTTGAACAATATAATAAGCAGTTAGTAGTCATCCAAGCCTTTTACACTCACTCCAGGAACAGCCCTGTAGGTTTTTCAGTAACCTTTTTCAGGTAAAGTTAATACACATAGTATAAAACTGCCTGAACTGTTCAGTGAATTACTGAAAGGAAACAAGAATTACATATTATAAAAAAAAGTTTCAGGAAGGAAAAAAAAAAAAAGGTGCTTACCAACTAACGACTCACTGTCATCTGAGAGATGGTTCCCTGGGCCTTGAGTGGTTCAGATTGCTTGTAGAAAAATGTAGGTCCACTGCCCTATGGTGATGTGGTAATGCAATCAACTGTTATTCCGTTAATTTGGGTTCTACTTCCAATGGTACTGTAAAATGCATGCTGTTTATCTGGCCATTGGAGTCTGGGGCAAGGGTCGAAACTTGCGGTTGCCCGCTTGCCTTGGCATTTAAATTTTTAGAAGGGCAAGTTAAACAGAAAAATCGGTTGCCCCTTGGGCAACTAAAATTTTCTTTCTTTTTTTAACCTTGATATTTATAATAAATAAAAAATATCGCTACAATGCAATATATTGTCAGATTTTCAACACATATTTTGGGCAGTCGCTACCAGTTTGACAAAGCTGTTAATACTTATCCATATCGTAAAACGTTTCAGCAAGTGCTTCGGAGACGGTATTGTTTCTATTCAAGAAGTGCTCTAAGTATGGCCGGTCTCAAAACAACACACAGTGCGTTAAAAACAAGATTTGTGAAACCCAGGCATGCTGATGAAACGAGGTGGATTACTTACTCCCTTGAAGCTGCAACTGCAGTTTATCAGTTATATCCAGCTCGTATTAAACACCTTGAACAGGTTTATATAAGTGGGCACAGTGCTGAAGCGAAGGGTAAGTCAAGACAGCTTTTCAAAGTAATTACATCAGAGAACTTTATTTTATACTTGCATTTTCTGATGGACATTTTGCCTATTCTCAGTCAGTTATCATTAAATTTTCAACTACAAAATTTGCCCCTCCTTGAAGTATATTATACACTATACAATAACTTATGTACACGGAAAAACTAGAATCAAGCCCAGGAATTAACGTTAGTAGTATTCTGTCTTCAAAACTATTTCATAATGTAAAAATAAAATCCCCAGCTTACAAAGATTTTGCTGCTTCATCGGCAACAATAAAATCTCTTCTTCAATCACTGAAAAATAGATTTGAAGATGTTTCAATCATAAATTCTATGAACTTTTTCAATTTCAAAATTTGGCTCGGAAAGTTTGAAAAAACATGTGGGGACAGAGAAATTACTAAATGCATTACAATATTTGATGATGTTATGTCAGAAAACATCTGTTGTGTGGAAAGCATCATATGCAAATGGATTGATTTTAAACATTTTTTGTACATAAAACGCAAGAATGTCTGCAAGTGTGATTGGAGTTCTATGACTGAGTACTATACGGAATTTCTCACTGTTAATAGACTTGCTTCTCAGTCTTCCAACTCAGAGTGTGGATTGTGAACAAGGTTTTTCTGTCATGAAAAGGGTAAAAGGTAATTGGCAAAGCAAACTGCATGTTTTCGTTACAACAGACTTAATACAAATAACACTATCATCTGCACGTAGCGAAGATTTTGAATCAAATGAAGTCATTAACGTGTGGTTAAGTGCAAAACAGAGAAAACCATACCAGAAACTATATAAAAGTCGAAAACAAGCACTTCTTTTGCCAGAAGATTCGCTTGTCTCATAGAGTGATAATTGTACAGACCATAGCTGTACAACAGATGATGATTAAAAGAATTGCATCATGGATAAATTCTCTATTCCTATTTTCACCCCTTAATATGCAAGCGAATATGGCAATTTTACTAATAAATATTTATATTAGAAATAAAATAGAGTATCAAGGAGGAAATTTACATACAAAAGGTTAAACACTGGTAAAATAGCAATGAAAAAGATCACCCAAGCTTTCGGACGCATCAGCAGCAGTCCTTCATCAGGAGTAATGACGATGTTATGTTTCTGTCTCTTTTTATACTTGAAATTTCTGGAAAACCCTTCATCAGAGTAGTCCCGCAGAATGGAAAAACCCAGTGGGAGGCCTTTATTGGTTCCTACTGAGTTTTTCCATTCTGTGGGACTACTGTGATGAAGTTTTTTTTTTTAATTTCAAGTATAAAAAGAGACAGAAACATAACATCGTCATTACTCCTGATGAAGGACTGCTGCTGATGCGTCCGAAAGCTTGAGTGATCTTTTTCATTGCTATTTTACCAGTGTTTAACCTTTTGTATGTAAATAAATATTTATTATATCATTGTAATGACCATCACTAAAATTTCTTATTTTGTATAAAATAACGAGGGCAAACAAACTAAAAAAGTTCACTTGCGGGCATTCACAAGTTTCAACCCTTGGTCTGGGGTTCGGTTTCAGTGGCAGCAGTGGTTCAGATTCCTTACAGTAACTTCCCGTAGAAGTAGAGCATTACCTTTGCTGTTCTTGTGCTGTAAAAACTTTTTTTTTTAAAAAAAACGGCTGATTAATAAGCGATCACATACTTTTTGTTCATTTTGATGTTGCACCAGTTCCTATTGCCTCAAAAAGTTATATCAATAATAATAGTATATAGATGTGGTGTCCCACAGGGATAAAACCTTGGCCCCTTATTATATTCCATTTATGTAAAAGATATATTTATATATTTAATGCTTCAAATGTAAAAAAATAAAGATAACATTATTTGCAGATGACACCAGTGTAATAATAACAGATACAAGAAGCGGTAAGAAAGTGTAAGGAAGAACTAGTGAAATGGTTTATATTAAATCAAATGAAGGTGAATGCAAAACAAAAATGTTATTTATAAATAAAAATAAAAAGTTTGACGTAGATGTAAAAAACATAAAGATTGAAATTGAGGAAAGGACAATAGAAGTTGTGGAAAAAGTAGAATTTTTGGGTATAACATTAACTAAGAAACTAAATTGGAACACCCATATAAATAAAATGAGTAACCAAATGAGTAAGGGAATTGGAATTTTGATACAATATAGGGATATATTGCCAACCAAAATAAAAATAGAATTATATTATTCACTGAAACACATAGGGTAACAGCATCTGGGGAAATCCCAGAATCAAAAACACAGATTTTAGATAATTTGCAAAAAAGGGCAATAAAATTAATAAATAGGAATAATCACTTATATTGGAAAAATTTTGCAATCATAAAATTTTATCATTAATAAAATT
>QLNU02015360.1:149757663-149785042 GCA_006491805.2 Dysdera silvatica | reverse complement strand
ACATTTAGTGACCCAGACGGTCAGGGAAAAGGGTGGGATCGATCACGATTGGCATACAAAGATGCACTGCTCGCACTGGGGTCTTCACTCAACATCAACCGTGGACCAATCCACGATCGATCCGTCCCAGAGAGCGAAAACAACCGATGGATGGCATGGAAGAACTCCCCGAGGCTGGCCGATGCCCCGTACAGGGGCACACCAGGCTTCGTATGACTGGTGCGGGGCGCCGCAGGGCAGCAGAGGGAAATTTGGACACAAGTCCAGAATCCTTGGCGTACAGCCATCCATCCACCTACCCCAATCCGGCGGCCTAGACAATGCCCGATAGACTCGTAGGGAGAGTGAAGGCTCTAAGCAAAGCCAACACCCGCTAGAACACGAGCAGGAACCAAGGCCCGCCAGACCTGGACTGAAATGAAAAGACGTCCGCACAACTTCTGAGCCAGAAACAGTCTCCATCTATTTAGCCGGAAACCGGATCTCACTGACAACACAACCAGTCTGTGAATCAGCAACACGTCATTGTTTGTGCAATGCCCATCAAACGTGTATTCCTGACGAGGAACGGCCGCAGTCCGTCCAAAATACGTTGAATTTTTATTAACAACATTTCTACTATACTTATAAGCGTCGTTTTTCTATTTGTTATTTAGTAACTTTTAACTTACGTTACAATAATACAAATTAATTAATTTTTTTTAAATTAGAAACACTCAAATTCCAAAATCCGGATGTCGAATGTAAACGAACACGTTACTTCTTCAGGTTATTTCCTCTCGACTGGGGTACAAAAGGTGCCCCGCACCCGGAAGGACGCAAACCTTTTTATTATTATTATATTGCCTTTGATTTTTGAATAAAAAGTAATATGAAGTAGTCTTGTTTTATGAAAATTAAACAATATTTCTTTCGCATGATAACTGTTTGAAGCTGTGTATATATATAAATGCAAATACTGCGCGCGCACATAAAGAATTTTTAATTAGATAATATTAAATTAATAAGGGCGGTGAGAGATACTGTTTTTGCACCTAGGTGGCCAACAACATCGGAACGGTCTGCTCAGGATAAGGAAATATATAACCATATTTAGAGAAAAAATCGACTTTCTTCGATATTTCCACAGCTTTTTTTTAAATGATTACATGTTGTGCTATCTATTTACGACATATAATTTCATTATTCAATAAAAGAGATGAAAAAAACAAGTTCACATTCACGGGGTCGAACTAAATACCATATATATTGACAAAACTCGACTTTCGCGATAATCGATTTTTCCTCAACCGTTTTTCAGTGATTACACGTTCTGCTGTGACGGATGACTTTACCTGTCAGGGCAAAACTAAATTATTTAGCGAAAAAAATACGTTTTCATTCCTGGGATGAAATTCTTGACCATATTTAATAACGAAACTCGACTTTTGACGATAACCGTAAATGTCTCCGCTGTTTTTCAGTTATTACACGTTCTGCTGCCTATTTGTGGCAAATGGTTTCATTTACACCTGAGCAAAACTAATTCGCTTGACGAAAGAAAAAAAATGGAGCCAACACGTTCTCTTTTCCAGGATCGAGTTCAGAACTATAACTGATAACTCCTTAGCTGCTTTTCTGTTATTACACGTTCTGCTTCCTTTTTATGGCGAGTGGTCTGATTTGCCACGGCAAGAGCAAAATTTTTAATGAAAACAAAAAAAAAAAAAGGAAGGAAGGAATACATTTGGGTTCGCCGGATCGAACTCAGGATCACATATAATAATTAAGTGGATTTTCGGAGATAAAACATATAAGGAATTGTCAGTTATTACAAGTTCTGATTTTTTCTTGTGATATATGGTTTCATTTGCTAGAACGAACTTTGTGGCGATTGGTTTCATATGCTAAGACAAAAAAACACTCTCAAATTCCCGGATGTCAATATGTATATGTTGTGACAAAGCTCGACTTTCAGTTTCGAGATTCGGTTTTCCAGTTATTAAGCGTTCTGCCTTCCATTTTGGCAGCTGGTTTCATTTACCAGGGCATAATAAGTGCCTGGGGTGAAAGTACCACTGCGCCTGGCCTTAGACCTTTTATTATATTGTTTTTGACCTTTATATTAAAGACAATATTAAGGAGAGCTTTGTTTCATTTTATGTAAATAAAAAATAAAAAATATTTCCCTTTTGTATACTTTTTCACAGTTGTATATATATATTTATATACAAACATACTTCTTAATAATTACTAAGAAATAACTTGTTGCCATGCAACCATAGGCATTGATTTATGCGAGCCCATGTGGCCCAAGCCTCCAATAATTTGAAATAAATTGCAATTTTACATTTATTGTAATGTATAAATATATATAATATATGCTTGGGCCCCTTAATAATGTTAAAAGCTCTACGTCGGTGCATGAAACGCCCCCATCCCCAACAGTCGCGCAGTCGCAGAAAATGAAATGAAGAGGGTGCTGTTATGAAGTTCCTCTTATCTAATTAAAAGGCAGTACCTCACGAGCTGTTGAGCATGGAAGGTCAGAAGCAGTGAAGCTTGAATGTAAAATCACGTTGTAAGTTTTGAAAGATCGTGATGTAAAATTTCACTTAATATTTTGGTTTATAGTAAATATTAGTTGCAGAATATCTTTAAGATTTTGTGTGAGTGCCTATGATCGTAGATGACTTGGACCAGGACAAAGTGTCACTGAAGTTGCGAAAACGATAGATACGTCCAAAAATATCATTTTCCGATTAAAAAAGGCTGATGAATCTGGAGAAAACCCTCTACGAAGGTATGGCTGTGATGTAGGAGCACAACAGCTCAAGATGACGGTGTAGCCCTTTTATCGAAAAGAAGTAAAAGAAACTTACTCTTAGCCAGTAGGGTGGAATGAAAACCGACCCCCAATTTTTGGGGAGGGAGGGGGGATTTAATAGCGGCCAAAAGTTGCCTTTACATTCAGAGAAAATATTAAAGAATTTCATTGCTCTACTACAACGTTTTGAGGTGCCGCAAAGAGCCTAAAAATTTGAAATTTTTTAAAATTTAATAAAAATTCACAATTTAGTTGTACATATTTTTTTTTTAAGTTCTGTATACATTTACTGTGAAGCAGTGCAATTAGTAACAATAAAGTCTTCTTAGATTAAAAAAAAGACATTCTGCACAAAATATTATACACAATAAAAAATTGACTTTAGGGCAAATTTTTGTATTTTTCTAATTCTTTACCAATTTATTATGCTTTGTTACACATATTACAGTAATTTAAATAAAATAAAATGAAACAAGGTAAATCGTATATTATCTGGTACATGTATATAAAAAATTCTTTATAATGAGAACCAAAAATGTAAATCACTTAAATCCTTGACAAGATTAAAAAGTTCCCAACGTTTGAAAATGTTTGTTTTTCACTGCGTTGGCACATTGAAATGTTTTGTTTTGTATCGAATTTTGGCATATTCTTTTGAGATGCGATTTTTGCATTAATAAAACCTTCCCTTGAAGATGATCTACAGACAGACAAAGATGACTCAGTAACAAGTTTAACAAGTCTCTTTCCACGACTTGTGTGTGTGACATGGAAACTTGGGGAAGTCAATTAACGGGTTCACCACAACAGTTGATTCTGATGTTTTCCTAATGAATTGTTTAAGGGAATCATTGGAAATATACTTTGTCATTGGGGGCTCTGTGATTTCAATGTCGTACCATGGGATCAGATAAATGTAATCCTTAGCGTCAAAGTCGATTTTTGAAATTGTAAATTTTCTAATACCACCTCTACCTATCTGCTCTTGCGTTTAGAAGTCTGCGCAAACCAAGCTCTCTTATATGTTTGCGCTCATCACATAGCATGGATGAAAGAATATTTTCCTCAGCAGCAAAGTATCCATTTCTTTGAATAATTGGATCTATTATTTTTTTAAGATCAGTAGTTAGATAGCGTGGGTAAGAAATAAGCTACCAGAGATGTTTAGAACCATTCGAGCATGAAGGCTTCAACTTAATGTTAAAACACACGGGTGCATAAACTTTTACAACAAAGTTAGCCAGAATTTGAAGGTTGTTAGTAAGATTTTCAGTTGCCACATACAATGGAAATATTCGATTTGTAATGTAAGCCATCTGGAGTTAGCAAGCTTTTCAAGGTTTTTCAGAAGATAAATCCAACGAGCAGTTTCCACTAGATACAGCAATACACATTTCCATTAAGTACTTCTGATCTGTATTTAAATCACTTATATTTTCTAATGAAGGAAGGTTTTTTTTAAATTAGTAAAAAGGGCACCACAGGAAGCTCATGACAGTTTTGCAGTTGCTTACCTAGTTCACCTTTAAACTCATCGGGACCCTTAGTCCTTAGATTAGTTTTCCCATCAAAAGAATAAAAAAGGTGGCTTAAAGGCAGTTCGTTACCATGGAATAAGCAAACTAACCATTGCAGTGACCTTCCCATTTTGTTTTCCAACAACGAAATCACACAATTATTGGCTCCAGTATTTACAACTGTTCCATCACATCCAATCGTGGTAAAATTCACAAGTTGTTCGTTATGTTCGTTATCTCGGAAAAACTCAATTATGCTCTCTATAATATCTTTTCCAGTACCAGATATTGGTGTTACATAGCCTAAAAACTTTGAGTTTGGTTTTTCTATTTGCAAAACATGCTCTTCTGTAGTACGCATTTTATAAAACTTAGTTCCTTTCTTTTTTTTGAATAACTGTCTTGTCTTTTCTTCCATCGAAAAACAATCCTCTATTTTCGGTTATCAGACCCTGACTGTCTTGAATGCATTTTTTCCGGTTCTTTGATCTTTCTCGTCTAATTTCCATTCAATCAATTACTTTACTTTTGTCATCATTATTTATTAAACTTAAGTCCTGCAAAGTAGCGCTTGTCTCTTCTTGTAAAAAGCTCTCTTGTTCTTCATTACTAACAGTGAGCTTTTCTGTCACTTTCTCTTCTTCAGCGCTGTCATCACTATCAGTAAACGTTGATGTCATTGTGGTGTTTTGTGAATTTTCTTGGATAAATTTAAATTTCCTCTGTATTTCTTTACTTTTTCTGGCATCTTTCAATAGCAAAGAGTTTGTGGTAACTCTATCAACATTATCCATAACCATTTTCCTGGACGATCGTTGATCTTTCAAAAATTCCTGCTCTAAAATAGGGACTTTCCTTTCTTTTTAACTACATTGTTTAAAGTCTAAACATTTGCAGGCAGCAATATTAAATAAGAGTTTAGCATGTTCTTTAAATGCAACAAGATTTGAGGTATATTTTTTTGATCATTTTCTGCTTATAGATTTTAACAAATTGATGTCATGATAAGCTTTTATTATTTGTAAAATTCGGGTATTAGAAACCACAGGAATAGAAGCACTTAACCATACATTTTCAATTTTCTTAGCTGAAATATCAAGTATTTCAGTTACAGTTGGCTCCTTCGCTGATGTATTTGGTTTGAGGTGATGTCTTACAAGAAAATAGCACTTCATTACATCTTCATATGCTGGCAACACTACTTCACTTAAATCATTAAAACTTCCAAAAATAGGACATTCCACCATTTGTCTAGTGTTAACTTGTTTCGACAGGGCCATCTGGTTACACATAGTAATAACAACGATACATAAACTCTCAAAATATACCGTATCACATACATTGACTCTGAAGTCTGAACTCAGTGACATGTGCTCAGGAACTAGCGGCTGCAGTCAGGCTAACGAATGCACAACACAAAATGCACACCGCGCCATCTTTGAGTCAAAATATTTATTTTTGACTTTTAGTTTTGTTTTTTTTTATCCTCACCCTAGATTTAAAACCCTCAAAAAAAGTTTGTTCTATTAATAAAAAGGGCATAAAAAGTACGAACTTTTGTAATTGGGCTTTTACAGTGTAAATAAGAAACTGGAGAGAGAGAAAGGTTGAAATAGAGCAAAAAATTTCAAATTTATGAAATTTTATCATACTTGCGGCATCTCAAGACATGCTCCGATTAATACAAATTTTTTTGTCTTTTTTTGCATCAAAAGGCAACTTTTTCACACAATTAGAAATTAAAAAATAAAAAAAAAATTCGTTCCACCCTATTGGCCAGTTGGCCACTAACCTTGCAACTGTTACAGGCACTCGTGTATCTTTAGTTGCGTATAATTTAATTTTATGTTCAATAATTTACATACACGATAAACTTGAGAAATATTCAGTATATATACATATTTATTTACACCGCAGTAGGGCGAAAAGGACAGTTCTACGGCACTGGAGCAGGCGGCGCAGTGGTGGCGCAGACAGGTTGCACGGAGGTGACGGGTCTTAGCCAGGTGGGGTTAAACAGGTTTGCACGGGCGGTGGGAGATTGCCCGAATATTTAGCGCCTTTTTCCCTCCCAAGGAGATATGGCATCCCTTTTTTTAACTCTTTATTTTTTTCTTTTTTAAACTTAACTTTTTTTAATTACGACTTTTTCCATTTTTTCTAAACTTTTCTTTTTTCAAATTTTTATTATTTTAACGAATCTTTGTCTCTCTTTTTTAAATTTTTATTATTTTTCTACAGTTCTTCAAAATTTTCTTTATCACTTTTATCTAAACTTCATATCTTCGAAAAAATGTGCTTTTTTATATTGGATTTCAATAAACAGAAAAAGTTTTATTGTTGGTTCATATCATATTTCATCATGATACTTCCATCCAAAAGTTTTATTTTGTGATTTTAATCTTGAATTTTATGTTGAAATTTTTAATCGTTCTCGTTAAGAAAAATGTTTATAGTACGTTTCGTTATTAAATATTTTTCTGTTGAATGGATTATTTCTGATATTTGTTATTCCAAAAATTTTTACGCGAAGCTTTAACGCTATTAAAGACACGGGACGGAAATAGCGATTATTGGTTTTCCACAAAGGTTTATGCTTTATTTTTCAAAGTCCGTGAAGGGTAATCACCGATTTATTATATTTATCGATTAATTTATACTAGTCATCGTCATATTATATTTTCCTAAGTTTGTAATTAACATCCTAAGTTTGTACTTAATATCCTAATTAAATAATTTCCCCTCTCTTCAAATTCTTATTTTCAAACTCTACCACAGGTGACTCAGATAGTTTGTCGAAACATGTTTCACACAGGATTCGAACTCAGCGGGGAGTGGCGTCAAGACATTTGATATCACACCCCCACTGTCGCACCGGTAGACCCCGTATACGGAACAGGTTTCTCCCACCCCGCTATAGTCCCCCATTCAGCTACTTCCTAGCCAAAAAAATTTAGCATTGTCGGGATTCCCTATACAATTCTATACCTTAAAATGTAGCTACACAGCCATTTCCTCATAGCTAAAATCCCAGCTCGGAATTAAAAATACGAGTCCACGAGTTGTGAAATCGCAGCATCTCATCCACTTTACCTTCCTCATCTCTCGTGACAAGACGTCTCTTTTTAGTGTAGTTTTTTCTCAACTAATTATTAACCCGCTGACATGAATTCCTATTAAGTACTCACTTTCTATATATTTATTTCTTCCAGTTACTTATTTTTAACGTTTACATTTTTTATCCCTCAATCGATTTATTCCTCTCGTATAAATGTAATTTTATCGATTTTTTAAAAGTTCATACTTCTATTAATTTTAATCGTTCTAACAAAAAAAATCTAATTTTTTAAGTTTGTTTTATCGTTTCTATTTTAATCCATACGAATAAAATTTTCTTAAAAAATAATTTTAACATTTCTATTTTAATCCTTTTGAAACACTTTTCTAATTTTTTTTAAAAGTTTGTTTTAATGTTTCTGTTCTAATCTATCCGAAAAAATTTCCTATTTATTAAAAGTTCGTTTTATCGTTTCTATTTTAATCATTTCAAATAAAGATTTTAATTTTTTTTAAAGTTTCTTATAACGTTTCTTTTAATCCTTTTGAATAAATTACGCTTATTCACGCTTTTTATTTTTTTATTTATTTATTTATTTTTTCTTTATAACGCTTCTCTATTCATTTTTTAGGAGTACTCATTTTCTTCCCTTACCGCAAGCCAAATTGAGCGCGCCATGTTGGACTTCGACGATGTTGAATTGTCCCCCTGGGAATACGTGAGTGGTCTTTTTTTTTTTATACATTATTGTTTTTTGTAATAAGTCTATAGTTTCCATGTAAAAAATAAATCATTAGGCAGTTATTTCCAAAAAAATTTTTTTTTATTTATATGAAAGCCAATTTTTTACAAATCGCGATTTGCGCTTTTTGCACATCGGAAGATGTTGCGGTGTAGTTATTTTCTCGGTTCCCGCTAATGCTCTAGCATTAACGTTTTTTTTATACGAGATAACATTTGCTCGTTTTTAACATAATTTAGAGGCATATTTGCTTCTCTAATGGCCTCTACAAATTTTTCTTCCTCAGGAAGCGAATGAGAAACGTTTTTTTCCTTAATTGACCATCAATTAAATCCACTATGTTGGATGATAGTATTGTACGCGACTTATATATAAGTCGCGTACAATAATAATAATAAGTTCAGCGTTTTCCGTCCATGAAATAATATATTGATGCTTCTTTAAATAATCCATAATATTCTGCGCAGTAGTCTGCGTAGTCTTTGGTACGCTACGTACCACTATTTGATCCAAATTCGCCGTGTTCTCTTTCGGGAGAGGTTCAGACGCCTCATCCTTCTCCTCTCGCACATGTTGTGGTGGATTAAACATATCCGTGTTAATCTTTTTCTGTAGCACTTGGTTATAACGTTGGATTTTCACATGATCGTGCTTTCAACATTTTTTTTTCATCTGTATATCCATTTCAGAGTATTGTAGATCGCTAGGAGTATGTCTCGAGAATTGCTTCTACGGAATGAGTACCATGTTTTAGATATATTCCATCCTATTTGGAAAGAAGCATTGTCAACAAGCTTAAAGCTGCAGGGATGAGACCTGCAAACCACCTTTTGTACTAATATACGTCGTTTCTTGAATAGTGGTATTTTTATCAGCGATTTTGCGAAGCGTGATTCTATGTTTTCGTAACTTTTCTTTCTGTCCTTTGGTTAATGGTACATTCCCCTTGATAGTGTTCAAAACACACTCACAGATTGCTTTTATTCCAGTAATGGGATTTTTTTTCAATGAGCTAGCTCAAGATTTTTCCGGACATAAACAGAGACGTAGTTGCTCAATCTCCGACCTTTTCCCAAATACTTTCTCTTCTTCCAAATCTTCTTTTTAAGTACTTTATCAGCAACGATTTTGATAGACGGTGGGGAAGAATGTTCGCGCACAACCGCATATCTTCGTGTGTTTCTGGTCGTAAATCCACGAGGAGGTATGAAAATGGAGCCTTTGTAGCGTCCTGAAACGCTTCCTGAAAAATGTTTGTCTTTGTTGGATACAGCTGACGACCTAAATACATGATTTGGGTTAGATCGCGACTTAAATAGGAATATATAATGTGCATTGAGAGATATTTCTTTCATTTGAGATCCCTTGTGAAATATGTTTTTAGAAATGAACATCGCTGTTAGGTTATGATGGTGACTTTCTCTGGTAAACAAGTTTGTAATCCTCTTATCATTCCCACATTCTACCATCAAATCATCGATAACAAATAGAGTAAGACCATTTAGATATTCATTCTATATAAATCGAACACTACGCAGATTAAATCAAACAACAATGTCAATCAATCAACGTTTATTGGCGTAGTGATACCAACGCCGATGGTATGGCGTGATTAGATGGTGAAACGTTCGAAAGAAAATAAATATTTCTGCCTTCGGTGGGACCTGAACCCACGACCTTCCACTTGCCGGGCGGAGGCTCTACCCACTGAGCTACGAAGGACAATATATAATCTCTTTACGAACGTATATATATTGTTGCCAGTTATTTCGCAGAATGGTGTAGTACATAGACTACTATTTAAACCAAATTGCAAAGAGACTGGTATTAAATTGATCGAAATGCACGTTGCAGCATATGTATTTATTTTATATAAATCGAACACTACGCAGATTAAATCAAACAACAATGTCAATCCATCAACGTTTATTGGCGTAGTGATACCAACACCGATGGTATGGCGTGATTAGACTACGCCCAGCAAGCGTTGATTGATTGACGTAACCATTTGACTGATCCGCGTAATCAAATGGATACATATCTTGGCATTCGTCAGTATCCTGATCTCTTTGACTGAACTGCATCAGCCAGTCTATATACTACACCATTCTGCCAACAACTATTTATCTGCGTTCGTAAAAGTATATATTGATCGCCTAAACAACTCGATAATGAAACTCCGCCCGGCAAGTGAAGATAAACAATTCAGGTTCCCACCGAAGGCTGAAAATCTAACTCGGTTGTTCACCATCTAATCGCCGCCTATCGACGTTAATCACTGCGCCAGTAAACGTTGATTATTGACCCGTGTGTTGACCATTTAGATAATCTTTAAAATCTGAAGGTAATCCTTCAACAAACGCGATCGATGTCAGCAATTTCATGGTAAAATTTTTGCTGAATACCTTAATACTACGCAACATTAGCTGGTGTCATATTGAAAATTTCTTGTTTATGTTTAAGGAAATCGCGTACAAACACACTTTTTCCATTTCGCGTGGGTCCATTGGTTTATGTAACAAATTTTATTTTTTTCAAAAGGTATGAAATTTTACAATAATCCCGAACTTTTTTTTTACAAAATTGTATACATTCACATCATTGGCTGAACATTTTGCCTGAAACGAGTTTACAATAGTCTCGAGACTTTGCTCACGACATCTCGAAGAAATATAAAAAATACAATATTGTCCACATACGGGGGAATTTGAACACTGGAGAAGCACGTCATTATATTTTATATATGTATATTTTGTAAACATTTGCGATATCGGTCTTCCAAAAAAAGTTCGGTGAGTTCCCGTAGAAACAAAAATATTCGGTAGTTGTTGGAGACTTCACGTAGATAGCCAGCCAATGGCTACCCACCCCCATCGATTGCAGGTCCACGTTCACAATCAGTGAAGCTGGGAAGGAGAATATTATTCCGGGTAACTGGTCGCTGGCGAAAACTCCCATGAACGGACGCCGAGTAAAATTATCCTGTTGTAATATTCTATTTGTGTAGTATCCATCTCAGTTTGAGAAATCGCATATGATATTTCTCGATTTTGTTATTTCTATAACGTTTTGGAATTCTGAATATACCACAATCGATGCGGTGTTTGGTAGAGCAGTGGCGAATTTTATTTCAATTCGTAAATTTCCTTGCTGCATGAGCTGCAAGTATCCTCCATCGCATAAGTCCGGTAATAAATTAAATACGTGCAGAGTATATCCTTTCGAGTAAACGTCTCTATCGGTGTGTATTCCTCGATCTTCATTAAGTTTCTTGTTGCTTGGAAATAGGCTGTGGTAAGCGCGGATAGTTGAATTTCGCGCAAAGTCGGGTTCTAATGGACGGTAAGGGAGTGGGTTTCCATCTATGTAGACTGCTACAAAGTTAGTGTGATAGTGCTTGAATTCTAGCGGGTTAGAAGTGTAAGTTCCATTGAAGGCGTCATTGCTAACAATGGCCAATATAATCTGTTTAGTCATTTGACCGATGAATACATTATCTTGAACGAAAGACATGCTTCCTTGAGGAGCCGAGTATACTTTACATAACACTCTATCGATAGGATACTTGGCTGATGACTTCTCTAAAACTTTTGCAGGAACTAGGGAAACCCCTGGACTCACTTTAATTTTTCTCACAAACAAGGATGCATACTCTATGGCGATCTTGTACTCCTGATCTTCTGTATCAAATACGAGGCAAAAGGCGGATTTGCTTCGGTTGAGCTTGATTTTCACATCTACCAAATTCAGAAGTAATTTGTTTTGGTGGAACATGTCCGAACGTTCGTTCATGATCAAATATAGGCTATTTTTAGTTAGTTGATAGCGCTTTAATAGACCACTATTTTTCACACCAGGCTTTAGAGGGTTCATCTCGTGAAGATACCCGACTGTATCTTTGTAGAAACATTCAGTTGTAAGTGTTGTCTTCTTCGCATCTTCTCCATAATTGAGTAAGATTTCGATATATGCTCGATACGGCTGGTGTTAGAGGAGGATGAAATGACACGTCTGTTTAGACTGATATCGATTTGGGAAAACGGGGTTTAAAGGAATAAGTTGATGGGCGCCACAGAGTCTTTCTCATGCATATGCGTCCCATCTCGCTTCAAAATCTTTATTTTCGCATACAGTTGAGTGGTAGAGAGATCCAAGTATCCTTCTCCGCTGCCGGAAATGTTAAATTCCAATGGTTCGTTATTTCGAATATTAGATAACGTATAGAATTCTACCCATTTACCACCTTCTATACTCACTTGAGTAGGTGGTAGAGCAAATAAGTCCAGTTCCAATTTCAGGCAGGTGGGGGAATCTTGTCTTATGAAAGCCATCACGAGTCAGAAATACCAGGTGCACGCACTTTCCGAGTTTTCGAACGAATGCTCTTTTTAACCTTTAGCAATTCCAATTCACAAAACATTCCTTTGATCTCTGCTTCTTGAAAATCTTTAAGTTTATATACTACGGGAATCCTGGGTATACGTTCACTCACTCACTACAAATATTTCCCCAAGACCAATTCGATTCATATCCTTTTTCGAAGACTCGTTTCCGCTTCGATATATGTACGGCATTACCTACTTTGAATTTATAAGCAGTTTTAACAATTTTCATATCGCTATAGAGATTTTATCGCACAGTCTTCTCATTCTCTATGCATACTTTCGTGGGTTTCATTTTTATGCTTCGATGATACGTGTGCTTATAGCTATACAGAGCCGTGCTTAGGGGGGTGCGAGCTGGGCGGCCGCCCAGGGCCGCCAAAAAAGTGTGGTGCAAGTACCAAGAAATCAGATTTTAGCGGCCCCATATACTTTCGACAGAGTATTTGGTCAACTCACCTTTTGTGTGTGTGACGTCATACTTCCCATAATGCAACTTTTAAATGGTGGTCGAAATAAATACATGTGTTATTAGTCAAATGAGTTAGCACAGGGATCTTTAAACTCGCCAGCTCATGAAAAAATACAAATTGTTTCACACAAAAATAACGTCCCTGCTCCCTTGGAGTCTGAAATATATATATTTTATTCTGTTGTCATTTTCATATTTCGTAATAAATATCTTAAAACACTATAGAACTAAAGTAACTCGAGGTTTCCCCTCAGTCGTGTTTTACTTTAGTTTTCTAGCGTATATGGGCATCAGGTTTAGTTTTATTGATTTGCAGTGCAACAGTGATTTTAAGGCGAGTTATACCTGAAAAGTGAATTTTCTTATATCCTTATTAAATTTCTCTGAAAATTGCACCCAATATTAAGAACTATAAAAGAAAACTTTTCGAACAGTTTTAACCTTTATAACTTAATAGGTTTTTTAGTATATGTTGTTTGCTTCTTTTTTAAGTGTCATATTTGAAAAGTTCCACGTGGTATATTTTTAAAACAAAACAAAAAAAAAACAAAACGTATTTTTTCCAAATAATCATTGAAACCATGCTTATTAATGTTACGGAAAAATTATACTCTGCTTTCAGTAGTTTTTGTTTAAAAAAATAAAAACTTACCTCTTATTCATAAATTGTCATTTTTGCTCATTCGATTATAATGAACGCAATTGTCATTTTTGTTCATTCGATTATAATGAATGCAATTGTCATTTTTGCTCATTCGATTATAATGAACGCAACTGTCATTTTTGCTCATTCGATTATAAAGAGCGCAATTGTCATTTTTGCACATTCGATTATAACGAACGCCTCCAAAAAACATCTGAGATAATACCTTAGATTTTTTTATGTTTTAATGAGGAATGATACTATCATTAATTTTAATGATTAATGATATTATCATTCCTCATTAAAACTGAAAGTAACTTTTATTCATTCATTGTTACTGGGTGAATACTTCCAGAAAAAAATTAAAATTATTCGCTGAAAATTACATCGCAAAGACTGTTTTTGTATAATGCAAAATTTTTAAAATATTGGTTTTGAGAAAAACGAAACTAAACTTAATCATTTACACATCTATATTTGTGACATGACTATGCTCAAAAGCATTTTTTAATATGATGGCCTCATCGCGTCGGAATAACAAAACTGTTCTCAAAAAGATGATTTGCTTTATTTTTCAGCATGTAAGTAAAAAAACACAATTTCCCTCCTAAATTTACTACTTTTTCAGGTATAACTCCCCTTAAAAAAATTTAACTTAGGACACTTCAAATTCTATTGTAAATATGCTGATAAGAATATTTTCATCAATACCCCCGCTTGCTACGCCATTGCATCTGTAAACAGCTGTTTTCAAAAATAAAGTTGATAAAATGAAAAGTTAGGACCAGAATAACTGACGTCCACCTTGGAAACACTTTTAGGATTGTAATATCAAAAATAAGACCGGATATTGACAGGATTGTTAAAAATAAGCAGTGCCAAAAATATCACTAAAAGGTTTGATTTCGCTTTACATATTAATAACTAAAAGTATTGTAAATGTTTTTTTGCTTCCATACATATTTTACATTGTAATATATATATATATATATATAGTCCTAGAGGCGAATACAGAAAATATTTTTGGGTGGGCACGCAAAACTAATATAGACCTAAGGAAAAATATCAATAAAGGCTGATTCAGTGAGGTGGAGGACGCCTCTCGAGCCGCTTTTGTTCAGTCCTAATATTGCTGATACAGTAGTGCGGCCCGCGGGCCTGCAAGAATAAGCAAAATTGACCCTTGGACTGAAAAAGGTTGAAGACCCCTGCTTTAGCATCTCTAGCCTACGTAGGTTATCACGTTTATGGTGGTAGTCTATATATGCAAAGACTTCTGGTTTCCGAAACTTGGCTGCACAAAAAGCTAGAAAAATTACTTTGTAAGTTATAACAGTATAATAAAAGCGGCTTTGTTCATTGAATTAGCTTTTCATTAATTCGTTATAATTTAATAATTATAGTAATAATTTAATTAATAATAATTAATTAATTTTATCTCCTATTTTTAATTTAACTTCATTGTCTTCTCTTTATCTTTACCCACAGCTTTTATACCAGATTGGAGAACTTTATTTTGTAATGCTAAACCCAGATCAATCTTGTTTTGTTGTGTTAAGTCAAAACGTTTTTAAGGGCCGCTAAAATCTGCTTCGTCCACTGCTGCTAACACCGTAAACTCAGCCCTGTAGCTATACACTAAATCGTCTAAAACATCGATATAGCGAAACGTATTTTTCTGTGTAAAGTATTTCCACAGCTTTGTCATTAGAGTGAGATTAAAGCCGTCAATGACGCTAACGTTTGTTTCATTATGAGTCGTGAAGAAGGAAACACCTATAGACTTTAAAAATTTTTGAAAAATCGCATTCTTGAACTCCTTCCCAGCATTCGTCTGTAGTTTGAGACATTTTCTTTCCTCGAAAATTTTTTCAAAGGCGCGTGGTAATTCCGGGCTCGTCTTCTTTTTTAATACTTGCCCATGTATATTTCAATGGGATATCAATTACAGTGAGGACATAGTTGTTTCCATCATTGAATTTAGGTAAGCTTCTCATGTCAACCAAATCAGCTTGCTATTGTTGATCGATTTCACTGACTAATAAGCGATTCCGCTTGAAATAACGTCTAGGGGGTAATGCAGCGTGTACGCTTCCTGTCCCTTCAGCCACTCGCGAATCTTCTTTTTCGGCATTTTTCCTTCCACAGCACGGTATAATGCATTGACACCACCGAAACTTGCCGATAGTTTGGGATTTTTGAATTTGTCTCCACAACTTCCATTACAGCAAATGATTTGGAGACGCTATAGAGTAACGTTAAGGTGAACGCTCATGACTAAAATGATTAAAATGTGGTATACTGCACCTTCTATATACATCCTTCTTTCTCAATAGAATGATCGAGGACCACAGGTGGTTGGTGGGGTGAAGGCAAACGCTCCCCACAAGTGTGAGGTGTGTGGAAGGACCTATACTCGGAAGTGGGGACTCAACCTCCATAAGAAGGTGGTTCATAGAAAGACTCATTTCCCGTGTTCCATATACGGGAGGAAGTTTATCCGGGAATACATTAGAAATAAGCATATGAAGCTCCACAACACCGCATTAGTGGTATGTAAAGAACTTGTATGTCATATAGTGTTCTTCGGAAAGTTACTAAAACAGAAAATCTTATTTTAAAATTTTTCGGAGAGATACTATAACAGAAATCCTCTCTCTCTCTCCCAGGTTCCTTCTACGGCAGTGATCCCTACCCCAATCCACGCAGGAGGAATTGACTGCTGCGGGTCCTTCATCCCGCGTCAATACCAACGTATGTATGATTTAGCACAGAAAACGGATGGCTTTAAATGTTATTTTTTTCTAAATGTGATTTTTTTTTTAAATTACTGAAAATAATGAGTGTACATGTTTTGATAGGTTCTAGCTCCTTCATCAAAACGTGCTCGATCCGAGGATGAGAACTTAGCCATCCCCGGCCCATCAACCCATGTTATCACTAACGTATGTATATAATTCCAAAAGCGCATTCAGGAACATAGTTTCATCATAGATATGTATCTTTAATTTTCTGTGTATTAAATAAAATGTATTTTTTAGGGGATAAAAACTCCGAGAGAAGGCTGCAGGAAGCGGCAGAGAGGCGCAGCTCGGGAGCGATGTCTGAGCGTTTTTCGTACCAAAAAGCTGCATCCAGCCCAAAAGGAGCGTGGAGATTTTTCTTGAAAACATTCGCCCCAACATCTCCGACTAAGTAGCCGATGGTGTACAGGAGTATGGTGCAGTAAAATACTACACCGTACTCCATATAAATTTCTTAAGGGTTGGAGCTGACGGCGTGGAGGAACATTTTCGAAGCCGTGGCGCCACAGTTCTCCCCGGGGCCGAAGACTTTAGGGTGGAAGAGGCTATCAATAAGATAAAGGAGAACTTAGAAGAGTTTCAGGCACGAGGCAGTGGGCGGATTATTGAGGAAATTTTGTTTCTCGAAGTGAAAATTGCCAAATACCACCCACTCGCCGGCTCTTTCTACATCCCCCTCCCGAAGAAGCTGATGACCAAACGTGCTGTCCTTAACATCAAAAACATGGACGAGAAATGCTTCTTGTGAAGTGTGATGGCTGCTCTCCACCCCGTTGATGGCCAAAACCGTCCTGACCGGGTTTTGCACTACACCCCATACGAAGCAGAACTTGCCGCGTGGTGTGATGGTACGCCATTTGCTGAGAGGTTTGGTGAGTCGCCTGGTGCAGCGCCATTGGTGTGAGTGTGCATGGCTGACCAGGTGGCGGGTGGCGTACGTCGTGCGGCATAGTTTGACTTATCTAAGAAGGTATTTTTCATTGCTTCGAATGCAGGTAGACGGGAGAGAGAGGATGCACATTAAACAAAATATTTATTTGGAGGTTGAGGAGCGTGCACTAGCCACGGCATGATGCCGGGCGTTCGTTGGATTGCGTAAGTTACATATTGAGCATCGTTATCACGGCTAGCAGGGACCTTCTTTTCAGGTCGAAAGTTAAGGAGCAAGAGAGTGTTGATCGGTCCGAAACTTTACTTCGAATGATTTTTGTGGACCGTGATTGGACAATTGAATACTGACGCAATAGTTTATATATATATTTCTATTGGTCAGTTTGACCTCACAGAGGGGAGAACTTGCTGTGAGTTACGTTAATTTTAACTGTCTTTCTTGACACTTTTTGCCCATTAAATGAAAATATATGGGAGAGGGTTCGAAGTTGGATAATGCCTGTATCCTTCGTTTTTGGTGGAAATTCCAAGGAGTTGGTTGTACGTGTGACTCATTGCCAAATGTCCATGAGAATGGAATTTTGGCGCGAAACAGAGTTAGAATGAGCCTGTGGAGGAACCGCCACATCAGTCTCCCTCGAGTGGTATCGAGCGTTTGCAAAGATACCACGAGGTAAGTGCGGAAGTGTGTATTAATGGGGCGATTACTGGAGTATGGTATACCGCGTATGTGACGTAGACAGATCGCTGCTAACGATTTACAATATTCGGTTTATTTACAAATCAAACTATATTGCTTGTTGGTTTCATCTGAACTCTGAACTCTGTTCTATGTGAGAGTGCGTTCGTTTACATTCGTTCGCACATTTGATTTGCATGAAAAACGCGTTCGCGTGCCATAGAATATGGCTGTTGCTCACGAAGTGGCGTCAATTGTCTTGCTTTGCGCGAGATCGTACAGACTATGCAATTCACTAAAGGCAGATAAATGGCTAATTGGTTGTTGCCTGTTGAAAAAGATTTTGCGGCCTCAGTTGAGGGCTAGTTTTCGCACAAAACGTATTTCAATGTGACAAAGTGTGGTTTCGTTGCTCCTAGTTGGAGGCTTTGCTGCGCTGTGAGTCGGGGGTTGCCTCAAACCTGTGGAGGACTTACTTGTTTGACCGTAACAGCGGCTTTTGATCGCGCGATTATTACGAAAAGAAACGCTACTGATTGTAAAAGTCGTTCGCGTGAGTGGTGCGCGTAATGCGTACGCGGCCTGGTGCGGCTATTGTGATAGAAAGTCGGATTTGATCACAATGAGAAATCGTTTGTTTAGCCATTCTGTCCATTTAAATTGCAATACAGCTGCTTTGATCATTACAAAGACGATTGAAGATGTTCAAGCGTTCGCTGCGCGGAGTCACGTGTGTTTTAAACACGGAGTGTTTGAAGTTGGCGCGTTGCGTACATTTGTAGTGCATTGGAGTTCGTCGTAATGCATCTATTTGAGCTGAGTGTACGTTTTGTTACGATTTCGAGTTTACTGCGTACCTGTTGCACATTGCAAGTTGGGTCGGCACTGTTTGTGTGGCATGTGCCACGCAACACTAGCGCGTACACTGGCCACGGCATGATGCCGGGCGTTCGTTGGGTTGCGTAAGTTACATATTGAGCATCGTTATCACGGCTAGCAGCGATCGTCTTTTCAGGTCGAAAGCTGAGGAGCAAGAGAGTGTTGATCGGTCCGAAACTTTACTTCGAATGATTTGGCCCTGCGGTGGCGCAGTGTGGTAACGCGTTCGCCTAGTGCGCCGTTAATCCGGGTTCGACTCCCAACAGTGTACAAAGAACGCTTACTCAGAGATCTCATAAAAAGATCGCACTGCTCACTGTAGTCCGGGGTTTGGTTCCCTAGGCCATAAGAGGTTCGGATTCCTCGGAAAACAGTAGGTCCCGGCGCAGCATGACCATTGTAGTCTTTGAGCCGTAAAACCACAAAACAAACAAACTTCGAATGATTTTTGTGGACCGTGATTGGACAATTGAATACTGACTCAATAGTTTATATATATTTCTATTGGTCAGTTTGACCCCACAAAGAGGGAGAACTTGCTGTGAGTTATGTTAACGTTGAACTGTCTTTCTTGACAGTTTTTGCCCATTAAATGAAAATATATGGGAGAGGGTTCGAAGTTGGATAATGCTTGTATCTTTCGTTTTTAGTGGAAATTCCAAGAAGTTGGTTGTACGTATGACTCATTGCCAGATGTCCGTGAGAAAAGAATTTTGGCGTGAAACGGAGTTGCAATGAGCCTGTGGAGGAATCGCCACAAACTCAATATGGGGAATGTGGAGTACCCTATCGAGCTGAAAGGTATCCAAAAAATTGAGAGACGTAACAATCTCTCAATTAATGTATTTGGGTATGAGAAGGAGGTCTTTCCTTCGTATATCGCACAAAAAAGGTATCCAGTGCATGTTAATCTCCTTCTCATATCCTAAGGAAGCAAACAACATTACTGCCTTATAAGGAACTTGAACCGGTTGTTGGCAGACCGTACTCGCCACGATGGGGAGGCCTTCTATTGTGATTGTAAGCACGAAGATTCAATGCGAGAGCATAGGGAGGACTGTATCAAACATGGCCCCTAAAAGATCAAGCTCCCCACCGGTAAAGATAAGTGGTTGGCCTTCGATCGACCCGAGTACCAACTCAGAGTCCAGTATGTCATTTATGCGGACTTTGAGTATCTCATTGAGAATAGTGGTGGCGTAACAACACCATACTCCACCACGGAGGCCATTCACACACCTTGTGGATATTCCTATGTCATCATCGGACCGGATGGGTAGCTGATGAAGACACCACAAGTCTATCGCGGGGAGGACTGTGTAGAGAAGTTCCTGGAGGCGCTCCTGGACAAGAGTGACGTCATCGCGGCCAAGATGAGTGTGAAGAAGCCTCTGAAGATGATACCTGCCCAGGAGTTAGGCTTTAAAACTGCTACAAGTTGCCACATCTGCGAGAAACCGTTGAATGAGGATGCTGTGCGAGATCATAACCATATTACCGATGAGATTTAGAAAATAAATCATTCTGGTGAAAAAATCTGGTTTTCTTTTTTTTTCTGAATAATAAAACGTATGTGAAATATTCTAGTTTCAGGAGATTACCGAGGAGCCGCCCACAACTCCTGCAACCTAAGGCCTGGCCCCTCGGAGAAGATTCCTGTAGTTCTCCACAATCTCTGGAATTATGATGGCCATTTAATCACCACGGGACTAGGTTAAGGACCGGGATTTAACATGCATCCCCAAAAACAAGGAGAAGTATATCTTGTTTTCAGTGGGGAAGCTATGTTTTATCGATTCGCTACAATTCATGGATTCCTCATTGGAAAAACTTGTAGTAAACTTGCCTCCAGCGGAATTTCACCACTTTCGCAGTCAGTTCCCTCCAAATAAGACCTCTCAGGAAGGGAGTGTATCCATATGATTATATGGATACATTCACCAAATTTGAGGAGAAGGAGCTACCTGCGCGCGGGGGACTTTCAACAAGTTATGGGAGAATGGTCCCCGGAAGAATACTCCCATGCTCAAATGAGTGGAGGCAGTTCGATTTGGGAGAACCTAGGAGAGTATCACGATCACTACGTCTTGAGTGATACTCTTCAGCTCACTGATGTTCTTGAAAATTTCCGAAAACTCTGCCTTCTCTCCTACAAGATTGACCCCTGCCATGTATATACTGCTCCCGGGCTGGCCTGGCAAGCCTGTTTAAGCATGACCGATGTCAATTTGGAACTCCTCACAGACCTCGACATGCATCTGTTTGTTGAGGCTGAAATTCGAGGCGGAGTGTCCATGATTTCGAACCGATACAGGTATGTTATCTTCCTAAACCATGGAGGGACAGTGAATTATTTAAAATGTCTACATACTTAATATTTTTTTATTTCTTTCTTTCAGTGAAGCTAATGACCGATACCTCTCCACCCATGACCCGAGCAAGCTGTCCAAATATATCATGTACTTGGACGCAAACAATTTGTATGGGTGAGCCATGATCCAGCATCTTCATATCGACTCCTTCCTATGGACAGGTTGCCTAGATATGACTTCTCAGAAGATACTAGCTCTAAGGGATGATGACAATATAGGGCATATCTTCGAGATAAATATTACTTGCTAGAATGTACCCTATATAGGATGGAGACAGATGACAGAAGATTTTTCTCGTTTTCCTTAAAAATACTTTTTATTTATTTATTTTTAAGTTGACCTTGAATATCTCCAGGAGCTGCACAATCAACATAGTAATTATCCATTAGCTCCTGAGCGAATGCTAATCACTCGAGATATGCTCTTCACCTATCCTATTGACATAGCTAAAGAGTTGGGCGTCTCTCTACATGGCAAGAGCGCGAAGCTGGTGCCTAACCTGAGGAGCAAGGAGCGATACATCGTGCACTATCGGAACTTAAAGTTCTATCTATCCCTTGGAATGAAACTTCAGCAAGTGCATAAGTAAGCGTCTCATGCATGGAAAGGAACCAATTGTAGAAACAAAACAATAGAAAAAACTGTTGAAATAGGGATTTGTTTAAAAAAATACATAATAAAATTATACTTCTATTTAATAGATGTCTCCAATTCCGGCAAGGACCATAGCTCGCCAAGTATATTGAGTTCAACTCTCAGAAGAGGGAAGACTGCTACCAACGCGTTTGAAAAAGATTTTTACAAGCTAATGGATAACGCAGTGTTCGGTAAGCAATTTTCTGATAGAGCAGTTAGTATAATTTTACATAAAATAAGAACGCTAAAAGCTTTTAGAAGTGAAACAACCTGAAGGCAATTAGTAGTATATATGTATTTCTCCCCGACAGGAAAACCATGGAAAATCTTTGGAATCGGGTGGATATTCGGCTGGTGACGGATGATAAAATTGCTAAAAATCTGGTAGTGTCACCATCCTTCCACAGCTTCAAAGCGACTACTGGAGACTCGGCAGCCATCCAAAGGAGGAAGACCAATCTCCTCCTAAACCGTCCAATATATGTCTGGTTCCCTATACTCGACATAAGCGAAACGCTTATGTATAACTTTCATTAAAATAAAATCCTTGTCGAATATGGAGAGTGAGCTAAACTATTTTTCACCGATACTGACAGTTTATGTTATGAGATCACAACGAAGGATATGTATGCCTATATGGGACGCAATATGCCAGAATATGACACCTCTGACTACCCCACAAACCACCTCTTATTCAGTACTGCCAACAAGAAAATGTTGGGGAAGATGAAAGACGAGCTGGCATCTGTTCCCACTTCCTCATTCGTTGGGCTACGCAGCAAGGTCGAATCGAAAGAGAAAAACAGCTAAGTGGGTGGCTAGTACCATAATAAAAAAAAATAATTTTTCAAAAATACAAGAAGTGCTTCCTCCTGAGGAAAAGAACGAGAGAGACATCTCGCAAATTTTCAACTAAAGCCCACATCATAAGTACCATCTTCTAGAATACAATAGCCCTGTGCCCTCTTGGCGATAAGCAGTATATCTTACCGAATGGATGTGATACGAGGGCCCATGGCCACTACCTCAATGGGATGTAGGGAAGGTGGTAGGAAATTTGTATTGGCCTGCGATTTGTGTGACGAGTCTGGGGGAAGGGACTGGCACCTCGAAACTTTAAGTTTGGTGCAAATCCTCCCTCTCTCTCTCTCGAGGAGTTCTAAACCTCCAGACGTCGACTCCGCAATGAGGATCTAGGTGTTATGTGTTTTCACACGCAGGCAAAAGCCCAAATTTCCGAAAAAATCAAACGTGAGTAAAATAAGGTTTAGATAAAAATTAGAAAAATAATAATATTTAAAAATAAATGACAAAGATTCGTTAAAATAATAAAAAAGTCGTAAAGTTTAAAAAGAAAAAATGAAAAGTTTTGAAAAGAAAAATGAAAAGTTTTGAAGAAAAAAGGAAAAGTTTTGAAAAAAGGAAAAGTTTAAAATTGTAGAGATAAAAAAAGGCGCCAAATATCCTTGGGAGGGGAAAAAACTCGCCAAACATTCAGGCAACTTCTCACCGCCAGTGCAACTTGTTTGACCCCACCTGGCTAAGACCCGCCACCTCCGTGCAACCTGCCTGCGCCACCCTTGCGCCGCCTGCGCCAGTGCCGTAGAACTGTCCTTTTCGAATATTTGAAACTTTCATCCCTAGAAAGAAATCTTAAATGTTCCTTATAATGAATAATTACTGCAATTAAATACATCTAATCGCAGTTCTCAAATATAGATGGAAGCACCTGTTCATTACTCCTTTTGGATATCTGGTATTGCTTAATTTATAAGATGTGGAAACACTTTCAAAACTGCCTTCAACTGATCATGTGCTATCTTTTTAGTTACGAGTTTGAATTTAATTTCTACATTACTGCTATTACAAGGTAATTTAACCACTTCCTATTTTATTATTAATAAAATATGCTTGCAAAAACTCGGCTAAAAAAGGTTTAAAAATAAAAAAATTCTAACACTGAACAAATTCATCTAATAGTTTTTTGCATTTGTGGTATTACTTGGCCATACTGAGTTTGTTGAATTACTACTTGTAAATTATACAACATTGTTACTTTGATGTGAGATGTATATACGACTTTCTATTTCTTTCTATTTTTTGTCTCTTTCAAACAAAAAATTTGTTTAAATCTCTGCCACATGGATGGTTATAAACAAACAGGTCTTCCTGTATAATGTCTGCATTGAATGGGGAATGTTGGATTCTTAAAACACTCTTTAACCCATGATTATTGGCTCATAACGCCTATCAAGATTTGTACATTGCAGGTCCAATTCTTCTTTCTTATTCAGACCAGCTATGATCTGCCTAAATTTATCAACTCTTCATTTATATTAATATATATATATATAAGGAAAGGAAATCAAATAACATAAAAATAAATATATATACATACTTATATATTAAAGGAATTAATAAAATTAAATAAATTAAATGAAAAGAAATATAAGCAATTAATAAAATTAAATAAATTAAATGAAAAGAAACGTAAGCAATTCATAAAAGGTGACTGCGCAAAAGCAAGTGCATTTTTTATGATAAAAACAGTATTTTTAGAAATGTAAGAAAGTTATGAAAAATTGAAATGACAGGAAATTGACAGAAATAGAGATAGCAGAAACACAGTAAAAACATTAAAAATAAAAAATAAAAACAGAATAACAATAAATTAGTAAAACTTTTCACTGCCAATAAGTTTAACAACTTCATGAGAAACACAAAATTACCGTTAAGTGATTAAAAACCAACAATGACCAACCAAACGGAGAAAATTTGACGAAAATGGCATAACAAATGGAAAATGAAAAAAGGACACCCTTGGAGCCTCCCTTGAAAAAGTTCCTACACGTGGTGTCCCTTTTTTCATTTTCCATTTATTATGCTATTTTTGTCAAATTCTCTCCGTTTCTTATCTCAAATTGTTGGTTTTTTAACCACTTGCTGTAGTTATTTTTAAATTTATTGGTAGTTGTTAAATTTATTGGTAGTAAAAATTTTGCTAATTTACTATTATTCTGTTGATTTTTATTTTTATTTTTAGTGTTTTCACTGTGTTTCTGCTATCTCCATTTCTGTCAATTTCCTGTCATTTCAATTTTACATAATTTTCTTTTACATTTTTAAAAATACTATATATATATTTTTATTTATTTTATATATATATATATATATATATATATATATACATACATGTTGCAGAGAGAGAGAATATATATAAAAGAACAACCAAAAATAAGCTTTACTTAGGATGTGCCTGAAAGACCGTTCATAGTTAAAGACGGAAATTTTTCTCATCATAGTCGATGATATGGTAATATTAGATAATTTTGTTTTATGAGATATTAGCTAACCCTGTGGACGGCCTATAAATGTTTGATTCGTTTTGAAATATCTATGTTCCTTAAAAAACTGTCATCGTAAAATATTTAACGCATTAAATGTATAGCCCCATCAGTGTAATCCAGGGGTTTCCAAACTGTGAGTCGAAAGCCTTGGTCAATGGCGTTGCGACGTTGACCAACATTTTATACAACATGTGATTCATACATTTTTCTACATTTGAGGACCGTCAACAATTTATGGAAATGAAGGGGATTGTGGGTGCAAAAATCTTGAAAATGCCTTACATAATTCATTGCTTTAAAAAAAATCCTTTTTATGTATTCAGAAAAAAAACGAGAATTCTCAGAAACTCTCCGATTTCAAGTGCTGGAAAATTGATTTCGTGATGTTCTCCTTGATTAAAAAAATATTCTCAATAGCTGATTTTTTTTAATTTTGATTTTCTTTATTGGAATTTTCTACATTTTCTTTAAAAAATCTCACTATTTTTTACTCTTTAAATCTGGAATGGAGAAAAAGTAAATCTTGTTGGCTAGATGCAATAAAATTGTAGTGCACTTAGTCACAAACAGTATCCATATTTTCCTCGGTAAATATGGACTCGTTATATATCTACTTGGGTGGGTCCTACTATATATGTATATGTGTATCAGTGTGTGTGTTTAACTTGTTTAATATAAAATACTAAATAATAAAAAGTTTTTTTTTATGAATTCGTGGTTTTCAAAAACTTCCAGAATTGAAACGTAACGTTCGCTTAACTTACCTTTATTTAAATATAAAATCCATTCGTCTTGACTGAAATTTCTTTTTATTATAATTTTCAATTACTTCTATTACACGCGATCCTAATGTTACCAGGTGTTCTGCGTTCGATAGAACAATTTTGCAATTGCAAGTAGGCCTACGTGCCATCGATCTTAGACTGATAATTATTATACGTGCCATCGATCTTAGACTGATAATTATTATACACATACAGTATATCCTATATGAATAATAATTGTACCTAAGACAGGAATACGTATTCTTTTCTTTCTTTTCTTTTTGGTTTTACGGCTCAAAGACTACAGTGGTCATGCTGCGCCGGGACCTACTGTTTTCCGAGGAATCCGAACCTCTTAAGGCCTGGGGAACCAAACCCCGGACTACAGTGAGCAGTGCGATCTTTATGAGATCTCTGAGTAAGCGTTCTTTTTGCACTGCTGGGAGTCGAACCCGGATTAGCGGCGCACTAGGAGAACGCGTTACCACACTGCGCCACCGCAGGGCCAAATACGTATTCAGTCGATTTAAGTAAATTAGAATTAATAATTACTGTAAATTCCAACAAAATTGTTCTTAATTTTTAACATATAATACAATATATAATAAATTAAAATGCACCAAAGCATGAAACTATAAGCGGGTGATTGTACTAGTTAATAAAGATCTATAATCAAACTGTATATTTTTTATGTCATATATCATCGAATATGAATCATTATACAGCAGAACTCCGATTATCTGAAATAAAGGGGACGGGGTTCGATTTCGGATTAAGCAATTCGGATAATCGAAATTCAATTTTAAATAATCAAGAAGTATAGAGAAAATGCAACATTTATTCAAAATCACGTTTAATTACATACTATTAAACTACTAGGTTGATATTGAAAAACATACAATGTATTACATGTATATGTTAATTTAGATATTGATTATAAATTAATTATATATTTTTATTAATTTTAAATTATACACACACACGCATATATATACACAAAAGACATGTTGATATAATGAAAAATAATAATAATAATTAGGGAAAATAACAAAGTGGCTAGAGAAAAAACAATTACAAATAACAGACATAGTAAAGAGCGAAATAAACAAACTCGTTAATTAAGAAAATTAACAATGAAAGTAACATCACGGAATGTACTTTATAGAAAACAGGCGAAAAATAATAAAAATAAGAGTAATAATAATAAAAAGGAATTTTCAACATACCAGAGCTGAGTTTTAATACATCAGGTGGAGCGACGAGAATTTTCGTAGACCTGAGATATGACAAACAACATGGTGTATTAAAACTCATCTCTAGTATGTTTAAAATTCCTTTTTATCATTATTACTACTGTTATTTTTTTATTATTATTTTTTGCTTGTTT
>QLNU02015360.1:149734977-149757563 GCA_006491805.2 Dysdera silvatica | reverse complement strand
CATATCAATATCTTGAAGGAAAAGGTTGCCCATCTTCATCAAGGCATCATAGACCCCCAACAATCCATGTTCCAAGATAAAGAAACCACCTTTCCTCAACGGACGCTTCTCAAAAGGCGTGAGCACCAAACTCCATCGTTTTCACTTGGGCTATGCTTACACAAACCTTTTCCTCTACCAGATACGGCTACTCACCACATCGATGTGTTTTTAGTATCCAGAAGGTGTTAATGTGAGACTCTAGAACACATATTCTTGATGTGCCCGGTCTGTGATCTGCTCCGCTCTGGACTTTTCAATTCTTGTGGATGCATGGGGTTTCCTAGCCCCACTGGGGATCCACACAACCTAAAATGTCTCAGTTACTCTCTTCTGCATTGCATACACCGGGCGCATGAAGCTTTTTTCTGTTTCTTACTATCTACTGGTAAATGGAACTGTCACGAAGATCTTGTCCTTGTTCTAGAGTTTGAGCCTTTGGGATCATTCTCTACTAACGAAACAATACAGAGTTTCACCAGGAGATTCCATAACAAACAGTTATTTCGACACTGGCGTAAGGTTTAAAAACACGACGTTTCGGGAGCCAACTGCTCCCTTTGTCAAGTGAAGGCAGAACTTTTTCCGATGCTCCGCTAAACCTCCATTCTTCAACTCCCTTCTTGAGATTCATATAATCCTCTTCTGGGAACAGAGTGCAGTCTTCGGCAGCCCCTTTTCCGAAAACCCATTTAAAAAAAACTATTATTACTAGAGAGAGAAGGGGGGGGGGAAACAAACACGCAAAATTGTGAAAAAATTAATGAAGAGTGATAAAATTCCATTGAAAACTGTATGAAGGCTGTGTATGCCAATTTCTAAAAGTTGCAGTAGCTTATGCAATGAAAGGTAAAGAGGAAGTCCGCGCACACCAAATTTGGAAAGAAGAAATGGCTAGATGAAGATAAAATGAAATAAATTCTTATATAAACAATAAACACTCAAATTAAACAATAAAATTATAATTTTAAAAGCTCTGGGGGGTACTAGAACAGTTGTAACAGTCGTAACGAAATTATGAAGCTATGGAACAATTATTATAAAAGGTAATTTCTACTTGGTACCAATCATTGTAAAAGTTAATCTGCCATTAAATTATTTAATAAAAGCGGCTGCATAGTTAATTAAAAAAATTGTTAGTGTATAACAAAAATGACTTTTTCAAATTTTTTTTAACGGCTGACATAATATTTAAAGCACAAAAATAATTTAACTAAATAGGAAAATTAAATATAATTTCTAATTAAATCAGAAAAATTAACGAATAATGTTTAAAAAAATGCTTTTTTTTTTTAAATAAAATAATTCTGAGATCACATTTTCAAAAACTTCTATTTTTATACACAACAATTGTTTAACTGCAATTGTCAGTGTCAAACTCACATTGGCTAAATTTTGGTGTAAAAAAATAGATAGACTTTACTTTCTGGAAACCTTGAAGCGGTCCCCGGGCGGGGTCTAATTTCAAATTTACTCTGGCTACCTTTCTATTCGTCAGTTCGGTCAAACCCTCTAGCCAATCACAGGAATTATAACGTCGTCAGGTTTTGTGACGTCACGAATTTGTTCCTATTTTGAGACCCACTCGTATTCCACGTGCTAGAAAGTCTGTCGATGCCAAATTGCTAGTCCAAAATTAGTTCGGGTAAACCAGTTGTGGGTCCGTAGCCGCGTCTTTTGCTATGGGACGAATGAAGTTTCTCCAAATAGAGGACATGGAATTGAACGGAAGCTGATCGTTAACAGTAGAAGAGGAATGCGAAAGAATATGGAAGGCTTCAAAGAAATTGAGGTCGGCTGGTGAAGAAACTTTCTCTATTAGATGGGCCTTGTCGAAAGAAAATTTGTGGCCAGCTTCCCAGGCGTGTTTGGCCAAAGCAGATTTTTCCAGTTGTTGTTTACGCACGTAGGCTTCATGCTCTTTAAGCCGAAATCGAAGGGCCCGACGTGTTTGACCAATATAAACACGATTACACTGGCATGGAATGGAGTAAATTCCAAAATAATTGCAATCAGGAATAATATCCTTGAGTTTGGAATAACCGAGTTTATTGATTGGAGTAAAAGTGACCTTGAAATTAAATTTACGGAGGATGGAAGCAATTTTTGAAGAAATTCGTGGAACGAAAGGAATGCTGATAAAATTACAAGGAGAGGAATCAATCAAGAGTGTACTGCACAGCTTAGGTCTAGTGAGTTTCTTCAAAGCGTCGTCAATAATGGTAGGATTGTAACCACGATCTCGAGCGATGTCAAGAATATGGTTAAGTTCAATCTTGAGTAATTCTTCAGATGATGACAATTTTAGAGTACATGAGACCAAACCTGTAGAACGTGCTTATCGTCTAATTTTGTGGATGGGCGGAAGCAGCATGCGGCGGGAGGCTAACAGCAAAATGTTTCCGATATACGCTGGTTTGGAACCCGGACGGCGATCTATGTACCAAAACGTCCAGGAAAGGCAATGAACCGTTGTTTTCTTCTTCCAAAGTGAATTGTATGTGAGGGTTGACGGACTTTAAGGTGGTGAGAATTCTCACCACCTTGAATTTGGAATACCATCTTGTTTGTCTGGACTCTGCTGTGTTCACCTCAAATGGTTCTATCTATAGACAAGTTTTTGGCACTGCCATGGGATCTCCGGTCTCAAGTGTTGTAGCTAACTTGGTTATGGAGTCATTTGAGGAAACTGCTTTATCTTCACTGAATTTTAACATTAAATTCTGGAAAAGATACGTCGACGACACGTTTGTTGTACTTAAAACTAATACACTCCAAAGCTTCTTCCATTACCTTAATAACTTAAACTCACATATAAAATTCACATACGAAACAGAACAGAACAATAAACTCCCTTTCCTAGACGTTCTTGTACACAGATCTCACGATAACTCAATCTTCACCTCAGTTTACCGTAAACCCACACATACAGACAGATATCTCGATTTTAAATCGCATCATCCAACATGCCACAAAGCTTCCGTTGTTAAAACATTAAGTCTTAGAGCGAATTCTCACTGCAGTAATGAAACACTTTCAAACACAGAAACCAGAAATTCCAGAATTTCAAGTATAAAAAGAGACAGAAACATAACATCGTCATTACTCCTGATGAAGGACTGCTGTTGACGCGTCCGAAAAGTTGAGTGATCTTTTTCGTTTGCTATTTTACCCGTGTTTAATCTTTTGTATGTAAAAAAAATTTTTTTCTTTCTGTCTGTTTTACGGCACAAGGACAAGGAAGGTCATATTGCACACGACAAAGCCTTTGTTCATTTCCAGGTACTCTACTACTGCACCGTCGCCGTTCGGAACTGTTCGGTGCCACCTTTCCTCTCTATAGTAGCAGTATGATGACAAATGAAAATATAGTTAACTTCGAAGTCTCAGGATAGCCTACTTACATCTGTTGGCCAAAAACTGAAATTTCAAGGTTCTGTACCAACACAGGCGTACACAGGGGGTGTTGATGGGGGTTGTAACCCCCCATTGCAATGAAATTTTGTATATTTAACATAGGAATATATGAGTTGTAGCTCTGTAACCTCCTATTGAGCCTATAACCTCCTCTTATGAATTTTCTGCGTACGCTTATATGTACCAATAGTAACCACTTGCAAATTGTGACATGTCTAATGTGCCAGTGGCTAGATGAAGACGTCAGTGGCTATGTGAGAGAAAAATGTATCTTCGTCCTCTAGCCTATCCAGTGAATAATTAATACAATGCCTTTTTTTATTTGTTTATGACTATCATTGGCTAAAAATGGCTAACGTAGGGAGCTTTTCAATTTCATTTCACATAAAAAAAAACTTCTTTTTAGCTGTCTCTAGCTAAAAAAATAAATAAAAACCAAGTAAGGGAGTACAAATCTGGAATTAGTCAGAGCAAGGGTATACTGAAGGCATAAATTTGCATATGATCATTATATTAGTCTGTTATTCAAATTATGGATAATGCTTAATATATTCACTGCAGAGGTATCATCAGTTGATACTTTCGAGAGCAACTTCGTAAAGCTCAGATTAAGGCTCATAACCAGGGGAGGGGGTGGGGCTCTAGTTCCCCTCCCGCCCCAAGACAAATTCTAAGAACTGTTTCAAAAAGTCTTTAGCCCCAGATCTCGTGAAACTAAATCAGTGAATCAATCTTGTCAGATCCCCTCTAGTCAATATTTAATACGACGATGTATTAAATTTTGCTACCTCGTCGTTGAGTGTCGGGGGAGAGGCCAACACTGTCTTTCTTCTTATACTTGCACAGTATACATGTTAACTGGCAGCGAAAATCTATGGAAGAAGGCATTTCTGCGCGCAATTTTTACGGCGAGAAAGCGATTTCTACGACTACTCTGTGATTTCAGCTGAGATGTGTTTTAAATGTTAAATTCTTCACTCATTTTCAATTTGGATGGGTTTTAGTGCTACATAGTATTTTTAAATTCTATAACTTCCAAAACTGTAAATAGCAATTGAATAATAAATTTTGCACGTATTACTACTAATCTTATTCCATATTCTTTACTGAGAAAAATTTATCCTGATAGCAAGGGCGATTTTGCACACATGGGTCTAATTCGTCCAACAAGTGTTTGAGAAAAGTTAAGACTAGCATTTTGCATTTCCAAACAAATCAAAAGTACATTGCGCTGTGTGGTGGAGTATTGTGTTACTGGTGTATTCATAAATTATAAAAACCTGCCGATACTAGAAGTGTAATCGTAACTTGAAGTCAATAAGAGCTAATAACCTAATGTTAAACTTATTAAAACAACCAAAAGTTATTACGATGTATTTATTTCGAAGCATATACTCATACTAATACTTTTGCTAACAGATAGTTTAATAATACGCTAATAGATATTATAATAGATAACAATAATATGCTAATAGATATTATAATGGATTACAATAATAAGCAAATAAGTATTATAATGGATATTATAATAGATAATATAATAAGTAAAGAAATGTGCCTTTTTGTTTTGTTTTTCATCTTTGCACTAGATTATTATCTTATTTTGCAGTTGTATACTATGTATACATTATACGTTATGAATACTCGGCAATGATGCAAAATTTCATTTCAATGTGTTGTCTTTCATAACATTAAACAATAGCTTATTAATGGATCGGCCAGTGAGGCGCCAAATTTGCAAGGTTTGTTTATTACATATTATACTTTCCTTATTGCAAAAATTTTGAAATTTAAAATTAGCGTTAAAAGGCCATAAAAATGATCGAGATCATTGCCCTTGAATATGTTAAAACGCCCCTGATAGTACAATAGACAATTTTTAGGTTAATTCTAGTAGAAATTTTCAGTTGACTTTCGTACAATTTTTAAATTTATTGATTTTTTTTTTTAGAAAATGGTGAGCTGCTAAAATTTTGAAAATCGATTTGCTGAGTTGCCAGAGTTCTCGGCTTCTGTTTAAAAATTTGATTTCAGCAGTGCAAATGCACACACAACTTTTTTTAATTATTTCGTAATTGAAGCTGAATTAATTCTCTCTCAGTTAGCTGCTTCAGGCGCCCGTATTTCACGATTCAGCTAGGTATTTCTAATCGCATGAAAACTAACTGGTACAGTTAATGGGGAAAATAAATACGTTAAAAGCAGCTTATTTGTTATCTTGCTATTAATTTCCTGTAAATTTTGTAAACTCTAAATAATGAGATAAATTATCTAAAACCGATTTATTTTGTATTGCTTTCAAAATTGAGAAAATAACGTTTGTGTGAATTTATTTGGAACTATATATATATATATAATATGTGTGGGTTTGTGTGTATGAAAATTCTATACATAAAATAATAAGTTAACTTTTACCATGTGTGTTTAGGCATATGCTTCAAAAGTAATACACGATAAATATTAATTGGAGATAAATAATGTAAAATTATGATAAAAATGAAACGAAAACCAAAAGTATAAAAGTAATTTTTTGGTTTCCTTCACATTTTTATCATAATCTGATATTATTTATCTCCAATTGGTAAATACAGTGACACCACGACTTAACCTCATTCAAGAAATCGAAAAGAAATAACGCTATATGCGGGAAAACGTTAAACCGGGGCAGAACAAAAACAAACTCCCTAAAATATAGTGTAATTTAGGTTATATACCTTTTATTTCTTCCTTTAGACTGATTTAGACATCAGTTTTCTAAATTATTTATTAACGAAATCGGTTATTTTGCATTGCGTTTTGTTTTTATCAGCTACCTCACAAATCGCAATCTCAACATACAGGAGTTTTTGTGAACTTACCTTTTAGCTTTCACTATTTGAAAGGAATGCTTTTACACTATTTTCAGAGTTTGAATGAAAAGAAAAGAAAGGTTTCTTTTCTCTCCCCACCCTTCCAATTTCTGACCTATTTTAGGAAAATCATATCGAGTTCCTCCCGGAAAAAACGTTAAATGCAGGAAATGCTTGGAAGTGATAAAGTTAAAACGTTAAATCAAGGATTTTTAACACACACATATATATATAAAAGTTTTCCTCGCCCATTCTTGGCGGAAACAGGCTTTGGGACGGGCAGAGAGCGTCCTCCTTCTTCCCGGGGTAGTGTTTGCCGTTCAATTGCCGTTGCAGGGTGTAGTTGTCCGGCTCTTCTCTGGATGGTTCTCATTTTCCGCTGGAGTTGTTCTAGTTCAGTGTTGGACCATTTGATGATCCCGAAGGAGTAGGTGAGCACTGGTACCGCATATGCGTTAATTGCTTGCGTGGTGTTCTTCCCGCTCAGTTTCGTCTTCACAATGCTTCTAAGTCTTTCTTGGAATGCTTGCGTGAGCTGGACTTTGACTTTCTTGTGCTCCTGCTGCCGTTTTTGCATTATCCCTAGGTATTTGTAGGTTTCGCCCTCGTCCAAGGTCTTCAGTAGTCTCCCGTCTTCGAGTTCGATGCCTGGTAAATCTTCTTTGCTATTCTTCTGTATTTTGCACTTATCGAGGCCGAATTCCATTCCTATGTCCTTGGAGAATGTCTCTGTTATACTGATGAGTTGTCGGAGTTGGGTGATTGTTGGCGCGTATAGCTTGATGTCATCTACGTACATGAGGTGGGAGACTTTATGTAGGTTTCTCTTGTCTTTCTTCAGCATGTATCCGTATTTACTTGTGTTCAGCATCCTTGACAAGGGGTTTAACGCCAAGCAGAACCACTGGGGGCTTAGTGCGTCTCCTTGAAAGATTCCGCGGCGGATGGGGATCTCGGCCGTTTCTATTTTACTGTCTGGCGTGTTTAGCTGTAACCGGGTCCCTTATTGTTTCCTGTTGCTTCGTAGTATATATATGTGTGTGTGTGTGCTTGCGCGCGCGCGCACACGCACACACACATAGGGTGCTTCCTCAAGTCCATATCCACCGAAATAACTTTCGAACGAAGGCTCGTACAGTTATAACAGTTAGGTATAGTAAAGGGGCCATGCCCGATCTGATGGAATCAACGGCAGCGCCCTCCATGGCGAAATCTAGAAGTTACTTCACCTAATTCGGGAACTAAAAGAAATATAGAAAAAAATTTAAATCATAATGTTTTTCAGTATCAATTAATTAGTAGGAAATGATATAACATGTACGCGGATGTGGTAAATAGGAGGCTCTACTCATTTAGTGGAATCAGATTCTCGAAGCGATAGGAATCTGGTAGCCAAGCTTCCAATTGTGGAATATATACTACGCGTGATGTAAAGGAAAAGATGCATAGATAAGTGAAGAATACAGGATGTAATACGTATGTATACGCAATTGCGAATTCACTCGAAGTGCATGGAGCATAAGCACACAAATCATACCCATAAACGCGACGAACGAATCAATAAATACAATGTAAGTTAACGAATGTGTTCGATGTGCTTACCGTCGTACGCAATACACATTTGAACACGATAAAACATTTCTTGTGGTAGCTAACATCACAGGTGTTAAGTTTTTGCAGGCAGCGATCATTCGACGTAATAAATCTTGAACATCCATTGATTTTGTTGCATGCACCTGATCTGTAGTATATCCCAAAGGAAGAAATCCATGGAGGTTATGTCCTGCGACCTTGAAGGCCACTCAGCATGATCACTCTAGCCGATAATCTGTTGCCTGAAGGTTTCGGATAAAAAGCACTGTACCATTGCTGGCTGATGTTCAGGGGCACCATCAAGCTGATGCCATACAAATCGCTCATCCAGTTCAACAAAATCGTCCAACCAGGCAAGTAATAATTATAAGCAAGTGCTAATACCCTGTATTAATTTTAGGTAACTTTGTCCAGTTAACACTCCTTCATTAAAAAAAACAGGTCCAACAAATTGGTTCTTCCAGATATCTCACTGTGTCTACCTAGCTCGTGTCTTCTTGTATGCAAATGATGACCATGACGATGATCGTATCTGTGAAATATAACCTCCCATAATGTGTTGATGATCATTGGTAAGTCATGTAGAGTGGCTCCAGGATCACTCTCTGTAGTGATTTTGCATTGTGGGCTCCGTTAACTGTTGCCACTTATTAGATTAAAGGAAAAATACTACTTTCATAATTATTATTTTCATTGCCATATTATCATTTCAATAGCTGTAATTGGCAACGGAGCATGATTGTATTTAATTGTTTAGAATTCCAAAAATAAAAATCAGTCCAGTATCGTTCCGTGCTTGAGAATAGACCTATTTATTGTAAGTTTTCAGTAGCAGTCGTCGTTCTTAAAACGCAAAAGTCACAACACTACTGTTGTGTATTGTAGGACATAAAATTTTATTACGATGCGTAGGGAAAGTTTGGTTTCAGGGTAGAGTTAAATAGCAAAACGTTATTTTCCCTATTGCTGATCTCAGTTACTGAAATATGCCATTTTATGACAGCAGTTGTCATTGGCTAGAGATATCTGTGGTCACATTGGCAGACATAAGAAACTATGCCTGCTATGGAAACGGCTGCATTAAAATTGGACTATAAATGTTTGAAAAGGTGTTGACGGATCCGATGAATCATGTTTTTTTATCTAACTTGTGCCAACGGCAGAATGCGCATTTCCTGCAAATACTAAGTTCCTGGACAAGCAAGAATATCGATGGAAAGCATAGGAAAAAGAGGTTAAAAAAGGGATGAAAAGAACTGGTGAATGAAAATATCAGAGAAAAGAGCCTAAGAGAGGATTGGGTTGGATTAGAAAACATAAAATTTGGAGAAAACTCACCAAAAGCAGAGAACCAATATAAAAATGGGATAAGCTGTGCTGGAGAAAGAGAAAAGGAAAAGAGGCTATTTCTATAGAATAATGTACCAGAAATGTTCAAAATGGCCGATAGTGATGAAGTTATGAGGCAGGGTTAAGCTCTTATGGCATATTCCATAATTATGGTTATATCGCGATACATCTGAATGCACACATTTCGTTTGAACAATTTTCTACTTCATCTGCATTCGAGTTTTCCAAATAGACATTTCACATTTTTGACTGATTACTTTCATCTTTTTGTGAAAGGAATGTCTCCTAATGGCAAGGATATTTATTATGCTCAGAAGGTAACCAGTTGAAGAAAGAAACAGAACAAATAATTCAATATAAATATAAGGTAAAAAAAAAAAAAAAGACATTTATAAAGTATGTGTAGGATACAATGCATAGGCGTACGAATAAAGTTCGTAAGGGGGGGTTATAGGCTCAATGGGGGGGGTTACAGAGCTACAACTCATATATTCCTATGTTAAATATACAAAATTTCATTGCAATGGGGGGTTACAACCTTATCAACACCCTCCTGCATACGCCAATGACACAATGGAAGATATTCGTTGGACCTCAGCCACATATCCATTCTGTACGAACTAGTGAACACTGTTTTCGAACGTCGAATTTGTTTCGAGTAGAATATGAGCTATACTGCCAATTAAATCTGGCCTAACACAATATTTCGCTTACATTTGATAACTTGAGTTTTCTTGTGTGGAATCAGTCCATAAAATCATTAAAAATTACAAATGAAGCCTTCCCAATTTCAATCTCTCCTCATATTAAATACAAAACATTTACTACTTCATAATATAATATGTAAGCTTTGAATAGAAATCCATAGGAACTTTACTTTGGTAGGAGTAGAGTTTCACTGGATTTTAGGGGCCTCAAATCGCGGGGGCCCAAGTTCCAGGCCTACTTGGCATATAAGTAAATCCGGCGCTGTTTTCGACGGGGTTAGCGGGCTCAGTCCCACTCCAATTTATTAACCTTATGTAAAATGATTTTTTCTTGTTGTATTACTGCATTTCATGCTTCAAGTATAGCTTTTTTTATGCATATAGTATTTTAATTTATGCTTCAGATGTAATAACCCTTTTTTTAATTGGTTAAGTTTTAATAGCCCAGTGACTGGAATCTTTGAGCCCCCATCAAAAGGATGACACTTTACACAGAAAACCTACGGAAAAATTGTTATAATGCCTTACAATGTACAGGCGGTGTCATGTGATAAAATTTGACCAATGGGGCCCAAATTAGCCCATTGTTATGTGTCCCACCTATTGCCTTTTTATTGAGGAAACACTTAACTCTTTTGAACTGCTAATCTAGCTTGCAAAACCGTCAAAATAAATCTCCCCTCTCCACATTTGTAAGACAAAAAAAAATTACCCCTGCCTCCTTGGAAAAAAAATTGTGTGCTCATTCCCCTGGTAATTACATTTTAATTATACAGGGGTGAGAAATGTTTCAGACTTCTCCAAATTAAATGTAATAAGTACCGCTTGCTATATAGTTAATTCGTAGCAACCGAAATTTGATTAACCATGCATATATTTTCCAATAAATCGTTTATTGGGAAATGTATAATTTTTATTTTTATTTCATCATTATATTTTACTACTGTATATATTTATTATTTATTGTATATTGATTGTTTATTATATATTTTTATTATTTATTTATTCTATATTTATTATTTTTTATGGCCTCACCATAGGATATAGCCACAAGCTACCACTATCATAAAGGCTTTTTAATTTAATTTTCAGATAATTTTGGCGAGAATTGGCGTCAGGTTGATCGAGTAACCCCAGTGATCCGTGTTGTGAATGAACGTTTCTAACCCACCCACACAACAAACACCTCCGCAATTTCATGACGTCAGTAAAAGAAACCATGATCGATATAAGAGTATATGCTCTGAAAATTCATTCATGTATCTCTTAGATACCCGTACGTACCCGCGTGACGTTGGGCCAAAAAATTTTGCTTAGCGTTTGGTTTTGGAATAACTATATCTGCTATGTTTCCAAAGGGATTATTGGGTAGCTATGCATTCTAGAATGGGCATATCATCCATAGCAATAGAATTCCTTAGTGGGTATGCGTGTTTTACGGCCAAACGCATAGGCGTAATCGGGGGGGGGGGGACGAGGCGGCCCCCCTTTTTTTAAAAGAGGCAAAATCGTACCTTTTCTCATACAATCTTGGGTTTTTCGTTTTTTTACCTCCCCCCCAGTTTGCCCTATATTTAACCCCCTAAGTTACACCTATGGCAAACGTCACACACCGGACTCGCGTTTTTACGAACCTACAATTTATAAACTACAGATTTTTCAAGCTATTGCGTTAGTCCTGAAAAGTATTCCATAGAAATACTCCTAATTTCCAATTACAAACTTCCGATGTTACGAAATTTTTTTGGCGGTAAATGGAGGTTCATAAAATCGGAAGTCTACACTGTATGTAGGAGAAGTGTCGTTCGTTTATAGTGGGGGAGGAAACGCTCTTTGAACTTCTAATTTAACTTGCAAAACTGTCGAATTAAATTTTCTCCACTGAAGTTGAAAGACAAAAAAAAAAAAACAGTACCCCAGACTCTTTGGAAGAAAATGTTTGTGATTGTTCCCCTGTTAATTACATTTATTTCAATTTTCGGATCTCACATATACCCTGTGAGAAAAAAATCAACTCACCCTAAAACAATCGTCCATTCGTTATAAAACTTTGCGTCTTCATTGCTGATGTAAAGTTTTTTCACGAAGATGTTAATGCAGAAGACTCTCGGTTTTATGAACTCGGCTGAACTTCCAAAAAAGTTTAGTAAAGGAGAATTGAGTAATTTTATAGGATATTTTTCGGGACCAACCCAATAGTTCATAAAAACGTGCAGTACGTAAATTTGAGTTCCGTAAAAACGCGAGTACTCTATAATAATAAAAATTGAATTTTAGATGTGGCAACACCCGGAGATCTTAGAATAGAAGACAAAGAATTTTACAAAATCACGAAGTATAATGACTTTCAGATTAAAATAGAACGATTCTAAAGGATGAGAAAAAATCATTCCCACATTGTATTACCATTACGGCATATAATGGCATTAGATGCCATTCTAAAAGACCTTCTCAGTTCAGTACATTTGATGTCACTAAAATAATCATCCAGCAAATACAAATACTTCACTTGAAATTGTACACACGCATTGAGGAAATACTCTCTATGAATTGTTCTACGATCTCGTACTGGTAACACGTTTGCTACTATACATAAAATCTGAGCTTGAATCTAAATGGTAGTGGACGCCTGCCGCATTTCTACTAATCCGTAGTCAGGAGTTTGATTCGTCAGAAAACTATAGTTTCTGGAGCAGCATTGGGTGTTGACCATTATTTGGCAATTGTGTTATCCCTGCGGAGGGTAATAATACCTTAACACCTTTACATACGGAGAAAGAGAGCGTTATTACCTGTCCTCATTCGTCTAGCGGTCCAAGACACTCCGGGCTAAACGGAGGGACCCTGGTTCGAAGGACGACGTCTCTTTTTCCCCTAAAATATAGAAAAATCTCTAGTTCGAGCTACTTAAACGTGGGTGGCAAAAATTATTGTATAATAATTTTAACTGTCCTCGTGCCGTAACGCGCAAGCAAACAAAACTTACGATATCTCAGAAAATGTTCACATTACTTGCATTGATTATTGATCAAATATCTCTTTGTAATTTCTATAAAAAAGCCTCCTATATGTGTGTGCCATATGACGTACGCTAAAAGCCTATTTCTGTCCTCCTAAAGAGGGTACATCCCAGAGAGAGAAGAGAGAGCCTGCGTGAAAAAAAAAAACTTCACCTAGGTAGATAGTATGTAAGGGGAGGGGAAGGGTAGTCGCCGGAGGCGGCGCTTTAATCCCAGGAACTTCACCTACTTTCTTCATCATTTATAAGAATGAACCAATAATATCCACCCTAGAATATCTGAGAAATGAATTGAAATGTTTATATTACTAAGAACATTTTACTTCGTAGTAGCTCAGGGTTTTGCCAACACCAAAAAATAAAGCAACATCGTCTAGATACTTAACGAGATAAATCAAACATTTCTTTGCGTTTCGCAAAATTTTAACCTTACGCTGATTGAACAGTAATTTCTAACTGTTTGTTAGCTTTATTTAACGAATGAACATAGTTTTAATCTGAAAAAAAAACTATGTTCAAACATAGTTTGTAATCTGATTTTTTTATCATGCACTTGTTTCTCACCCATGCACAGTGGGGCCATTGAACCAAAAAGTTGGAAAAACAGTAATAACTTTTGAACGCCTCAATATAGGGTAATTCTGGGAGAGATGGACCCCTTTTTAAGAATTGCTATAATTTCGTTATTTATAGCAATATTGGTGAAAAAATGGTACTATAGTATTCTGGAGACATATGCTAAAATTGTCTATCAGTATAAATGCCAGAGACGTACAAACAAATGTATTAATAATTAACAAAAAAAATCTGCAAGTGGTCCATCTATCCCATACCACTCTAGGTTAGATGGACCATGTTCTATTTGAGAGATGGACCATGTGCTACGGGAGAGATGGACCTACTTAAAATTGAAACAGGAATGAGACTAAACATTAGTAATAAAAATTGATAATTGAATATTATAATCACAACTTTTTTTAACTTTATTATTTAAGTTCGTTAGTTTTAGATTTTCTTCACCCACACAAGTCGGGAGGCATGCCATCACTACTAAACTCTAGTTTTTGTGTTTCCCCTTGAAGATGCAATAAGGAATAATGTAAGTACCTTCTCCATTAAAACAACAACCACAGATATCGTTTCACCCCTTTTACCGGATGTAATAGTAGTTATGCTTTTTTACCCTTTCATTGCGATAACACTTCCTGGCTTATTGTTCAATTGTAAGCCACTTTTATCTATATTGAAAATGTGTCCAGGCTTATTTATGAGGTCATTTTCGATCAAAATACTTTTCAATAGTTCAAAATATTTTGTAACTACCTCCTTATTCATCCCTAGAGCTCTATTCACAGAGACTCCTTCTGACTTTCTTACTGACAAGTCAGGATTTCAAGCTAAAATGCATGTCCCATAACTCGCCTTTTGACTCTCCATGTTAAAATTATGTTTGATGTTTAACTGTTGAGCTAATTGAAAATCCATGGATCGAACACAATCCCGTGATGGAGTAAAGCCATGTGCTTGCAGTTTCTTAATGTGAAGCACCATTTTCTTTTCGTTTGCTTGACCTAATAAGGATGATGGACCAAAACGTCCCTTGGAAAGATCATTGGATTTTATCCTCCTTTTCAGAGTAGTTTTGGGGATTTTAAAATACTTTGCAGATTCATTGATCCCCATAATTTTTTTTTTTGTATCGCATCAACAGCCTTCAGCAAATCGTCTCCGTTCCACGTTCCTCTAGTAGACCCCTCTTTAATTTTATACGTAGTTAGCATTTTTTCTGGAAAAAAAAATGAAAAAAAATATAGGCTATATGGGCTATTTTGTGTGAGCAGTGCGTTTTCTCAATATCAAATATATAAAAGGTCATATTACAAACACATATACAGACAAATTATTATTATAAATATAAAATTATTAATCATTTGTCGAAAAAAATAAGTTTTTAACCCTATAATATATGGCCCATCTCTCACGTGTTACCCTGGTCCATCTCTCCTGATTACGAGAGAAAGATAGAACAGGCATCCATCGCGTCCACTTTGATGATATTACCATTATGGCTCACTATAATTATTGATTAACATGACTTACCTCATGCGAGATGCTGGTTCAAAAATATTATTAGGTAACTTATGTACATCTTACGGTCTAAATAATACAAAAAACATTTAACTCACCTGATTTGTACTATGCAGCTTTTTCGCTCAAATACTTGACCAAAGACGATAAAAACAACACACCGTAAGATTCACATCCGCCATTATAAGATGGTCCCGGCGCAGCATGACCACTGTAGTCTTTGAGCCGTAAAACCAAAAAACAAACAAACAAACAAGATGGCACTGCCGCCAGTACAATGTAGTGGCCATTTCTAAAAAATAAATGAGTGGTCCATCTCACCCGCTGGTCCATTTTTCCTGGAATTACCTCTATTTGAGCAAAATCAACTTTATTTGTTATCAAGTCAAGCGTACTTGATTTTGCGATAAAAAAATTATGAGCGCCCTTAAAAACTGGGCGCTGGCGCCAGGGTGCTCGACAACTTTCAATTAGAATATACATCATGTTTGATATCATTTTAAAGAGGCTTTTTTTCTGAAAACAATGATGTCGCAATTTTGAAAACAATCCGATTTTATCGAAAGTTACAAGCGATCAAATTATTGAACTTTTGGTCCTTGACAAAATTTTGTGAGGACTGGATAACCTATTTTATAACCACTCTGTATAATCTTTTCTTCACAAAATCGCTTGCATATGGTCTAGCTAAGCTACTTGCCAAATTTGGAGCCATTTGCAATGTTAGATCAAGCTACAGGTTGACTCTAAATAGGAAGACTTAAATTATGGACACCCTGTATAAAATGGAATATTTCCAAATGGGGCAAACATGGGCAAGGTTTTTTTATGTTTCAGCAAGATCAACTTATAAGGAAATAAATATGTTACAATTACGGACATGATATGGACTGATTAAATTAAATTTCCATAAACAAATATAGAACCATCAAAAAAAAATTTTTTTAATGCGTCAATATTAAATGAGCTTTATAAAATACTATTAATCATAGCATAACAAACAAAATTAAAAAATGATGTATTAACCTGCGAGTAAGGACGCCATGTTAAAAGTAGTTGAATATTAATAAGTACTTCGAATGAACACACCACCATCATTTTCGCTTCTTTGCAGGCATAATGCGAAATCGCGCTAGAACAGACAAGTTTACACCACTTTTGTATAGGTGTCGTTTGTTCCCCATCTCCCTACATTATATTTTACGCGTACACTATTCGACTCTCAATTCCAGACGGTTTTGCTGCATATTGTTAACTTGTTTTTTTTTTTTGGGGGGTGGTTGCCAGCAATTAGTGTATTTGGTCCCATTGTGCAACGGGTTTTACTTAACTAGCGCTCTCTCTCTCTCTCTCTCTCTCTCACACCTTTGCAAATTTTTAATTAAGAAACTGAACACTCTGAAAGGTGGTATCATTTGCTATGTTGATTTACGAAATAGCTTTGTTAAATTTATCATAGCAAACTTTTATTAAAATAGAAGAATGATGGAAGAAAGTTAACCTACCCTAAATTACGGACTGAAATTTTAAACGGAAATAATAACTTGATATAAAAGCTTTTCTTCGTAGTAAAATCCGAGATTTGTACTACGACATAGCTAATGTTTACTCTTCATCGGGCGTAATATGAATGCTAATACGAGAGGCCGTAATGTTAACAGTAATACGAGTAGGCGAAATGTTATCAACGAAACGAGAAGACGTAATACGCCTGGAAGCTACAGTTTTCGGTAAAATCTTTAAGTAGACGAATAGCGCTTTCCTTATATATGTAATTAATAAACTCACTTTTAAGCAATTGTTTTATGTATAAGTAGGAATATTTTCACAATATTTTAATAAAACATGCCGATCCTCCTTTATTCTTTGTAAGATATTATTACCCTTCACAGCGGTAACACAATTGCCAAATAATGGTCAACACAGAAAAGCCTTTTTTGTGAGTATTTTCGTGAAGGAATTCATTGTACAATAACTCTTTCCCACCCACGTATTAATAGCTCAAACTAGAGCTTATGTAATTTTGGAGAAAAAGAGACACTTTCCCCATCCTGGATTCGAACCAGGGTCCCTCCGTTTAGCCCGGAGTGTCTTGACCTACTAGACGAATGAGGACAAGAACAAACTTTTTTTTTAATATATATAAATCTATCTATTTATAAATCTCGCCCCGGAGGCTTTTCTGTGTTGACCATTATTTGGCAATTGTGTTATCCCTGTGAAGGGTAATAATATCTTACATCCTCATATACGGAGAAAAATGCGTTTGTTCTTGTTCTCATTCGTCTAGTAGGTCAAGACACCGCGGGCTCAACGCGGGGACCCTGGTTCGAATCCAGGATGAGGACGGCGCCTTTTTTTCTCCAAATATAAAAAAAGCTCTAGTTTGAGCTACTGATATATATAATCCACTTATATATATATATATATATATATATATGTCTTCTGGAAGTTGAAAGTACATCAGATCGAGCAGCGAGGCTTGTTGTTCAACTAACCCAGCGATACCAACTTCAAATAGTACAGGTATATGCACCAACATCAAGCCATACCGACGAAGAGGTTGAAGAATTTTATGAAGAAATCAAAGAGTTACACACCAAAGGGAAACAACATATCAAGCTCATCATGGGGGATTTCAATGCAAGAATTGGACAACAGGAACAAGGAGAGACATCGGTTGGTAAATACGGATATGGGGAAAGGAATGAACGTGGCGATCAACTCATCGAATTTGCAGAAGCTGAAAACCTTAGCATCATGAATTCATTTTTTAAGAAGAAACCGCAAAGAAAATGGACATGGAAACACCCAAATGGGGGAACTAGTGAAATTGACTATATCCTGGCAAACAAGAAATCAATTATTGAAGATTGCAGTGTACTGAACAGATTTAATACTGGAAGTGATCATCGAATGGTGAGATGTAAAGTGCACTTAAATACTAAATTAGAACGACAGAAGCTCATTAGGAAACAAGTAAGTAAGAGGGTGGATCTAATGAAACTGAAAGTAAATACCGAGGCATTCAAGTTGGAATTAAAAAATCGCTTTTCTGCACTGGAAGGACTTATTGATGAAAGTGATATCTCAGAAGCAAATGAAAACATTGTTAAGACAATAGTTGAAACTGCTGGGGAAATTGGTGGTGTAACCTGTAAAAAGCACAATAGCAAATTATCTGAGAAGACGAAACAGCTCATGAAAAGGCGAAGAGATATGAAGGTGGACAATCGAAATACCAGTTCCAGGATTGAGTACATAGAACTTTGTAAAACTCTGCGCAAAAGCATGAAAGAAGACATAAGAAAATTCAACTGTGAGCTAGTAAGGAAAGCCATTGAAAATAACAAGAGCCTTAGGGTTGTTAAAGGAAGTTTATCTGTTGGGAAGAAACACATCATTGCATTAAAAGGAGAGGATGGCACCGTAACAAGAAATAGGGAAGAAATACTTAGAAGAGTTGAAGAATTCTACAAAAAACTATATGAAAGTAACAGTGGATTAAACGAAGACACTGAAATAGTCGAAGGAACAGCTCCTAAAATCTTAAAAGAAGAAGTTTCATTTGCAATAAAAAATATGAAGAAAGGAAGAGCCCCTGGTGATGATGGTATTACATTAGATATCCTAAAAGAAGCTGGAGAATATGTAGAAGACATACTTGCAAAATTCTTTACCAAATGTCTTAACAGCGGTAACATACCAAACCAATGGGATTCTGCAACAGTAATTCTTTTGCATAAAAAAGGTGATAAAGAGGATTTGAAAAATTACCGACCAATTAGCTTGTTACCTGCTATTTATAAAATCTTCACAAAAGTGCTAACACATCGCCTGCAGAAAAAATTAGATGCAGCTCAACCAAGAGAACAAGCTGGATTTCGAAGTGGATTCAGTACAGTGGACCATATTCAAGTATTAAGAGAATTAATTGAAAGAACACATGAATATGAACTTCCATTGTGTGTTGCATTTATTGACTATGAGAAGGCCTTTGACTCTATTAAAACATCAGCAGTCATCAACTCTTTAAGATCAACAGACATTGAGGATGTGTACATTGACATGGTGAAACGTGTGTATAAAAATGCAAGTGCAAAATTTCGGTTACATAAAGATACCGAAGCTATCAAAATTGGTAAAGGTGTGAGGCAGGGAGATACCATTTCTCCAAAACTTTTTACTTCAGCTTTACAGATGATTTTTCAGCAGATAAATTGGAATAACAAGGGAATAAAAATAAATGGTGAATATTTAAATCATTTGCGGTTTGCTGATGACATTGTTATTTTTTCAACGAACCCATCAGAACTCCAAGACATGGTACAGGAGCTCTCAACTAGAAGTAAAGAAGTTGGACTCAAGATGAACCTACAAAAAACTAAGATCATGTTCAATAATTTTGTAGAGGAAACAAAAATACAAGTTGACAACATTGAGCTAGAAATTGCTGATTCATATATTTACCTTGGCCAGCTGATTTCAATGGATGGCAACATTATGAAAGAACTCAACAGACGTATTAAACTTGGCTGGAGTGCATTTGGAAGAAACAGTTTTATCCTGAAGGGGAAATTGCCTTTGTGTCTAAAAAGAAAGGTCTTCAACCAGTGTGTATTGCCAGTCCTCTCTTATGGATCAGAGACATGGAGTCTAACAGTTGGAGCAATACGAAAGTTACAGACAACGCAAAGGAGCATGGAGAGGTGCATGCTTGGAATAACTAGGAGAGATCGAAAAAGAAACACTTGGGTGAGAGAGCAAACTAGAGTAGAGGACATCATTGTTAAAGTAAAAGGGCTGAAATGGCGATGGGCTGGGCATATTGCAAGAAGAACTGATCAACGATGGACAACAGAAATTCTGAACTGGATTCCAAGAGACCACCGAAGACCTAGAAAACGTCCTCAAACTAGATGGGTGGATGAAATAAGAAAACAAGCAAGTTAGTAACGGGAAGGAATAGCCTGTGATAGATCAATTTGTGTGGAAAGCATTTGGAGAGACCTTCATCCAGCAGTGGATAGATAATGGTTGAATATGATGATGATGATGATGATGATATATATATATATATATATTTGCTTATATATATTAGTGGGTGGCAAAGATTATTGTATAATGATTCTCCTTTCCTTTCGCGGATGATGTTCGTCGAATTTAAGGCAATAACTTAAAAAATTACATAATTTTATATTCATTGCTAAGCCTAATTTATCCACATCGTCTTTTTATTCCTAAAGAATTTTCAAAAATTCTATTTACTTTATATGTTCGGCTGCCTACACGCACACACACGCACGCACGCATACACACACACGCACGCATACACACGCACGCACGCACGCGCAAACACACACACACACAAATACTGAGGATAAAGGTTTGCAAAAATGGGCGCGCAAGGTATCTCATAAATACCAAAGGCTACAAACGACCTTCAATCGGACAGGGAATCATTTGGTTGTCACGTATCTAAAGTAGAAGTATAATTCAGTGGTGGTGTTGCGAGAAATATGGGTGACCTTAAGATATTTTACAAAAGAAGGACGTTCTTGTTATCTAAACTGAGAAAAAGAGCCATGAATAGCAAGTTTTAGGCATTCCTTGGGGAAAAGGTTATGTAGATATAAAATTATCAGAATAAGTGAAAACGTTTTCATCTTTGTTGCAAAAGTAGCGGTGTGTAGGGTCTCAGAGAAAATGGGGGGGCCTGGGTCAAATACTATTTTGAAAGTCCTTCAAAATTGGCATACGTACATGTCCAACATATATTGAGTTACCAAGTTGAGGCCCCCAATATCGTGAGGCCTGAGGCAGCAACCTCTCCTGTCGCCCTTTCTGATAGGTCCTGGACGTGTGCTATACTTTTGTGATTCTATTTATATTACGTATTGCCACTGGCTGCAGCTGACTTAACGTAAATTTTAACTTGGTAATTGAGGTTTGTCCTTTCAAATGACGTGGGATGGTCTTTTGTGATTACAACAGAACCAGATGCAATTCAAAAGTTAACAAGAATGTCCCCTCTGTCAGTGCAGATGCGAAGGACCACCTAAGATGCATGAAGGTCAGTATTAATGATGTAAGCTTAGGGTCTGCTAAATAGACCACTACGTTCCTCGGGGCGTGAATTCCCGGCGAACGAAGCTTACTTGAAACGGCTATCTCTGTCGGCGAAGACAGGTGATCTAAAGGGAAATACTATAATGCGAAGTTCTACCTCATTTACTGACATAACTTAACTATCTTAACAAATGTCACGGGACTGCAAATAAGTACTAGGAGGTAGGTAACACACATAAAATATTTATTAATAGCTAAACATAACATGAGACTAGTAGAAAGCATGAAAAATGATAATTGTGATAACTTCGTCTGAGGCTTAACTATGGCGCGGCTAAACATGCCGACATCTATTAAATAGCTCATCTGAAGTGTGCTTACATTAGTTTCCTCTCTAAATTGCTGACCTTTCGACACTTTTCTTTATTCTAACAATTTGACTATGGACGTAGCCTATCTTGGGTATTACACACATATCATAAAACGATCAATTATAACTGCATTATTGGAGTTCATTTTAGTTTTGGAACACATATTGCAATCCATAGCAATCATTACGAAATACATTATCAACAGCAATAATATCCAATAATTAAACTGTCATGTGACTATCATTAATTAGATTACGTATCTAACTCTATATGTCTAATCTGACTCTTAGGGGAAGATTGCCGGAATTGACGAGACATGATCAAAAAATAATATTCTCTTACCCGGCTCTCGCGAAGAATTCGCATCGACATCTCAGAAGTTTGTTATAGCTGTACGAGAGGCATATCAATTTGGTCGACATCACTGGCGGAGAACCTACGTAGTCCAAGGGAGCTATTCAACTCTCTTTTAAAATATTGCTTTACCATCTTTGGGTCCCATCTGGTACTGATCTCATACTGATCTGATTATTCTCGTCTTATACTGACTCTAATCTCATGCTCTTCTGCCCTGAAAATGATTAAACTTTTTAAAACTTCAAAGTAAGAATGGCGTTTGGACCTGTGATTGGTTATTGGCTTAACCTATCAGTGAGGTGTCCATGTCTTGCAGTTTTGGTGCAGGGAGGTCCAGATTTCCCCTAAGGTGGACGCTTCGGTGGAAAGGGAATAACTTCCAATGACATTTACGAGGTTTCTTCAATTGATGTAAACGACTTTTATAGATAGAGATTCTATGTACGGACCTTTGAATTATCCAATTAGCAGGGTTTGTATTGTGCAGACGCAACCCTAAAGAGACGGCATGTCCAGGCGCGGTGATCAAAACCAGGGCAGTCTTTATGCGTCTGTTCTTTACTTACGCCATAAAATCTTGGACTATTCTAGAGATTTTTAAGTTGTACGAAAGGATATTATTCATAAAACATCTTCTTGCTGCCATTGCATTGTAAGGGAAAGTGAGTGCTTTCTTTTATGGCTTAACGTACAAATTTAGGGGAAAATATACAAATTACAACAAAAC
>QLNU02015360.1:149720454-149733307 GCA_006491805.2 Dysdera silvatica | reverse complement strand
TATTTACTGTAATTAGCGACTGGAAATCGATTAAGATTTGGTCTGGAAACCTGGAAAAGTCAGGGAAGTTTGAAATAGAATTTAGGTAGACACCCTGAATTTGCCATGATTAATAGTGTGGTTCAACATAAATCATTATTTGAACCTTTTTGAGAATTCTCTAAAATAACTTCTAAAAAAGCATTAAAATCATAAGCTTTATTTCTAAAATGTAGTTCAATTTATTGTTTTTTTACCCTTTTATGTTTAAGAAGTTAGCACAAAATTTAAGACAGTCCCAAACAGTGAAAAAATTATGCTCTATACTTCAATTATTAATTACACAGGGTGATGTATGATGAAATAGTAAAGGTTTTAATGGAAAAATAGAATAACTGGTATATTGTTGTCTGCAAGAATATGCCACATTTGGGAAAACTCAAACATCCATTTGGAAAAAAAAAAAAAAATACCCATCACTTTTGTGTGAACTTCACTTTAATGTTATCTCTTAGAATCAGGGTTGGCAAATTTCTGTCAAGGCAGTTAAAACCACTAATTATGTAACCAGTTGAAACCAGCAAGACAAAAATTAGTTTCTGCCATGAAAGTGGCAATAACAGGTAGAAGCCCACAAAACAATTAATTTTGTGCATTGAAACTTATCAAAATACCACAAATTGTAAAAGAGAATGCATTTAAAATGGGTTTAGTTATGTTTACAGCATTTATTCAAAGGTTACATCATAGCAAATTCACTAGCATTTAAGTTCAGGCTGATCTTTTCGATAAAGCAGTCTATAGCAAAAGATCAGTTTTCCTGCTATTTTCTAACTCAATCTCTTAAGTTATGAATAAATGAAAAGCCTAAGAGAGAGATTCTTCCAAGCCCAACAGAACTTGAGGATAATATCATCACTAAAGAGTTACGAAATCTTCAATTATAGCTGCTTTCTTTAACTAGACCATTACGCAAAAGCTGGGACATTTTCTGTGATTTTATTGGAGTATCAACATATTTCAGGAAAGGGAGCTGATTTTGCTTGAAAAGCTACAATGTAAGGCAGAAAATATGGATTAATGACATTATAAGCAATTTCCTAGCATTTCCTTCCTGATGTGACAATTTAGATCCCATGTCCTTCAGATAAAGCATATAAACGTTGGTTGACTTTTTATCTTTAAGGATAGTAAGTAAAACTACTTTTCTGGCAGAAAGCCAACCCTGCCTAAAACGTTAAAATTTTTTCCCTGTTGTATCTTTACAAAAACCTCGATGAATACGATTCTTACTATAGTGATATTAAAGTTAACCATACCAGCGATTTTCAACTGGGTGCCACGAGAAGTCCACAAGTGTATCGCAATAATTTTTAAAACATGTAATACCTGACTATTTAGTCATAGGCATTTACCTCATTTTCCTGAGATTTCCAAATAATTAAATAGCAATAGTCAACACAACCATGTATTGTAATGGAACTGAGGACAACTATTCCAAAGAACACAATAAATTAGCAAACCAACTGAGCTAGCAGCCCAGCCTGTAGTGTGCTGGCACATCAGAGAAGACCAAAATCTGCTTATTATATACTAATTATTGTTAATATTTTGTAGATGAATGAAAATTATGCCTATTTATTATTTTTTTTATCAGAATGGCAAAAATATATTTATAGGTAAGTCATAAAATTTTAGTAATTACTTTTGATATATTGCAAGATGAAAAGGGTTGAAAATCGTTGTATTAGACAGAACTAAGTTCAGTGAGTTACTTAGGAAATTACCATGTATTTTTTCTGTGATAATACTTAAAAGCAAAACCATTGCTCATTTATAATTTTCAAGACTTGTTGAACCTCATTTTACCATGAACTGCTTTATAAACAAACCCTCATCAAATTGTATAAGAATTTCTGTGCTTTTTTTTTTAAACACAAAGTACTGCTTAACACAGACTATAATTAACAGCTCTTGAAAAATGTTCTGTACTAAACATGAACAAAACACACTTTTCCAAGTTTTTTTTTTCCATTCTATTTCTCCCAAATACAGTCCCAAAGAAGACAGTCACCAAAATGTTATTGTAGTCATTGAGAGAGATCAGTGGATTTACGAAGAGGACTTTACTTGGTGAAATATTCATGTTAAGGAGAGTAGTTGTCATTAAGCCCCCACTGGTAAATTACCAGTTTATAGAAAAAGATGACTTTAAAAAAAATCGTGCAATTTCATACTTCAAATTCGTAATGCAGTAATTATTTTTTCAAAACTTTAGAATATCCAAAATTTCACAATTTGTATTGAGATAGTCGACTGTTTTTTTTTCCAATATTCATGTCAAAAGTAACAAAAAATCTTGTGAAAGGGCGAAAATATGATATGACTGTGAAATTGCCTCATGTTTTGCAAAAATTAATGGTAATGTATTTTTAAACTGGCATTCTGCTATATATTTGGGTACATTGCAAGACAGTTACCTTGTATAGTATCTATATAACAGGGAGGGAACCCACCAAAAAAAACATATGATTTTAAATTTTTTGCATTGTAAAATCATAAATTTTCATAGGTAAGGATGAAATAAAGGTCTGGATAAAAAAGTTAACTCTTCAAACATATTGACTTATTTAATATGTAGATTCTTCCATATAATTGCAGACATCAATATCCAAGCATCCAAATATAAACGTACATTGAGTATATGTACAGGGTGTTTCAGAAGAATGTTTAGAAAATTTGAGGGTTTGTAAAGTATGTTAAATAAACAATATTGGTGGAACTTGCATCGTGCATAAAGCAAGCAGTTTGTATGTAGAACGAATTTGCGTTTTACATCCATCTTCGTTGCTGCATATGCAATTATATGAATGGAATACATTTTTTTATACAGATTTTAAGTCATTGACCTAATAATACAGCAGAGACAAAAAAAAATGTGAAATTCCACTTCCTGTTCATGATCTATATTGCCCTGTAGTAAGATAAAGCATGAAAATTGTTGTTGTTTTTTTATCACACTGTACATTTGGGAATTCGCAAGCATATGCAATTGATAAAGGACTTAAAAATGAAAATTTTTTGTCCAAACATTTTTTTCCTAAAATGCGCCGTTACAGCGCTACAGTTGTTTAATTGCTTCCATCCACTGTGCACAAGGTAGCAAGAATTGGCTACGAAGCGCCATTTGGCGACTTTTTAAAATTGCTTAATAAAAATGGACTTTCTCCACTTAAAAAACCTTTCATAGCCAATTCTTGCTACTTTGTGTGCAGTGGATATAAGCAATTAAATGACATTTTAGGAAAAAAATCGTTAGGACAAAAAATGTTCATTTTTCTTTACCAATTGCACATGCTTACAAATTCCCAAATGTGTACAGTGTGACAGAAAAAATAAATTTCATGCTTTATTTCACTACAGGGCAATACAAATCATGATCAGGAAATGGAATTTCACATTTTTTTGTCTCTGCTGTATTATTAGGCCAATGACTTAAAATCTGTATCAAAAATTGTATTCAGTTCATACAATTGTGTATGCTGCATCGAAGATGGACGTAAAACATAAATTCTCTATACAGACAAGCTGGTTTCTTTGCGAACCGTGTGAGTTCCACCAATACTGTTTATTTAACGTCTTTTCCAACCCTGAAATTTTCCAAACGTTATTCTGAAACACCCTGTACTTATATTTCTCAAGGTGCTTAAAAATTGGTTAAACACCAGTATTTATGAAAACTGATTTTGCGATTGTGTAAAAACTTGCACCTTTCCTTACCATGAAAATACTTTGATCTCATATGAAAGTTATAAATTATCACATTTTTAAAGCCTTCAATTTGAGAACTAATGAGCATAATTTTCCTAAACTCTTTTCTGTAAGATTTTTAATTCGAATACCTTACTCATTGATAAAGAAAATGAAAATCATTTATATATATATATATATATATATATATATATATATAATGTATACCAGTACAACTTGTATTTTAATGAGCCTTTTTTTCTTCTTTCTTTTGTCAATAAAATTTATTCAAACTTAAATATTTAAAGTTAGAGTAAAGTGTGAATTTTTAGATTTTAACATGTAACATCTGGTAGTAAATTGCGAAATTTGTTTTTCTGTTTTCTATAAGGTTAGTAATCTATGTAAAAATGTTCAATAATTGTTATATATGCTTTGTATTAGAGATTTTCGTAATTTATTATTTTCTTCTGTATGGTTTTCTTTGTTATGTTGTTTTGTACACTGTTTTAGAATTTTGTAAAAAAAACAACCTTGTTTTTTAGTAGAGCTTCTAATTTACATTTCACGTATGTGTTTTGTAATTGTAAATAGTTTAAATGTCATAAATGAGTTGGAGGTTTAAAATGGGCAAAGAATTAAAATAAAAGTTCCTTTATAGATGTCTGGAATGTGCCTTGTGCTAAGATTAGGTATCCCTGGTTAATGATGTGAAATATACGTAACAGCCTACTAAAGAATTCTTTGGCATGCTGGAAAAATGTAATGTGCCATGAAGTATATGTTTATTTTAATTTTTGTAGTTTTTATCATCTTGTTTGTTGCATAAATTTAGTTTGTATGTAATGTTTTACTTTCAGTTTGTCAGGTCAATTACCCAAAGTATACTGTATAAAGATATATATACAGGGCTGCAGTGTACACTATAAAATCAATATTAATTGATGATGTCTAGGTTACCATTTTGACGGAAAGAATGTTCTTCAAATTTGAAGAATATTTTCACTTGTTATATAAATAAAACAAACTTTATTAACTGCAAAAACTCTGCAGTAGAACTTTACATAATATAACACCTGCATTTCAAATAGTATGACAATATGCTTCACTAAATTTACTGTGAGTGGCTGCTACAGTGAGTCTATGCATACTATACAAGCAACAGTTCTTTTCTGATCAGTCACTTTCTATGAAACATTGTACTGTGAATATAATCGGTATCCCCTGGAAAATATTTTTATCAAAATAAGTAATTATAGAATTTTAATTCTTCGTTTTGTACAAAATTGTGCATGACAGTGCAAATTGTTCTGTAACCTTAAAAATGTATTCAAGACAGATTTTCGTGGTGGATTTTACATCATATACTCATGCACATCATATTTTTTACAAAGGTTTAAGTTTCCATCTGGTTATATAATAAGATGAAGGGAAATTATAAATTTTAGTACAACTCTTGGACAAGAGTATGGAATACATGTATTTTTTATTTACTTTTATAAAAGAGGGCCTGTTTAACCCCGTTTTGATTGGCTATTTGCAATCAAACAAACTGCACTATAGGCATGGATTAATTAGATACAAATTAAGACAAGTTTCATTTTCAAAAGTTCATTTAATCAAAAGTTGCATCAAAATTCCAGAAGCTGTGCAGGGACAAAAGTATGATATAATGGCACTCTGTACTTCTTAGGCCCTCCTTTTGCTTTAATTACATCCATAATCATCTTTGGTAATGATGAAACAAGCCCTCCGCATTCACAGGGATCAATTTCCCTTCAACGTTCTTGAACAGCAGCCTTTAATTCATCAGTGGTCTTTAGTTTCTGCTTGCTTATGTTTTTTTTAGTGTGAGCTAAGTATTTCCTGTTAGATTGATGTCGGGACTATTGGTAGGCCAGTTTAAACATGTAATACCCTTTCTGCATAGTGAGCTTTGATTATTTTGGCCATGTGACATGATGCGTTATCATTTTGGTAAGTGTAGTCATCATCACCAAAGTGTTCTTCTGTAGTTTTCATGGCAAAATAGTCCAAAATACCTAAATACATATCAGCGTTTACACTTCCTTTTAGGATAGCTATCTCACCTACACCTTTCGCTGTTATTGAGCCTCCATCACGATGCCTTTTGGAAATTTTGATGATCCTCAAAGACAGTTTTGATGAAATCTTTCATTGTTTTGCCTGTAAACGTGTAAGGGTATGGAGATAACTGTGTCCACAGTTTGATTCCAATCACTTATGGACCAATTCTTTTGTTTGTTCGCCCATGTAAGATGAACCCTCTTCTGCTTGTCTGTTATATATATAGTTTTGTTTGATATTTATCAGTCTCCTCCTTGTAGTCTTATCAGAAACATCCACCCCTTTATTCTTCCAAGCTGAATTAATCTCTCTTGATGAAGAAAATCTTTGTTTTTTACAATTTCTATCATCTTGCCCAGTCGTTTTTCTTCGCTGTCCACTTCTAACTTGGTTTTTGACACTTCCAGTCCCTTTAAATTTTGCTATAATTTTAGAAACAGTTTCTTTGGAACAACTAATGCTAATAGCAATTGTCTTTTTGCGTTTCTCCGTTATTAAATTTATCAATAACCAGAGCTCTTGTGGCTTGCATTCTCTCATAGGTGTCACTGTAATGAAAGTATCGTTGCACTGGTGCTGATTTGCATAGCTGTAATTTATGTATCCATAAACACTTCATGATGATGAATGATATCACCACACAATTTGAGGGGTAAAATCACAATGAAGTGGTTAGTTTTGTAGTTTTCTTCTTTTATTCCATACTTTTGACCAAAGGTTTAATGTATTCAATATTTTTAGTCCTGTACAGCTTCAGGGATTTGGATGTAACTTTTGATTAAATAAACGTTTTTAAAATAGATTTGTCTTAATTTATATCTAATTAATCCATGCCTATAGGGCATTTTGTTTAATTGCAAATAGCCAATCAAAATGGAGTTAAAACAGGCCCTCTTTTGTAAAAATACAAGCATTTCATACTTTTATCCAGGGGGTTATATATTGCTACAAGTTTTCAATACAAAGTGTATTCATGACTGTTGAATGTATTAATCTCCTTAGGTATTAATATTAAATATTAACGAATTTAAAGCAATCACCCCCTGCAGCTTTTAAACCTTCTGTAAAAGGCATCTAGCCACAGTCAGAGTATGACGACAGAAAAGCAGTTGATTTAATCTCACAATTAAAAATACATTTCAAAGAATAAAGATTAGTGAGTAAAACCCACCAAACAGCTATTGACAAATTTCTTTCCAAAGTAATTTTAATACGTAACGTTTTGCTGTAAATTTTCTTACGTTCCTTATCTTAAATTTGTCTCATGTGCTTAAAAATACATAAGTTTCGAAATGCTTAAAATATAATATTCAGCTGCTTCAGAATGACTGGCTCTTTTTACACCCCTCTTTTATTGACAAATTTTTCTGTCTGTCTAGTGTCTGATAATGAGGGGTTTCACTGTACTATATAAAAGTTTTTTTTTCACCAAGAAATGAAAATCTTTGTTATTATGTTAAATTAATAAAGCAAGAATTTATACATTTTATGTTGTTTTGCTTTCATCCTGGAGGAACTTTATAATCTGCCTACTTATATTCAAACTTCAAGTGTAAAATCGAATTTTGAATTGTTTAATGAAATATTTTGAACTTTTATTGTATTATATCTATAATGCTAAGTACATCAGAATTTTTCTGTTCTCATTTGTCAATATACTGGATAAAAGTAAACAAATTGAAAATATTCCTACTTTTGTTTGGTGTTTGTAAGTAGTTCATAAAGTAAATAAAACAGGGCATCGATTTACCTGATTCATAGAACTGCCTTGTTTGGCATAGAATCATCCTTGCGACATAAATATTCAACCAACCACTTAAAACTGGTTTTTAATGTAGTTATGGCTGTACAGGAAATATATATCTTCAAATTATGTTTGTAAATATCCACCTATGAAAATTTAATGCACATATGCATAAACTGTTCCCATTAGCTGTCTCATGCTTAATAGTGTAGTTAAAAACAATATGTACTTAAATTCCGAATCTTAAGTTTTTCTTTCTGTAGCAGTTTTTGTTATCCTTTTTAAATATTTATTATTAATTTTGATTATACATGAATATACAATGATTGGATTTTCTAGTTTGGCTTGTGTGTATAACAAGCCATAACTATAGAAAATTATGCTTTCCTGTTCCTTGGTTGTCATTATAATCAAATTTTGCTTTTATTGTACTTAGTGTTAGTCTTCAGAATAGCATGGTGTAGGGTTCAAATTGTTGCATTTTTATCTTTCACTTATTTAAAACATTTAAAATTCACAAAGTATAATTTTATTGTAAATATATAATGTAGATTGTTTTTGATGTATTTCATAAATAAATAAAAAAAGTTAGAAAATGATATAAATGAGTGCAGGGTAAATGTGTGTGTAATCATTAAACCATCTTTTTATTTTTAACTTGACAAAAATTTAAGTACTATTTATTTTGTTATTCATTAGTTAGCAGAAAAAGTTAGTATACATACTTGAATCTTAGTAAAATGGAATTCCATAATATCATAAAATTCATATATATCAAAGGGAAAAATTTTGTAACATATCTTTACAGAATATTTTTAACTCTATGAGGTGTGCCATATTTCAAGCTATGGATACTTATACATTTGGTTTAATTCAATTGGTATTTGTTTTTTTATAACTCAAACTATCAATTTAGGGTTTGAAATTGCAAAACAAAAAAAAATTAAAAAGTTATGTAAATTAATAAGAATTATTGAAAGATTAGATTTATAAGGATAATTTGTATAAAATATAAACGGTTACGTGTAATATATATATATTATTGGAAAAATTAAAATTTGGATTGTATAATATTAAAATTGATGTCCAGATCTTGTATACGGAAATATTGATTATGGAAAAAATTCTAACCTCCCATACACACAGATTTGTGGACCCTATTATTTCTACGATACTCTGTATTGTAGTAATTTGAGATCCATTTTCATTCGATCTTATGGTTAGAATATATTTTTCAAATTTCCCATTTATGTTTCAAAAATTATTAAAAATTTTTGCATGATTAAATTTCATAATAACATGTTCTAACGTTCATATTAAAATTTTTTGGTAGTAAGCATAGAAACATCGTTGTTTGCTTATATAATTCTCACATAAATTCTTTAGGATCATTAAATGACTCTTCAGAATCATTTACGAGCTGTGTGTGGATCATATCTGTTACGTAATTATTTTTATTAGTTTTAAAATATTACGTATTTGTTGCAATTGTGTGAAATGCATTTCCTGTATTTATTTTTAATTTTGAGCCTTAATTAGAAACTTGGAAGACTAGGGGATATACTGAATCAAGCATTTTATATGAGAGAAAAAGTAGTTTGTGTGAAAAAGAGTAAATAAATGCCCTCTATTCGATTTTGCCAAAATTAATCATATCAAAAATCTTACGAATGTCATTGTAAAAACCAGGGATATACTGTAAGCCTTCAACACTACAATCACTGATATCCGTAAATATATTCTAGTACACATATTGTGACTACAAATAAGTTATTTGAAGTTCAGCTTGCCAGTATGTTATAAATGGTTATTTGACAATTTCAGCACTTTCTGTATTAAAAACAAAGGAATTGTCAATAAAAATTGTCTATTGCTGTTCAAGTCTCTTTATTTTTGATTTTATAACATAACTCCATAACATTAAATTTATTTGATTTACTGCTTATCCATGTTCAAAATATGGGTGTGGGGTTGATTAGATAGATTATAGATTTAAATTGAAGCAATTTTTTTAATTTAAAACCTTGGTTTTAGTTACACATTGAGAAAAGTCCAAATGCAGAATAGCTCCATAATAAACACCATGCAATGTTCTAAAGAACTGCTAGACAGTGATTTGTATTGGGTCACTTGAATGTCATCAGATGCAGCTAATATTTGAAAGCAGGATCTTCCTATGCTGTTCATTGTAGTTAGAAGTGAAGAACTTTCAAAACTAAACTGAAGAATTTTCGTTACTTTGTAGGTTTATAATTCTTACAAACCATTGGATTGATCAAAAATGGTTTTTTAATGAAATCAAGACACAACTTTTATATTAGAATGCAACTTCATTATAAACAATACAGTAGTTGCCTACATAGCGAAGTGTGAATCATTCTTAATATCATAATTTTATTTAATTTAAAAAAAACTTCCAGATTTCGACATATACTGCCTCACAAAAATGACATATTTTCAATAAATGCTTGAAATATGACAAAGGTTCTGAAGAAGTGATCTTAATTTTGAAAAATCACATGCATGCTGTAGTCCCCCGAATATGCCGGGTGATGGTCATTTCGCAACCCTGCATCACATTGATTGGATGAGCACTGGAATTTTGTCCTGAATTATTTCTGCCCATGTGGTACTGAAATCCACAGTTCGAGGGTGAGGGAGAACATCCATTCGACATGGTCAGTTAAGTCCCATAAATTCTCCATTTGGGAGAAGTCTTGAGATCGTTCTAGCAAAGAAGTACCAGAACAAAACAACTTATATTTCACAAAAAGTCACTTCATTGTTTATGACACTCAAACTGCCTGCTGTTAAACGTTTTTTTCTCTACTTTCAATGTGGTGCTTCATTTAGTTTGAACAAGGTAAAAAAAATACGATGTTCGTGCAAATGGGTTTTGAAATTTGCGACCCTAACGAAAGGGCCAATTTTATTGTTAATGACCATAAAACTTTCTGCAATTAAATCTTTTTCATTTATTTTAGTGCTCTTCGACGGTTTCTCAGTTAATAATACACTTTCTGGTTTCATTTGCTATGACAAAATTACTTTTTCTAAGGAAAAAATTGAGCAAGGTACTGAAGTCTGGTATCGAACCCAGGATATCATACAGTGACGAAAAGCCACTTTCATCATTTATAACCACCAAACTACCTGATATTAACCCCCGCCCCCAATGTTTGAATACGTTGCTTCATTTGGCCAAACTAATTTTCTTAAAGATTAAAAAAAAACCTCGCACACTCCCGCGATTATTCTCAGGACTCTACATCGTGGCAAAAACCACTTCCATTTATACAAGTCGAACACTATACAGATTAAATTAAGAAACAATTTTTATTAACATTTTTTAGGCGTAGTAATAGTAACGCCAATGTTATGGCATAGTTAGATGGTGAAACGTTCGTAAAGAAAAGAAATGATTTTTCTGCATCTGGTGGAACACAACCATCTGCTATACGGGCAGGTGCTCTTACTAACCAAGTTACAGACGACAAACGCTCAATCCCTTACGAACGTATTTTGTGTATTTTCCAAAACTGGTTATTTTGCAGTTTATTTGGGGCAGTACATGGACTGCTGTTTAACTTGTATAAATATATCTACTATAATGGGCTTTTTGATTAATACCAATCTCTTCGCAATTTGGTTTAAAAAGTAGTCCATGTAAACCTACAGCATGCAGATCAACTTTCAATGGCATGTCAAGTAATTTAAAAGCAGAAATAAGATTCTAAATATGATTACTAAAACCAAAAAAAAAAAGAATTTTCTTGTCAAGAAACCCATTTCTGTTTTCACAACTCTTAAAGTAAAATTTTGCTAGACATTGGTGTGAAAACTACAGTAATTTCCTCCATTAAGGAATCTCAAGGGACTGAGGAAAAAGGTAGTTAATCAGAAAGTTTCATTAATTGAAATGTTGTATTAAGTAAAGGCTAATTTTTTTTTTTTTTCCAGGCTTGGGAATGTCAATACGTTTGATAAATGTGTTGGTGTGTTTAGAAATTATTTGTATTTTAATTAAACCTTGCAATTTAATAGTTACATGCAATACAATAATAATACATTATATTAATGAAGTATGACTTATAGTTTTTTTCTATTAAAAAAAACTCCAAAAGAGTCAATTGTCTTGATTTTAGTTGCATTTATAGAATATTTTCTTCTATTTCTTCAAGAAGTTAAAACAAATTTATTTCTATATTTTAGATTAGATAATATACTTGCGAAGGACATACAAAGTGTCACTGGCTTCTTTGAAATTCTTAAAAGGAGGGGGATAGTTTGTCCTCTGTTTCAAAATTTAATTTATCTTCACGAATCAACTAGTTTTCCCTTTACTATCCCATAAATTTGATACAAACTTCTTGTTCATGAAAAGGGGAAGAAAAAAAAGGAATTGTGTGAGAGAGAAGAAATTGTAGGCCTGTGTATACATAATATCGGTATTCGCCGAATTATTTGGAAAATGGATATCTAAAAGGATAAAATTTATATATACAGGGTGTTTGGAAAATATCTGGCAAAACTTTAAGGGGTGGTAGGGGACACCAAATAAGGCATGTTTGACCATATCCCCGTGTCCGCAAAGGGGACGGTTTGGCTGTAGAGCGTAACTACAGTTTATGCCCATCACGTTGCTACGTAGCCAATTGCATGAATTAAATGCAATTTTTGATACATAATTTAAGTGAATGAGCTAATAATACAGCAGAGACGAAGAAATCCGGAATTCCGTTTTCTGATTTTGATCTGTGTTACTGTTTAGTGAAAATAAGCCTAAAAATGCCTTTTTTAACACACTGGAAAAGAGTTGGGAACTGCCAAGTATGTGTAACAGGTGAAGAACATCAAAATAAACATTTTTTGTTCAGTGAATTTTTTTCCAAAAATTAGCCGTTCGGGCACTACAGTGAATTTAGTATTTGCATCCACCACATTCAAGGTTTTCACAAATGGCTACAATGCACCATTTCAAGAATTTTTCAAATTATTTAATGTCAACAGATGTCGGGCTCTCTCCGACGATTTTTTAAAATCAGTTAAATTCACCGGAATTGTATGTGTAGAATTCATACAATCGCACCTGAAGCGGCGAATTCTACACATACAATTCCGGTGAATTTAAATGGTTATAAAAAATCGCCGGAGAGAGCCCGGCGTCTGTTGACACTAAATAATTTGAAAATTTCTTGAAATGGCGCATTGTAGCCATTTGTGAAAACCTTGACTGTGATGGATGCAAATACTAAATTTGCTGTAGTGCCTGAACGGCTAATTTTTGAAAAA
>QLNU02015360.1:149671663-149707166 GCA_006491805.2 Dysdera silvatica | reverse complement strand
GAATTTAAAAAAGTGTAATCGTAAATAGATATTTAATTAAGCATTGTCAAACTTCGGAGCCATTTTCAAGTGAAGCTGATTCATCGAGTTGTAGCGCCCTTCTTTGTGAAAAAAAATTAAAAGCAATATAAAAGATAATTTATTGAGAGTTTGAAGCCATGGGTGCAATCTGGGGTGGGGGAGAGCAAAAAGGGGAAAGTGTCTTCCCAGTTCTTTTGGAACAAAGGGAAAAGTTATATTTTGTGGATGATCCCCAGTTCTGAGATTGTTTTGGGCTCAAGTCCCACTTCAGAACTTTTAATTTCATATTATTTATCCAGTCATTTATTTAATCAATTTACGTTAGATACAAAAAGAAACAAATGCAAGGACAATATTTGGCATCGATATTGATCTCGACCATTTGCTTGAAATTTACAACGTAAGTTCAGACCAATATCTAAAGTGTAATCCTGTGAAGTTTTTATTTGCAAATTTGTGAATGTGCAGTCATTCATGTTTATGTTTTGGAAAAACTATCATCACTTTATTATTAACAGCTAAAACACCGCCCGGTCGACTTTATAATTGAAATGCGCTTATGTGTAATTTTCTGTGCTGACGTTTCGTCTTTATCACAAATTTAATATGGCCTTTCCATTAAAAAAGTACCGAGAAAGAGAGGTCCTCAGTTTTTATTTATTTTATTTACTCGTTACATGAATATTTCATACATTTTTTCCGGCAGATGCAAAATTATGTGGAATATGTTTTTTGCTATTAGTGGCAGCATTATAATATACTTCATATACAATTTCAATCTCCACTTCAATTCAGGAGGTTCATCAGGAGGTTCAATCTCCACTTTGTACATGATCATAACTTAATTTTGTTTTGTTTTGCTATTATTAACAATTATACATAATGCAACATGGCAATTAAGAATGGCAGTTATTTATACGTAATTAAAACATTGTGATTTAACCAATACTAACTTAAATACGAGGAATGTTCCGAAAGTAAGTTTCGCCATTTAATTTCACAGGGAAGTTATTAGAAAGTAAGAAAACACATTGCTATAACAAAAGACAAATCTTTTGCTATTTTTTCACGTTACCGCCACCGACATTGATACATTTGTCGTACCTCTGAAATCAATTTCAAGAATCCCTCCTATTAAAAATCGGTGCCCAGCGATTTCAGGAAATTCCTCACAGCTTGTTGCATTTCCTCGTTGCTACTGAAGTGACGTCTCAATAGTGCTGACTTTAACGCAGGAAAAAGGTGGAAGTCTGATGGGGCAAGATCGGTGTTGTAGGCCGGATGATTCAATCTCTCCCATCCCAGACGACGAATGTGTTCTGCAGTGTTCTTGTTGTGTGGGGTCTTGCATTATCGTCAAAGAACACCCCCCCCCGACTTAAGCGCCCTGGTCTTTTGCATCGAATGGTGGACTTTAGTTTGCTTCGTAGTTGGCAATGGCGTGCAGCATTGATGGTCCCTGCAGTGAGGAAATAAAGCAAAATAACAGCCAACAACCTTCACGTCCCAGAACACTGTCAGCATAATCTTCCCTGCGGACTTCGACACTTCGAAGAATTTTTTGTTGACGGGTGAGCTGGGATGTTGTCATGTCATTGAGGTGGACTTGGTCCCCTGGATAAAGTGGTGCACCCGTGCGTCATCGGCTGTGATGATCCTGAAAAAGAAGTCATTGCCCTCGAGCTGCCACAAGTGTTCAAGGCTTATTGCTATTCTTACAGTCTTATAATCAGGGGTAAGCTGTCGCAGCACCCATCTTGCCGACACCTTCCAATATCCCAACAAGTTGTGAATAATGTGGTGGGCTTGAGCATGCCCAACACCCGATGTGGATGCGACATCAGACACAGTTAAGCGCCTGTCTGCTAACCATTTCTTGTACCCTGTCGACGTTTGTTGCAGTCGTAAACGTGGAGGGGTGTCCAGATCGGTCCTTATCTACCACACTTTGCCTTCCTTTACTGAAGAAACACCAGGGCCCAATCATTTGACGGGACATGACGTTGGCTCCATAGACGCTCTGTAGGCATTGATGAATATCTGAAACACTAGTTCCACATGCCCACTCATAACGCACGACACCACGCAATTCCATTTGTGACCAAGTGTCCAGAACTCGAATGAGCTCGGGCACGCCGGTCTTCCACTTCTCTCTATTCTCTAGCACTTAGCGGATGTGCCATTGCTTCTCTACTCTCGTTCCGACCATCGAAAATTCTGGAAAGATTGTCTTTTGTTATGGCAATGTGTTTCCTCACTTTGTAATACAGCTTCCGTGTGAAATAAAGTGACGAAACTTACTTTCAGCACACCCCTCGTAATTAATACATCAATGTTAAACGAAAAATGTAAAAAAAGTAGTGTGAAAGTTGCATACGTGAATTATAATAGAATGACAATAAAAGAAAATGTTAATTGTGATAAAGTAGCATTTCAATTCATATAGAAATATATATTTAATCTAAGAAATATATAAAGTAGTAGTAATGCAGATTTGTACGCAAATCACAACATAATAATAAAAGCAGGCGGACTTTAAACGGCTATCTGTATTTCTCATTATATATATATTTAATATTTTAAAATTTCCTATTTCCATAATGCTAGTGGTAATAAGTTCCAAAGTACTGACTTTCTGTAATCAATATTTTCCGTTTTTTTCAGCTCCGATTTTTAGTAGACATAATTTCCTCCCCTCCATCTCTGCTCCCCGTTTCGATTTATAATTTCTATTACTTCTATGAAAGCTGTACAAAAAGGGAGTTTGGGGGCTAGAACTTATTTTGAGGGAAAACTAAATTATTACCCAAAATAAAACAGCTTTTGTAAAGGCCTTCCATAAAGATAAAAAAAACTTATACTTTATTTAAAAATAATAAAGAAAAAGGGATGATGCGAAAATGCTTAAAAATATCAAGAAGCTAGCAAAACCTAAGAATTTGAGTTTTAGCACCAGGTTAGAAGAAGCCCCCCATTTCATTCTTTTCCCATGCATTGACCATTTGAGCGATACCAACTGTTTTCTTTATTTTAGAAGATATTGTTGTATGCTGGAGAGTGTGCTTTCGTTTCATCCATAAAGGAAAATTCAACGTTTTATGAATAGGTCTTTAGCGGTCAATTCATTGATGACTTATTTCAATCTATTATTAATGACTCCGGACATTTTACAAGTATTTGTCGGAAAGATAAACGAGCCGGAGGGGGTAGGGAAGAAGAAACTAAACAGAAAATCGTTTTAAGATCCCCTTCAGTTTTGAAACCAAAAAGTTAAAAGTATACAAAGGAACTCTCCATAACACTTTCCACCATTTTCAAGCATTCAACACATTCCGGACATTTTCTGTGTTCCAAGTAAAATTCCAAGCAACGAAAAGCGGAATTCGTCGTCAAATTATTTTTGTAACGAAAAAATAATGAGGCGAGTTTTTTTTTATATATTTTAGGTGGGTGTAGTAGCTAATGGAGCTTACTTGGAATCGAACCCAACCCAATGACCTTAACTCCTATTCAAGTAGAATGCTAAATATGTTAGGGGATTATTATGTGGAAGAAAGAGAAGGGGAGAAATGGTATTATATAGAAATAGACCTACACACAGTTTCTCTCTCTCTCTCTCTCTTTCTCCTCTCTCTATACGTAGGTGTAAAGTAATATGGACCCGTGGAGCCGGAGCCCCACAATAATTTGAAATAAATTATAATTTTATATATATATATATGTGTGTGTGTGTATCATCATCATCATCATCATCATATTCAACCATTATCTATCCACTGCTGGATGAAGGTCTCTCCAAATGCTTTCCACACAAGTCTATCCTGAGCAATTCGCTTCCAAGTCACCCCAACCTGTTTTCTAATTTCATCCATCCATCCAGTTTGAGGACGTTTTCTAGGTCTTAGATAGTCTCTTGGAATCCAGTTAAGAATTTGAGTTGTCCATCGTTGATCAGTTCTTCTTGCGATATGCCCAGCCCATCGCCATTTCAGCCTTTTTACTTTAACAATGATGTCCTCTACTCCAGTTTGCTCTCTCACCCAAGTGTTTCTTTTTCGATCTCTCCTAGTTATTCCAAGCATGCACCTCTCCATGCTCCTTTGGGTTTTCTGTAACTTCCGTATTGCTGCAATTGTTTGACGCCATGTCCCTGATCTGTAAGAGAGGACTGGCATTACACACTGGTTGAAGACATTTCTTTTTAGACACAAAAGCAATTTTCCCTTCAGGATAAAACCGTTTCTTTCGAATGCACTCCAGCCTAGTTTAATACGTCTGTTGAGTTCTTTAATAGTGCTGTTTTCCATTGAAATCAGCTGGCCAAGGTAAATATATAAATCAGCAACTTCTAGCTCCATGTTGTCAACTTGTATTTTTATTTTCTCTACGAAATTATTAAACATGATTTCCAGGGCCTGATCACCGTAAAGGCGTCCAAAGCCCGAGCTTTGGGACTAGATTCTATTCTGAGTATATGCCTGGACCACGCACATGCGCAGAAGGATTGTTCACCGTGCAGTTCCCACTCCTGCTAGAGTCTAGTCCCAAAGCCCGGGCTTTGGACGCCTTTGCGGTGATCAAGCCCTGATGATTTTAGTTTTGTGTAGTTTCATCTTGAGTCCAACATCTCTACTTCTGGTTGAGAGCTCCTGTACCATGTCTTGGAGTTCTGATGCGTCCGTTGAAAAAATAACAACGTCAGCAGCAAATCGCAGATGCACCATTTCTTTTATAAATATAAATATGCACCATTTCTTTTTACTCCCTTGTTATTCCAATTTATCAGCTGAAAAATCACCTGTAAAGCTGAAGTAAAAAGTTTTGGAGAAATGGTGTCTCCCTTCCTCACACCTTTAACAATTTTGATAGTTTTGATATCATATAACCAAAATTTTGCACTTACATTTTTATACACACATTTCACCATGTCAATGTACACATCCTCGACGTCTGCTGACCTTAAAGAGTTGATGACTGCTGACGTTTTAATAGAGACAAATCCTTCTCATGGTCAATAAATGCCACACACAATGGAAGTTCATATTCATGTGTTCTTTCAATTAATTCTCTTAATATTTGAATATGGTCTATATACTTCTGTACTGAATCCACTTCGAAATCCAACTTGTTTCTCTTGGTTGAGCTGCATCTAATTTTTTCTGCAGGCGATGTGTTAGTACTTTTGTGAAGATTTTATATTTAGCAGGTAACAAGCTAATTGGGTGGTAATTTTTCAAATGCTCTTTATCACCTTTTTTATGCAAATGAATTACTGTTGCAGAATCCCATTAGTTTGGTATGTTACTACTGTTAAGACATTTTGCAAAGAATGTTGCAAGTATGTCTTCTAAATGTTCTCCAGCTTCTTTTAAGGTACCTAATGTAATGCCATCGTCACGAGGGGCTCTTCCTTCCTTCATACTTTTTATTGCAAATGCTACATCCTCTTTTAAGATTTTAGGAGCTGTTCCTTCGACTATCTCAGAGTCTCCGTTTAATCCACTGATTTCTTCCTATAGTTCTTTGTAGAATACTTCAACTCTTCTAAGTATTTCTTCCCTATTTCTTGTTACGGTACTATCTTCTCCTTTTAATGCAAGGATGTGCTTCTTCCCAACAGACAAACTTCCTTTAACAACCCTAAGGGTCTTGTTGTTTTCAATGGCTTTCCTTACTAACTCACAGTTGAATTTTCTTATGTCTGTTTTCATGCTTTTGATCAAAGTTTTACAAAATTCGACATACTCGATCCTAGAATTGCTATTTTGATTGTCCACTGTCATATCTCTTCGCCTTTTCATGAGCTGTTTCTTCTTCTCAGATAATTTGCTCTTGTGTTTTTTACATGTTACTTCACCAATTTCCCCAGAAGTTTCAATTATTGTCTTAACGATATTTTCATTTGCTTCTGAGATATCAATTTCTTCAATAAGTCCTTCCAGTGCAGAAAAGCGATTTTTTAATTCCAACTTGAATGCCTCGGTATTTTCTTTTAATTTCTTTAAATCCACCCTCTTACATACTTGTTTCCTAATGAGCTTCTGCCTTTCTAGTTTAGTATTTAAGTGCATTTTAAATCTCACCATTCGATGATCACTTCCAGTATTAAATCTGTTCAGTACGCTGCAATCTTCAATAATTGATTTCTTGTTTGCCAGTATATAGTCAATTTCGCTGGTTCCTCCATTGGGGTGTTTCCATGTCCATTTTCTTTGTAGTTTCTTCTTAAAAAATGAATTCATGATGCTAAGATTTTCAGCTTCGGCAAATTCTATGAGTTGATCGCCACGTCCATTCCTTTCCCCGTATCCATATTTACCAACCGATGTCTCTCCTTATTCAAGTTGTCCAATTCTTGCGTTGAAATCTCCCATGATGAGCTTGATTTGTTATTTCCCCTCTGTGTGTAACTGTTTGATTTCTTCATAAAATTCCTCAACATTTTCGACGGTGTGGTTTGATGTTGGTGCATATACCTGTACTATCTGAAGTTGGTATCGCTGGGTTAGTTGAACAACAAGCCTCGCTGCTCGATCTGATGTACTTTCAACTTCAAGAAGACAGTCTTTAATTCTTTTGTTGATTAAGAAGCCAACACCACTTGTTCTTCCAGTTTCCGTTCCTCTATAATAAAACAAATGTCCACTTTTAAGTTCCACCAACTCTTCACCTTTTCTTCTAACTTCACTGAGTCCTACAATGTCCCATTTGATCTTGTCAAGTTCTTCTTCCAATTCCTGAAGTTTTGCTTCAGAAGCAAGGGATCGTCCATTAAACGTAGCCAAGGTCAATAACAAACGGCAGCCTGGGCCATTCCAGTGATTCTTAGCACCCCCTGCTTTCATGCCACACTGACCGCTGCCTTGATCAGGAGCACTCCAGCACCTGGAGACTAGGGGCCATGGTTTCTGGTGTGTCAACATAATGGAGGAATTAGCCATAATTTCACCACGCTGGCTAGACGGGTTGGTGAATTAGCCCTCCCCTTCCGCCTTTCTATCCGTGTAGCAAATATTAATTTGCCACATAAATAGAAAGCTCAGCCTGCACCACTTGAAGGCGGGGTAGGACACTAGGTTACTGGCCTGGCCGGTTCCACACATCGTCACATACGTTCAGCGTGTGGGTCTCCTTCCAGTTAGATACCAGCAACCCTTTTGCAGGCCAGTTTAAGAATTGATTACATTTCCATTACAAAAGTATTCACTATCTGTTACACAGGCTGCATTACAGGCAAATGGTAAATTTTTCTCCGGTAGCAACACAAGCCTATAGACCGTGTGCCATGGATCCAAGTAAGAATCTAATGTCTTGTGACAGGACTTGCTAACTTCTGTGTTAGCTACCGAAGAGAGAATGCTTAAATTCGTAAGGAATTGGTTGTTACTTTTTTCAGCTAGTTTTTTCAGCTCAGCAAACTTGTTGTTATATTTTTCTCTAGTTCAATGAGCCGGTTATTATGTTTACTTTTTCAGCTCATGTCAGTGAGCTGGTTGTTAAAATTTTAAGAGTTCACCGCAAGATAAACGTTTTATTTTAATTTTTTTGAGACGGGTGTTAATCCTTTATTGCGTTCAAAAGGCTGGTATTAATTAATTTTTGAACGCCCCACATACGTTTTTATGCATTAAGAATATTTTCAACACAGAATATTGCATTCAAATTATAGAAATAAAATTTAACAAGTTAATTATTATGGACATTTATTTACTGACACGGATAATTAATAATTAACATGGATAATTAATGTTAATTAACATGGATAAATTAATTAACATGGATAATTAATGTTAATTAACATAGTTAATGATAATTAATATTAATTAACATGGAACATCACTATTAATTAACATGAAACACTGACATGTATGGAATATGACCATGAAACACTTACATGTATGGAATATTGCCATGAAACACTTACATAAATTAGCATGGACTATTAACACGAAACATTAATTAAGACAAAAACTGGTTGTTGAAAAAATGGAATTGTTAAAATTATCATTGTTATGGAATGGCATTTGGTATTTATTTTGCAGTTGAATGAAAGCACAATAAATTTTTATGTACCTGAATGTCAAAGGAATGACAGCTAATACCGAATACGAAATTGTTGGGAAAAAGTAATGTCATAATGTTTTCGTTTACGAGATGAAAATCTTAGCGAAATATAAAAAACGTGTGTGCAACATTTTTCAATCAATCGAATACACATGATTTCCAAAAACGATTGTTAATTTTTATAATGCTGTATTTGCCACCACGGTTTTTAGAAATTCTGTCACAAAATTGAATTCATTTTATGTTAATAGTATATGCGCTTCTAATTTCCAATGCCACATATGCGAAACAAAGTATAGTTCTAAACGAATTGAATTTTATTGGCATTTGCTTGTTTAGTGAACAGTCGTTCATTTTGTGAATTATTTAGAGTAAATGGGGGTGGTTTTATGATTACGTGAAACGTTTCGCCATTGTTGAGATACTGATATTTCTTAACTAGGAAGGTGCTACACAGGTGACTGGGGGTGTAGTATGCACGCATGTAGTACATCTTCGTTTCCTGCGTTACATTCACCTTCGGGAAATCTGAAGGTCATGTTGCGTCAAGGGGCGCGTCGTTGTGACGTAACAGAGCGAACGAGAAGCCGTCTTTGCTCGAGCAGAGCGCAGGAGGCTCGCCAGTAGAGTACAGCGCATGCGCTTCTCCATTCTCTATCTCTCTCTCCTATTGATCCCAAACTCCGGAGCACATAAGCTGCCAAACCAAGTAACATCTCCCCAATTTGGCGATATTTTCCAGTGTACTTCGACTTTCCTTTTTCTTTTTAATTTCATTTTTATTACATCCATATTTTGTTTCTATATATCTTCCCGTGTTTCGCTTTAAAATTTGAAAATTTGATGGGATTAGTGTGTGGTAAAATAATTTCACATTCTACGGTGGAAATTTGCACTTAAAAAACTCTAATCAACAATTTGAAAATACACATAACACTGCCTGACAGAGAAATGCCACACCATGAAAATGTGAATGCAGAGGGGGGGTCTTGGGAAGTGGTCCCCCCCCCCGAAACTAAATTTTTAATGGGACTTGGCTACGGACTTGCATGCTGCGATTTTATCGATACATGCGGTAAAAATTTTTGAACCCCCCGAAATTAAATCCTGGCTACTTGGAATGCAGTACCATACAAATTGCAAAGTGCATGCATATTTGCAGGTCACACAAATAATTAAAATTTCTAGACAACCACACAAACCGCACCCGTAATGCAAGGAGATACCTAGCGAGTGAAGCCGTTATTCAAGACATCGTCACGGCTCCGAGGAGTGGTTTTGCTGTTACTGTGTTTGGAGAACGAACAATGAGTGTTAATGCCTTTAGGACTTCGTCGTACGCAATTTCGCCAAACGGTTGTGTTCACAAGAGGTTTCACCCTAAGTTTTCGTACATCCCGTTAACGTGGCATCATGGGTTGGGGTGTTATCTGTACCAATACTCGTTCACATCCCGTACACATTACAGTCATATTAAAGGCAAGCCGCTATGTTGATGAGGAGCTGCGGCCCGTGCCACTACCATATTGGCAGGACATTCCAAACGCCATTTTTCAATAGGATAATGCCCGGTTACATGCAGCTCGGATCAGCCTAAGACAAATTGGGCCGTAAGTGCTTCGCAGGGTGTGCAGATGCTTCCTTGGCCTCCCCGTTCTCCCGATCTCTCACCAATTGAGAATCTGGCACATGGTTGAACGTCGATTGACTACCCGGAATGAACATTGATTACTACGAAATGAAGATAAACTATGGACTCGGATCAGCACCACATGGTCAACGATATCCCAGGACATTATTCACACACCCAGAGAATCGATGCCACGTCGGATTCACCTATGTATCGCCAACAATTGAGGTCTCACTTCTCTTACTGATCGTCCTGCATTTTAGGCCATTGGAGCCTTGTCTATATGTGAAAATTAAATAATTTATTCTACACCTGTTTGACTATCTATGCGTGTAGTTTGGTCTGTTTTTGAGCATTCCTTCATGGCTGGCATTTGCTCTATCAGGCAGCATATATATATATATACATGTGTGTGTGTATGTGTGTGTGTGCGTGTGTGTAGCATTATAATGTTCCGTAAGACAAACCAAATACAGGCAAACGAAAAAGATTTAGCCTTTGCTTGAATCCGACAAAAAAATGCTTTTGTCTGTGATAAAACAAATCTTCAATAATTTTATATTGAAAACGTAAGATGTGAGTTTCTGTATGCTGCAGATGAATATGGTATTAATCTAGAAAGATCTTAATATTTTAAACACAAATCCCTTTAATTTCTGTCCTGTACTTGGCATTTTAACGTCCTTTAATCTGAAGATGTTTGGACCACTTGCAAGAAAAGTCTGGATCTTAAAAATATATGATACAACACATTTTTTTTAGGTAAAGCACAAAATGGCAAATTATGTGTTGGCAATCCAGCGTTGAATCACTAGCGTATGCAGGGGGTTGATGTGGATTGTAACTCCCATTGCGAGGAAATTTTCTACATATAAATATGATTACATGGAGTTGTAGCTCTATAACCTCCCATTGTAAGCCTGTAAACCTCTTATGAACTTTCTGCCATTACGTTGAATATATGTAGTGTTTATATAAAAAAAATCACTTTTAGGTGTCAATTTCAAATTCATGAAATTACATGACATAAAAGTCAGAAAAGATAACTCATTCTTTGAAAATTGTTTCACTGGCTTGCATCATTCTATTTCTTCACTTAGATGCGTCATTCAAACTGCGATCCATTTTATGTTCCGGAAGTTTAATTTTGGATGTTTGGAGAAGTCTAAAGCGCGTTCAAAGAATAAGACTTTTTTAAGCAAAGATTTTACAGTAAAACATGTTTTCGGAATATAAGTACGACGGTTTTGATCAACAGTTTTCCTCAAAGCGTGTTCCGCAAAAAAAAAACCCGCAAAGGTTCCGTAACACTTTGTAAAATATCGCCAAAATTTTCAAGAAAATCGGTAAATTCTACAATTTTTCCTTTTTACAAACCTTTAGAACTAACAAACTGTAACCAATGCACAGAAACAACAGAATTTTATACTTATTTATTACCAACACCTTATACCCACACCAACTTATTTATTATCAACACCTTTTTCTAGTTAGCCGATGATGTGGCAACAATAGATGTTAAATTACTCGTAAAGAAAAGAATGATTTTCCGGCGCCTGGTGGGACCCGAACCCACGACCTATTGATTGACTCCTGATAGCGAACTTGTCCATGGAAAGCCATATATATATATATATATATATATATATATATATATATATATATATATATATCATCATCATCATATTCAACCATTATCTATCCACTGCTGGATGAAGGTCTCTCCAAATGCTTTCCACACAAGTCTATCCTGGGCCATTCGTTTCCACGTCACCCCAACCTGTTTTCTTATTTCATCCACCCATCTAGTTTGAGGACGTTTTCTAGGTCTTCGGTGGTCTCTTGGAATCCAGTTCAGAATTTCTGTTGTCCATCGTTGATCAGTTCTTCTTGCAATATGCCCAGCCCATCGCCATTTCAGCCCTTTTACTTTAACAATGATGTCCTCTACTCTAGTTTGCTCTCTCACCCAAGTGTTCCTTTTATATATATATACTCGTAAGGGAGAGAGTGGTTGCGCCTGTAGCTTAGTAGGTAGAGCACCTGACCGGCAATCAGGAGGTGGTGGATTCGGGTCCCACCAGGCGCCGGAAAATCATTCTTTTCTTTACGAGTAATTTAACGTATACTTATTTATTGCTTGTTTATATCCAAACAGTGATAATTAATAGCCTCAAATTTCCTTTAAATATTATTTCTAGAGGGGTTCCGTACTGGGCGCCCATATAAGTGGACAGGAGTCTCGAGTCCCCTAGCCGTTCAAGAGAATTTGATTTGCCCGATTCTGCTACGCATTTATTTACTTAAAAAAAAAAATTACAGTCACATTTTAAAATAAGGTACTTTTTATTTTTAGTTCATTACTAATTGTCAAGCAGTATCAATTATTTTTGTAGCATTTTAGTATCTTGTACAATCACTAAAATGTTTGACAGTCTTGAGAAGGAGGTAATAGTTATTCTCAGCCCTCCCCTAGAAATACTCATATGGGCGCCCATGGCTTCCGTGGCTAGTCATATGGTAAAAAGAGGGTTCCGGAGGATAAAGAGTTTAAGAAATACCGGAACATAATGTAGTGATGAAAAGCAATTAAAGCAGAACTCCGATTATATAAAATAAAGGGGAGAACCCGATTTCAGATAAAGGAAGTTTTCGATAATCTGGAAAATCACTCTTCAGTACAAAGGCGCAAAGAACTTGAAATGCTTTCAAAAAACATGTTTAATTACTGAACTACAATATTTATTAGATGATAAATTGTTCGCAAGGAAAAGAATGATTTTAGGGTGCCCGGTGGGAACCACACCCACGACCTCTTGATATCAAGCCAAGGGCTCTTCCAACTGAGCTATAGTCGACGGGTCATCTTCTCCTCTGCGAGCGCATATAAAGCTTCCCTATAGAGTCCTTGGGCCGGATACTAAGAGGTCGGGGATTCGGTTCCCACCAGACACTGTGAAATCATTATTTTCCTTCGAGAAATTTATCATTCAATGTTACAACATCGTCGACTATGATGAGAAAAATTTCTCGACTTATAATATAATATAATATTTATATTGAAAAACGTCACAAAATATTTATAAATGTGTTAGTTAAGATTTTAACTGCTTAGGAAAATAAGCTGCGATCTTTTTCATATCCGATATATATGTATATACAAAGTATATATACATGTCTCTGCATATGCCCAATCTCTACCAATTGTACTGGTTTCTCTTTTAAGGCTGAAGGACATTAAAAAGCAAACGTAAGCGTTTTTGTCGAAAACGTTAAGCAAATGTCTACTAAAAAAAATAATAAAATTAACTGAAGCAGGCTATTGAGGTTGAGAAACGTTTGAATGATCAGGATTCTACTATATAATTTTTAAAAATATTTTACTATAGCGATAAACTTTTACTTCGCCAAAGGTCGATACTTTCTCTTGTCATAGAGCCAAGGCCTTTTACTTTTGATTTTTCTGACATTTTCATTATTGAAACGCTTATCACCGATTCCAAATTAAATATGTAAATCTTTCTGATATTGGCATGTTCTTAAAGAAAAGTATCGTCGTTTAATTTATATTTAAGATACTGTCCTATGTATTTTAAAGAGATCTAGTTTAATTAATAATTAAAAGGAACAGCTGCAAAAAGAGGAAGCAGAAAATACTTACTCTGAGTGTCTGTCCATACGAGTTGTAGATAATTTGAAATTGATTACTTAAAAGGAAATTATTCTTTGCAAAAGAAAAGTGCCCATTAAGTGTCAGTTATCTTATCTGCATTTCTGTGTTCACTCGAAGGTGTTACAGTTTTACGTTCTGCGTCCGTCCGTCAGGCAGTCAGTCAATCAAAATTAAAGCACACTCCGCAGAAAAACCCTATTGCTATAAATAAAACTTTTCACGTGCAATAAGTATGTAATAAAATGTCAGTTACATACACAGTGAAGGATTTACCAATAGGCTAAATTCTGGCTGAAATAGGCTAATAGGCTGGCTAAATAGGCTAATAGGCTTGCTAAATAGGCTAAAGTTCACGGAGGCGAATTTTTGACGACGGAAACTTTTTAAAGGCGCGGCGATGTGGTTAAATTTTTTGGCCGATTGAAATATTAACATCCCGGAAATGTTTCGTATCTATGGAAATACGGCACGAGAGATTCTTCCGTCTGCCACACCCCTATTTAAATGAAAATAGGCGTTGAATAGGCATGTCTTTTTTCTTATAAAACATTGCTGAACAAGTTGAAAACAAAGAAAAGAAAAATGAATCCAGCGCTTTAGTTTCAGGCTTTGGCAATCGGCGTCAGATTAAGGCTTCGTGGGGCCCTAGACAAATTTTTTTACGGGCCCTTTGTTGTATAGATTAAGCCTGTGTAATTTCAGTAGGATCCGTATAAAACGAGAATCTTGGGACCTACGAAAATTCTCGCCATATCCATTCGCTTGCTAAATCCGTTCTGGAATTTAAATATTAAACTTTGAAAATAAAGTCCCCGTACACGTAACGTATTTACATGCAACGTACATGCAACAAATTCTAAAATTCGTGGAAAATGTCGCGGAAATTCGCGCCACAATAAAATTAATGCTCTAGGTCTGATTGGCAATTGAAATAGCATTGAGTCTTCACCCCGCCCCTAAAAAAAAGCGGACCCTAGATATTTGTCTTGTTTGTCTGTGCAATAATCCGGCCCTGGTAGCAATAACCAATTATTCTTCTGAAAGGTCGTTTGCTTGTTTGAAACGAATAAAAAATCGTATGAGATCTATGTATCGGAAAACAGATTGAATAACTTACCAATTTTATCAGTAGATTCGGGTATATTGGTATCGATTTAATTTGACACTGTTGTTAAAGAGTTTGTGCATGTAAAATTTAAAACGTTTAAACACCTGTTGCTTAAGAACTTGTACTCATCAAATAAGAAACGTTTAAGCAAAACAAGCATGTGCTTATTCTGCTTACACATTTAAACGTCTATTGTTAAACAATTTGTGCACGTAACATAAAAAAAGTTTAATCCAAATAAGCACACGCTTATTTTGTTTAATGTTTAGTCCAGCCACAATGAGAATTAACCGTCGGATGTTGTGCTGTAATCATAGGCGTACGCAGAGAGTTCATAAAGGGGGTTGTAGGCTTAATGGGAGGGGTGGTTACAGAGCTACAACTCCATGTATTTATATGTATGTATATATATATATACAAAATTTCATCTCAATGGGGGGTTAAAACCCCCCTTAATAAACCCCTGCGTACACTAGTGGCTGTAATTTCTGAACCAACTGCCCTGCAATTTCCAAGACAGTTCACCAACTATCCATCCATGATTAAATTCACTCAAATCGCCATCTTTACTGTTGCTGGAGTATTATTATATATTTATACATGTATATGTGCAATAGACATAAAAAGGTCAGTTTCAAACACTATTTTTACACTGTTTTCAGACTTTTCTTCGTGCATCAATTCTCGATTCGTTTGAGAAATTCGTTTTAGAGAGTTATTGGGATTCAAGCAGGGACGTGCTTGCGGCGTTAGCGGCCCTGGGCGAAACAGATTTTAGCGGCCCTCAAAAATGTTTTAACGTAACACAACCCTAAAAAAATATGACGGGATTTAGCATCACAAAATAAAGTTCTTTACTTGTCCAAACATCAACGGTAGAGAGAAGATAATGAAATTAAATTAAAAATAGACAATTCTGAACGAAGTTAGCTAGGGATATATCAATTATTTGTCATTTCTTGCTTAACTTCGATGTTGTGGATAAATGAGAGTTTTATTTAGGTATACTGCCGCATATAAACACAAAGAAAAACCAGCCCAATGTAATTATAAATTTCTGCTTCTCAGAACTTTGCAATAAGTTCTTTTTTGTCGGAAACAGGCGGTCTCTGTAGTGGCTATAAGACCGCCACAATAAACAAGATAACATGTATAGTTTACTGATGCTAACGCATTTGACTAATAACGTGTATATTTATTTTAACCACCATTTAGAAGTTTCATCAACGTCATGGGAAATATAACGTCACACACAAAAGGTCAATTGATGAAATACTCTGGGAAAGTATATAAAGGCCGCTAAAAACTTATTTCTTGATGCTGGCACTGCATTTTTTTAGCGGCCCTGGGCGGCCGCCCAGCTCGCCATCTTCCTAAGCACGGCCCTGAATTCAAGGATCATTAATTTAAGAATTCTTTCAGAAGTGTCAGAAACATAAATTCTCTTCAGTGGATTGGAATTTTAGCTTTCTTTAATCTGAGATCATTTAATCTGCTTGCAAGAGAATCGTCAACGAGAAGAAATCACATAAAATTCACGTTGTTAGAATTAAAAAATCAAATGTCTGAAAAGGATTTCTCAACCAGAACGAAAGTCTCTTCTCAACGAAGAAAACGTCTAAATATAGTGTACAAAATCTGAGTATTATACAATGTAGAAATATAATATCTATATAGAGTCACCGGTAAATTTCGCCGTTCCAGATTATTTGGCAAGATACTGCTGTTTCGTGGTTAGTTATCAGGTTGTGAATATTAATTTGTCCTTTCAGTGTACGCATAATGATCTATTATTTGCATATATAAGGTGATTGACAATAAACGTCTCGGAGATCGTCTTTTTTAACCGTTAGTTATAGTAACATACCATCATTAAAAGAAATTCTCAAATCATGTAAAAATGTTGGATACGTTATTTGTTTTGCAGGAGGTTTCATATGTGTAAAAATACAAAATTTAATTTTTTATACGCGCCTTTTACCAGGAAACTCCCAATTAAAAAAAGCTTATATACGTTTAATTAGTAAAATGAAAAAGCCCCTGTGTAATGATAAAATTATGCATAATGTCAGTGGCCGATTTCTAAGTAGGCACATAAGGCACAGGCCTAGGGGGGGCGACATTAAAAAACGCTTACGCTTAAACATAAAATTGTCCGAACTCAACAATGTTGAAAAAACAACGTTCCTTTTAATTATTGCCCTGTTTCCCCAATAGCGATGACATATAGGCGACTACTTTAACTTGCCTGCAAATACAAACTACAGAATCGAAAGACAAAGGGCCCTAAAAATTTTGGGCCCTGGGCATTTGCCCAGCGTACCCATTTATAAATTTAGGCTTAACACGCTTTTTATATATACTAATAGTAAATGAATGAATAATGAAAAACTTGAACTGATAACGAAAAAATTCATGCAAGGATGCGTACGTGTTTTTTTCCCCAAATACGCGAAATATACGCAAAAACATCAGAGGTTCCAGGAATCCATACTAAAATTATTGTGGATTCAAAAAATGTCTCGAATTCACGAAGTCGGAGACTGTGGTAGCAATAATTTCGAATTGTATCTTATTAGTTTGAATAATTATATGAAAAATCTCCTTTACATATCAAATGTTAAGAGTATGATATGCGTTTTTTTTAAACAAATATTCCGTTCTTTCTAAAGGAGGGAGGGGGCGGCAGTACAGGCTGTGCCTAAGGGCGGCAATTTTATAAATCCGCCACCGCATAATGTTATAGAAAAAATAGAAATTGCCAATGAAGTTGAAAATAAATTTAACCTTGAACACGCGAAGTCTATTTCTTAAACCATTTTCTATATTTGAACTTAAAAGTGATATGAAACCTTCAGTAAAATGTATAGGTAGCTAGACTGGTTTTAAGACTTGCGAAACTGATGAGACTCGTGTAACTGATGAGACGAAATTAAACCCTAACATCACAGTGTAAATTTCATAACGAGGTGTTGCATGACGGTACATAAATATTTTTATCAGCTAACTAATTAAATCAAAATGTAGTACTTGTTTTGTTTATACATATTGTTTGAAGGGCTTTTATAAAACGCAAAAAAGGATTTTACCATGAAATTTTTGACTCCGTTACTTTCAAAATACATATTGAAAAAACCCAGAGTTCTTATATATATAACCAGAGCAAATAATATTTGCCAATTTTGTAACAAGCTTTTCAACTTCGATGTATGGTGTGAAAAACCTCAGCTAATGGCAATCTGCCGAGCATATAAGAAGGATTGGTGGATAATAGGTGACAAAAATTCTCTAATAGATATTTAAAGATCATGGAAGACAAATGCTTCTAGGTATAATCCGTTCGCGGAAAATTGGCGGGTAGAACCGTTAGAATTTAAGGGAGCCGACGTCACAGACGGCTTGTTTCATTGCAGTAGAGGGTAAAACGTCTTCCAGAGCTCGTTTTTCCCGCGTGAAAATTGATTGCCGTTGAATTAAGCAAGCATACCGGAATAAAGTATAGAAAAATTGTGCAGAACGGACAACTTGGATGAAAGAAACTTTGAGAGACTGAGATACGTGAGTGAGAAGATAATGGTTGAATATTACGATGGTAACATACCTGGATTGAAAGAGAAATTCATTCTATGAAATATTTAACTCCTACGATAGTAGCCAGTTTTTAATAAAATCACTGACCTATTTATACAGAAACTCAGGTGTTTAAATTTATAAGAAAGCGCTTTTCAAGCAGCAACTTTATTTACTTACTAGCTTTTGGTGAAATTTCGAAACTCGTTCCGGGCATTAGATCAACAATATCAGCCAACTGCTAAAGGTTTATGTTTGGATTTCCTTAAAGTTTGCCGAAGATTGATCGAGCGAAAAAAAAAATTATTCGGTTTCAGAAAAGCACTCGAAAAAAGAATGGCGGATTCTACATTAAGAAATCTATATTTTTTAATAGAGCTATCCGATATGAATCTACTTTCACTGGATTGTCGTTAAAATATTTGACCAGACTTCGAACATCATAAATTCAGTGAAGTTATTATAATTACTAATATAATGATAATAATACAGACTCGGAATTGAAATGCCCCTTTTTTTCTAAGTTAACTATATATAGAGTTTAATAAGAAACTAGTTTTCAGAGATTCACCAGTTATTTAAAGGCCGTTAACGAAGTAACGATACGAAATCTAGCATAAAACCTTAATATACTGATCTGCAGTTAAAAATGAATCGACTTGGGCAACCAGTCTGATGTACTGTTTCAGAGCTCTGCTTCAAAGAACTCTAGTTTGAGTCCAAAACGCAGAACTTAAAAACTTAACAACTAAAACTTAAAAGAACTTTAAAAAACGTAGAACTTAAACGTCAGAACTTAATTTTTTTCCATTAATTCCCTTCCGAACTTTGGTTTTAAAGAAGCGTGTGTTCAAAATTAATAGCTACGAGGAAACCATACTGAACAAGGAACTGCGGTTTTCCGATGTAACTCATCGAACCTCCGTCACCCAGGGAATCGAACTCAAGAGTACGGATTAGTAGAATAAACGGCAAGTGCTCACTACCAACGGGATTCAAACTCAGATTTTCTGCACTGTAAAAAAAATGCGCTGTCTTTGCGAAATAATACGGAATTACAAGGAAAGCCTACCAATGGAAAAATAAAGAGTGAAAGAGTCAGAAAACCCACTTTAAATGGGGGAAAAAATTCCATTTTACTGAAAAAAAAAAAAAAAAATGTCGTGAATATCTATAACATTTCGCGTTTCTAGTAATAAACTAAACAAAAGAAAAACCTAGAATTTTAGGAAAGGCCCTACATAAGTAAATTTTTTATTTATCCAAATAAAAATATGCAGATCTGAACTAAATAAACATCTCGAAAGAGATAATATGGACAAACTTCCTCCCTCTCGGGTTAAAAATCAATAAAATGTAGAACACATGTGATCACATAAATATAACTGAAGCTTTCAGCGAATATTTTAATAGATTGCATTAGATAGAGCATTAGTGTACAACGTAAATAAAGCAAGAATGAATGCATTGCCATACGTTTATATATAAACCAAATACTTTACGTAAAATTTAAAATGCATATAGGACCATTAGAAAAAATTTAATATGCTTTCTTCAAAATTTTATAATAATAGTTTGGAAGCTTTAATCATATCATACGAATTTTTGAAATTTTGGTGAAGCGGATGCAAATTCACTAGAATCAACTACTACGCAAACTAGAAGAATTTTTTTAAAGACTTGAGATAGTTGTTTAGAACTGGTGTATATTTAACCTTATTAAAAGCTCTAAAAAATTTCGAATAATTTTTGGAATCAAAGACGTATTATTTTCCAATGTTAAATGTAATTGTAGTAGGCAAGGCCATTTTTTTATATAGCTGACAGAACCTTCGACTTGCGTTGAAAATTTGAGTCACAATTCATAGAAAGCCTTCGTTAAAATCGTTGCTTGTTCCATTGGAAAATATACAGTTTAACAAACTATATATGGATTTATATAATGCAATCAGTATTTTCAGATTCGATAAGCCATTGACCCTTGACGAAGCCCTTCAAAATTTTCAGCTAAGCACGTTGCCTCCAGAATTCTACATTTAATACTACACTGCCGGAAAATGAAAAAAGAACACCAAGAAGGAATTGCTGGATGGTTATGAAATTTGCATATGTTAATGAGGTGGAGCACAAGTAGGCGTGATCTTAATTTCAGGATCAACCAATTATCGCTGACGCCAAACATGTATAATATGCAAATTATAGTCGGTGGTATTTAAGGAAAAGGGTGAAGTTGGTGTAATCAGTAGTCGAATTATAGACACTTGCGAAGACTCTAAAGAAGTTACAATGCCTGGTCGTGGAAGACCTATACAATTTCAGCAGTTATCGAACTTTGAGAGAGAGAGAGGTCATCTCGTAAGCGGTTGATCCTGAATTTAAGGTCACGCCTACATGTGCTCCATCCCATTAACATATGTAAATTTCATAACCATTCAGCAATTCCTTCTTGGTGTTCTTTTTTCAATTTTCGGCAGTGTATATATTAAGCTTAGTCTTTTTGTAGAATAAGGATGTAGTCTTTTGCTTATCCTTAAAGTATCGCAAAAAATTCCAAATACATTTTACAAGATTTTCAACACAAAACAGGTTGTTAGCGTTATTTACTAAGATACTAACCTATGAAAAATTATGTAAACGCGCAATTTCTTCAGGTAAACGCACTTTTTATACTCAATACCGAAAGGGCAGTTCCTTTTGTAACTCAATAAAAATGAACAACAACTTACGCAGCTTACCATAACTAGTAAAATTGAACGCTGGAATATACGAAATGCAGATGAAGAAGGTAAAAACATATACCATCTGAAAAAATATTCGCAAAGTTTCGAGAACTACTGTTCATTTCATCAAGCGAAAGTGTCAAGGAAGAGTAGGTGTTTTTATACCCCGATTTATTGGGTATTTATTATTGGGTACAAATACCGAACGTCTACCATTTCCTCGATACATTCGCTTGGTGAAGGGAACAGTAGTTCTCGAAATGTTGCGGATATTTTTGCAAATGGTATATGTTTTTACCTTCTTCATTTGTATTTTGTATATTTCGACCAGTGTCAAGTTTTACTAGTTATAAATAAAGCTTTTATATCATTAAATAATGCGAATATGTTATTTCCCAGTTTTATGTACCTTTTCTCATGACAATTTTAATAAAACTAACGCTTTCACTTTTTCTGGAACATGCCACGTACTCTCTTTTGATTTACTATTTCTGTACGATTATTATTTATACTTATATATATTTTATATTATTATTTACTAACACTTTTATTATCACTTTTTCATTATGATTTTCACTATATTCAGATAATATTTTAAACGATAGTGGTTAAATAGTTGGTCTTTTCTGACCAAGTTAAACATTGTTCTAAGGATAAACACCACATCTTTAGGTGATAAAAAAACTAAAACGATTGGCTACTTAAAATGGGAATTTAATTTTAAAATAATTAAAGTTTTGAAAATAAATTCTCCTATTTTAAAATTAAAACTTGACCTTCCAGAAGTATAATTCATCTGAATATTTCACCTGAGCAAATAATATTAGAACGAATATTCATAATTTAAAAATGGAAGAAATATACATTGTATAATAAATATATGGACTTTCTACAATGAATTACACAGGATATTGTGTATTACGTCTTGCACAACAGAAGCGTAGTAATTATTGAAATATAAATAAAATATTATTACTCGTACAATTCTAGTACTGAGATATCGAAATAGAAAAGAATGAAAAGGTTAATATATTATTCATAAATGAATAAAAATAATATTGAAATATAAATATGATAAATGCAAAAAAATTATAAAAGAATCCATTATTTGTAAGCCGGAGAAGAAAAAGTTCAGGTAGAGGCATATTTTCCTCTCATTCCTTTCTAAAAACGCTTGATGTCGCTTTCAAATCAATTGCATGTCATCGTATTTACATATTTATATTACATGCCATTATATTTGTTTGGATAGCCTCAATATTAGAAACAATCATTCATAAATACAGGAAAAAAATAATAATTTTATTTTTATAAAAAAGCTAGAAAATAAAAGGGGTAAGAACACATAAAAATTGAGAATAAGAAACACAGGCAATATTATATGCTTTTCAATGATGGTAGTGATGGTGGGGTATAGAATACCCTGTAAAGAATTTTTTTTCGATGATAAACAATTCAAATTAGATCTATATTCTTCAGTTTTTGATGTGGGGAAATTTCGCCAAACACCAATATATATCAAATATAATAACAAATTTCAAACTGACCACTTGTAATGAAACAATGAGCGCGAAAAACCTGAAATAAAAATGCATGAAATATCTGCTGAAAGAGAACTGTGTCAATTCATTACTAGTAAGTGAATTAACATGAAAAGCGGTGACACAGAGCCAAAAGTGTGCAACTCTATGCATATTATGTAATAAAAAATTCATCAATAAATTATTATATGCAACTTTTATATATAAGTGAAAAAAAGTTTTATGCGAAATGAAATTTAGAATCTGAAACCCATACACCTGTTCCTACGATGTTATATGTGACCCATTATTTTGTACGGAAGCGAGACTGCGAGGAACGAAATCGAAACTTTCGAACTATGCAAACTTTACGGAGAATGATGAAAATAAAATAAGAGCTAAGAAGATCTCTAAGAAGAGCTCTAGAAAAACCCAGTTTAAGAAGGGATATTTTCAACATAATGCTCTCAATTAGAAGAACGTCAGCATGTTGTGGATATACGCATAGTGAGAAGAGAAATATACAAAATATCCCAATTAATTAATCAATTACTTAAATTATTGGAGGGGGGGCATAATGGGGACAAGATTAAGGTAAAGAAATAAAGGATAAATGGTTAGGAAACTTAGACAGGAATAAGCACTGAGAAAATAATGTATTAATGGAAAGATGGGAAATTTTGATCTAGGCTTGGTGCCAACCTCTGAATCGTAGGTCAACTTAAAGAAAAGATATATAACCAATTTAATTCAACTTTTTATAAATATTATTAGTATTATATCGAGAATGTCCTCGAAACTAAGTAAAAACTACCCCAAAATTAAATCGAAATAAAACCAAGGAAACAGTTTTTAAGAGTTTCCGCAGTTGAACATAGAAAAGGATATTATTGGCAGTTTTACAAGTCCACATAAAAATAAGGACAAAATAGAGTAGGACTCGTATAGGAGGAGCTTGAAGAACAACAAAAATGCTCACTATTTCCAATTCTCGTTAAATCCGCTTTGGAATTTAAAATTCCAAACAATGAAATTGGAAAATAAAGTTTGTATAGTTAACATATATACGCATATGATAAGCATACAGTAATATTCCGCTTTGAATTTGCTTAAAATTTAATGAACAACGTACGATATTATTACTAACTGGCTGTGGATTTATTCACATTCTTTCTTAGTGTTCATTTATTTCAAAAGTGTTTACTAAAGATTTCTAGATAGTAAAATAATAACATTTTTGTTGCTCTCTGTTTGTTGCTAAATTTGTTGGTTCTTTATTGCTCAGTTGCTATTTTTTTTTTCTCATAAATAAAATTATGGCAAACAAACGAAAAAAAATATTTTTTATCAAATATAGTCGAACCTCAATATAACGAAATGGACGATTTCATGAAAAAAACTCGTAATACAGAAAATTCGCTTGGTGCAGTGCTAAGCAGTGCAATATGATACCACAATTAAAATCCCATTTTTCAGTAAACGACTGTTTCTCATAAATAACATTCAACCATTTAAAAATAGATGTTTTTAAGTGTGCGTATTGTATTCTCACAATATTTGGGGACCCAATGTGACTGACGTGACCACTCGATTTTCTGTTTTGGTCGTTAAAAATTTCGTTATATAGAAATTTATTTCGTTATATAGAAACACTTTCATATGTAATGACCATGGGGATTTGCCAAAACTTCACTATATGGAGAATTTCGCTATACGGAAGTACGTTATATGGAGGTTCTACTGTATTTATAATTGAAAATTATTTTTACTCGATTACACTGGATGCCGAGCACGGTTACTATAAATAAGGATAACACATCGGGTATTTCACTCTGTACTATTTATGTAGTTAAAATTGAACTGTCAAAGTATAGCATCTCCAGTTAGAAAATACAAATTTGTGATATTTTTATTTCGATATTTATGTATGATCGTTTTCAAGTTCAATTTTAACAGTTGGAAAGCTTCACCTTTTTTAAAAGTCTTAAAATAAATTTTCTGAATTTTTGAAGCGGAAGTTCCCTGAATTTTTAAAAAATGGTCACTATTTCTTGTTCTTTCTCCCCTTTTTACGGAGACAAGCTTACTGCTTCACCTGCCCAATTTTCAAAGGTCAATGTCGTAAAGGGTTTGGCTTTCTTTTTGGCGACAGTCTGTGGTTCCCTGTGGCAACCCGAAATTTGCAGGAGCAGGAGACGGGTACTCCGTATCTGTAGTGAAAGAATGAAAGCCGCGCAGTAAGAGAGCTTCTTAAAATCCTTCTTCGACAAACTCAATCGGACTTTGGAACAGCAATAGGAAAACATGGAGGATCATCTCCAAATGAACGAGATGACGCATTTAAATCTCCCGGACAGAGATAGGTCCAGGAGTGCGTCTCCAGCGGATTCTTTGGCCTCTTCAGTGACTGATATCTCCATGTTACCAATCGCAGGAAGACCTAGTCATCGTAGAGAGGAATACGTGAGTACAGATTTAGATATACCTTTCCACTTACGACATAGTCCTTAAAAAGACATTCATTGTGTCGATAATGTTTTGTTATGGTTTTCAAATGCGGTAATTACGTCGTTAACGTTCATTGATAAATTATTTTGGTGTATAAACGCTGCGAAAATTTAAGTGTTCCGAGAATTGACTATGCTTGGAGATGGATTCATCTCCCAATTTTGTTATTTCCCGTCCAATTGTGACGTCATTGTTGTCATCAAATCTGCAATCGGCTTTTTCTGCATCGCTACCGTGATATGTACGAAAGTCTACCACTTGGGGGCGCGCGCTTAGCGGTCATTTGGACATTCTCTTTCCCGCGCGATTTTGAAAACCATGAAAGTGACCACAAAGAGACAAAATCACACTCTTTAAGCGTAAGCTTGAAAACACCATGATGCTGTGAATTCGTTTAAATATATAATTAAGAAGCTGAAATTGGCTAAATCTTGTCACCGGTACCTAAGAATAGTTACGTGTAGCATATGGTCCCTATGGTTCTGTGGAAGTAGACGTTAGGCCATTATCTATTACAGTGGTTCCCAACCCTTTTCAAGCCGCGACCCACTTTTATAGTAACCAAGTAATCCGCGACCCCCTTTTATAGTAACCAAAAGATCCGCCGCCGCCACATTTGCATAAAAATTTTTTTTTAACAGAGTAAAGAAAACACATTAAATACAAAATTATATTAATTATATATATATTACATTATTTATGTATATTATATTAATGTATATTACAATAGAGAATATAACAGATATTAATGTATATATAACAGATATTAATGTATATTATAGATATAAAGTTAACAACGATTAGTAGAATATTGCAATGTGTGTAGCCATGTTGAAATACAAAAGCGTTGGAAACATTTGGTATGAAATTCTTTATAAAAATAATTGCAACTAAAAATAGTTGCGGCCATTCTCCAGAAACCTGTTCACGACCCCCAGGTTGGGAACCACTAATCTATTAAAATATGAAAAAAAAACCAAAAAAAAACCATGGGAGATGAAATGGCCTTTTTTCACTTAAGATATCTATTTGGTCCATTTCTTTTGCCTGTTTAAGCATATCCGTTTTCCAGCTATTCCTCTTAATATCCCGATCGTCAAAGCTCATACACTTTATACCTCGATATTTTCATACTCTTCTTCACCTCGTTTTTATTTTTCTACCTGAATTGTGTTTTAAAACCATGGCTATTATATATTATATGCAATAATTGTGGGCATATGAAGAAAATTATGCGAAGCTCTCACTTTTGACAGCCCACTGTGTCATTGCCTTAATCTTATAAAATTCTTAACACGAGTACATGTAATAAAGGAACTTGTTCCGTATCTTACGGCCACTCAGATGTATAAGTGTAAACATTAATTATTATATATTTGTCATATATTAAAACGAATTCATCATTTGGTTAATTTGTTGTATTCTATTTCCTATAAGATTTATATATTCAACGAAACATGGTCTTCTTAATTTTCTAGTTTCATCGTATCGTATATTATAGATAATTTCTAGAATTATTATTAAATAAATCTAGGAAATTAGGGTCTGAACATTGACCTACGTGAAGAAACATCTGGCACAACGGGTATTAGAGTAGGAAAATAAAATTATTCGTATCGCATCTTTCTCTCTCTCCCTTTCCCTCCCTCTCTCTCTCTCTCTCTCTCTCTCTCTCTCTCTCTCTATCCCTTTGTCTCTTTCTCTTAATGTCAATCCAGTGGTATCTTTAAGAAATCGCGTTCCTGAATTGCGCTCAGCACGACAAAAGAAATCACCGATCGATATTATGGCATACACAAAACATAAATCGATCGGGACATTTTGAGCTCTTCCAGTCCGAGCGAAGATTTGCGCGGTTTTCGCATTTTTCATAGTTGTGGGCAGCAGCGCCTATATGAGAATGTTTGGGAGGTGGGTGGGCTAAGAAAAATCACCTACACTCTCTCTCTCTCTCTCTCTGTCTCAAGGTTGTCAAACATTTTAGTAAATGTACAAGATACTACAATATACACTGAAGTGCCAGAAAAATTGGCACACCTACCTAATATCGTGCAGCCCCCCTCCCCACGCATGCACACAGAAGTGTCGCAACACGATGTGGCATGGACTCGACTAATGTCTGAAGGTATCCTGGAGACAATTCACACCAGGAATCCTGCAGGGCAGTCCACAAATCCATAGGGGTGCGAGGTGGTGGAGATCTCTTCTGAACAGCACGTTGCAAGGCATCCCAGATATGCTCGATAATGTTCATGTCTGGCGATTTAGGTGGCCAATGGAAGTGTCTAAAGTCAGAAGAGTGTTCCTGGAGCCACTCGGTAGCAACTCTCGATGTGTGGGGTGTCGCATTATCATGCTGAAATTGTCCAAGTCCGTCGGAATGCACAATGGACATGAATGGGTGTAGGTGATCGGACATGATGCTTACGTACCTGTCACCTGTCAGAGTTGTCTCTAGACGTATCAGGGGTCCCATATCACGCCAACTGCACACGCCCCATACCATCACAGAAGCTCCACCAGCTTGAACAGTCCCCTGTTGACATGTAGGGTCCATGGATTCATGAGGTTGTCTCCATACCCGTACACGTCCATCCGCCTGATGCAATTGGAAACGAGACTCGTCAGACCAGGCAACGTGTTTCCAGTCATCAACAGTCCAATGGCGGTGTTGGCGAGCCTATACGAGGCGTAAAGCTTTGTGCCGTGCAGTCAACAATGGTACACGAGTGGGCCTTCGGCTCCGAAAGCCCATATCAATGATGGTTCGTTGAACAGTTCGCACGCTGACACTTGTTGATGCCCCAGCATTGAAATCCGCGGCAATTTGAGGAAGTGTTGCACGTCTATCTCGTTTAACGATTCTCGTCAGTCGTCGAATGTCCCGTTCTTTCAAGGTCTTTTTCCGGCAGCACCGCTGTCGGAGATTTGATGTTTTACCGGATTCCTGATATTCACGGTATACCCGTGAAATGGTCGTACGCGAAAATCCAAATTTTGTCGCTATCTCGGAGATGCTATGTCCCATCTCTCTTGTGCCGACTATAACGCCACGTTCAAAATCACTTAAATCTTGATAACCTGCCATTGTAGCGGCAAGAACCGATTTAGCAGCTTTGCCAGACATCTCTTGTCTTATATAGGCGCTGCCGACAGCATCGCGTTACGCTGATTGGTTGCAAAGCTCCGTTATTTGCATACGCACGCCTGTACCAGTTTTTCTGGCACTTCAGTGTATATACTACATTATAATAAAAAATACTACAATATCATACAAATGCTACAATATAATAAAAAAATACTACAATATCATACAAATGCTACAATATAATAAAAAATATTACAAAAATAATTGATACTGCTTGACAATTAGTAATGAGCTAAAAAGTACCTTATTTTAAAATGTGACTGTAAAACTTTTGAAAGAATACGCATAGTAGCATCGGGCAAATCAAATTTTTAAACAACGACTAGGATGAGATGTCTTGAGCCCCTGCTCCCCATATGGGGGCCCCTTGGTTTTGGGTGGTTTACTTTATCAAATCTATGATACTGCTAAAAAAGCGTGATACTATTAGTTATGTAAAGCGGTTTACCATTACATAATTTCAAAAATTCCAAAAGGAATGCAATCATTAGTACGAAATTGACATGATTATACAGATGGGAGCAGAAGCAGTACAAAGCAAAATACTCCATGTAGAGGTCCTGGAACGTTATTAAAACCTATTATCACCCCTGGTACTTAAACTGCTCTTACAGCGGTTTTCATGGTGTTTCAGAAGTTGTTAATCAGTTCCTGAAGAAACTGATGTAGGTACAATAAACCCCGCTTAACGGACGCCTCTCAGATGCGGTCATCTAAGTTTTACTGTAAGATAAAAATTTCCCAGTCCTTTACAATAATACCCCTCTTTTACGGACAAATTTTTCTATCTGATGAATGTTCGCTAATAATTTTTTTTTAGTATTTTCATAATAACTAAATTTGATTACATTAGATTGTATTTTTGTTTATAGTCAAGGGCTTCCGTTCGTATAGCCCGCTACAATGAAAAAACATTCCATGTAAGGTTAATTACGCATGGCTTTGCATTGTTTGTTTCTGTGAGTTTTAAGGCGCAAGGGAGGCAAGGGTCAGTCTGGCTTTGAAGATCATCCTTGAATTTTGAATTCCAGAGTATACAAAGTATTCTGAATTTGTTAAATTTGGACCAATTTTGAATGGTTTTTAAAACTGCTGCGATAATTTTTGTTTATTTTATTTTACGGCGCAAGGACGGCAAGGATCAATATGGATTTGTAAATCATCCTTAAATTTTGAATACCACAGTATATAAAAGTTTTTGAATTTGTTAAATTCGGACCAATTTTGAACAGTTTTTAAAACTGCTGCGATACTTTTTGTTTATTTTCATTTTACGGCATAAGGACGGCAAGGGTCAATATGGCTTTGTAGATCATCCTTAAATTTTGAATACCACAGTATATGAAAGTTTTTGAATTTGTTAAATTCGTACCAACTTTGAATAGTTTTTAAAACTGCTGCGATACTTTTTGTGTATTTTCATTTTATGGCGCAAGGACGCTATTCTTGGCCGAGATCCTCAGTTTTCCAAAGAATCTGAACCAGATTTGGGAACGATTACAATCGGTTTATGAGATTACGATTACCATAGCAGGATTATGATTACGACTACCTAAGAATTTCAAAAAATGATTACGATTATGATTATATTGCAGATTACAGCTACTTCAAAACATTCAATTACAATTACAGATGTGATTACGCGAAAATGTAATCGATTGCAATCGATTATAATCACTCAATTACGATTATTCGGAGTCTGATCTGAACCCCTGTTGCCTTGGGAACGGCCTGTGTTGGGCAGAATAGTCACTAGACGCTAGCGGAAGATGAATACGCCCGCCGCTGAGGAGTCAGACCGATCCTTCTGCGCATGTGCGTGGACTTATCAATGCGTGGACAAATGCAAGCACGTCGCGGCTTAGGTACTAGTAATGCCGAAACACGCTATAAAATAGCTAAATGTTCTTGCATCTAGCTAGATTTACTGTCGCTGTTATGGTTCCCTCTCGGTATCCCCGCTAATATAGTATTTTGATTATGAATTAGCATTTGTTTTAAATAAATCAGTACTTACCTGAATCACAGAGACCGAACTGGGGAGGAGACCCCCCAGACTTCCTCCGCTCGTCGCTTCGCGACTCGTGCCGTTTCGATCACATTCGATGTGCGCTGTCTGAATCAGTAACTGTTGAATCAGTATATGTTTATAAGTATAAATTATAATTTTATCCCCTTGCCCAGGGATTTATACACCCCCTTATTATGTAAACACACACAAAATCTAATCCCCCACATCCTTTTTGTCAACAAACATACGTGAAATCCACGTGCATGCGCAGAAGGACCGGTCTGACCTTCTGGCTTCTCAGCGGCGGGCGTGTTCATCTCCCGCTAACCGCTACTAGAGCAGTAGACTCGCGTTTTACGGTACCACTGGGACTGGACCTGGGTTACAGGAATGATAGCCGAACACGTTACTTCTGCGACACCGTAACGTTTGATACATCCTCCTTGGACATTTATATACTTCCAGGTAGCTTAATAAAATAAGAAATGTTGTTCATAAGCGTTTATGTTACAATTTTATTTTCTAGGCTGCAGGCAGGGCCGCTATAAGGAATTCGGGGTGTGGGGGAGGATCACCTTTCCTCCAACACATTCACATCTTTCCCGTTCCAAAATTTCGAAAATTTGTAAGAAGGTATTCCCCCGATGTGGAGCATGTCGGATAATGGCTGTAGCCGTAATCATAAATATTTATCACGGGTCAAGAACATTCGTATGCTTTAAAAATTTGTTGTTTTTAAGACTGTAAACATCTGTTGTTTTTAAGACTGTAAACATCTGTTGTTTTTAAGACTTTAAATTTATTGTTAGGGGTTTAAATTTATTTTTAGGATTTTAAATTTATTTTTAGGACTTTAAATTTATTTTTAGGTCTTTAAATATCTGTTATTTTTGAGATTTCGAATATTTTTTTTTTAGACTTTGAATATATGTTATGTTCGAGACTTTGAATATCTATTATTTTTGGGACTTTGAATATCTGTTATTTTCGGGATTTTGAATATCTGTTATTTTTAGAACTTTAAATATCTGCTATTTTTAGAACTTTAAATATCTGCTATTTTTAGAACTTTAAATATCTGCTATTTTTAGGATTTTAAGGATCTGTTATTTTTAAGTTTTATCATTGCAAATGATCTGTTATGTAAATTAAATTCCATGACCATGAAAGTGTGTATGAAGCATGCGAATAACAACATCAAAAATAGTTATATTTAAAATAATTGACGAATGACATTTTTATCAAAAATTGAATCAAATAATTTACTCAAGTTTATACAAGAAAATTATTATTTAGAAATACGAAAAGGTTGAGAGTGATAAGTTATCTAAGTATATAAGTCTCTAGTGGAAAGTTCTCGTTGGATTTAATGATAATCTATCGTTAGTGGCAAGCCATCGTACCTTCTTTTAGAAAATTAGTTGTCCGGTCACGCGCATGCGCATTACAAATAGGTTAAACTAAAATCTAGATTAGATAAACTAATAGAAAAAATGAGTACGCAAAATTTGTTTGCTGCAGTTACACTGATAAAAGCATTGTTAAAAGCGTTAGCAACGCTTTGAACAATATAACTGCACCAAATAAATTTTATGTAATTATTTCTTCCATTCGATTTATGTACTATATCAACAGTAAATGAAATATTTAAACTAAAATCAACAAAGTGTATACAGATATTAATACATCACAACCACTTTCAAAAAGGTATAGACAGCTCTTGTTCTAAAATGTATGAGAATTCCCAAAAATAAGGTGCTTCGCAGTGGGAGTTTCCCATTGTGTTTTTCCATTCCGCAGGACTAATCTTAAAAAAGGGTGTTCTAGAAAGTTCGGGTATAAAAAGAAAGTTCGGATTCCTCGGAAAACAGTAGGTCGCTGCACAGCATGACCACTGTAGTCCTTGAGCCGTAAAACCACAAATCAAACAAACAAAAAATACGGCAGCGTTCAAGTATTACGTAAGCAATATTTTGGCCATTTCACCCCCACCTCAGAAAGCAAAAATTAACATTGGCTAACATAGGTAAATAAAATCAACGGCAATCCCTCAAAGGTGCTTACGTAATACTCAAACACTCCCTACTTTATGAATCAGAAATTTTCAATTTGTACATCGCGGTCTCTTGGGGTATCGCGATGTTAACTATCGTTTTCTAGTATAATATTTTATAAAAAAAAAAAATATTTATAACATGTGATTTTTGTACATTTGTGATCCGTCGATAATTTGTGTGAGGTGAAGGGAGCCGTGGGACAAAAAAAAAAATGAAAGCCTGATATAATGTGAAACAGAGTGTTTAATTATTAAAATATTAGGAAAAGGACGTCAAAACATGGTTTCGCAGAAATCACATTTAGTGTCACACCGGCTCTGCCAGTACAATAAACATACCGTGCCTAGGACGGATATTGGTACGTAGAACGGATACTGCCGCATGTTAACTTTAGGGTTATTAATTTTGGGCATGTTAACAAGGTGTTAACTTTGAACATATGATGACGTGATCTAACATGCAACCATGTGTTTTCCTAATTGTGTTGTGGTGCTATACATCAATCTCATTTCTTCATGTTAGAGTTATTTCTGATATTTTTATTCTTATCGTAAGTGACGTAATGAGCCTTTCGGCGTGTGCATGTCCGAGGATGCAGTCTGTATTTTCCCTCTTTGACAATAATGCTGTCCTTGTAAACGATGAAGGCGCATCCAGCCTGCTCATTAATTTTATTACCATCTGTATATATTTGAAATTCAAACTGGGAGTCGAGCATATGGCCAACGTTGTTCATTTTCCCAGGATGAATCAATCAATTTGGAGGGCGAAATAGGCAGATCATGGCTCTGGGCATCTGTTGCCTTCTTCTTGGATCGAAAAATTTCAACTATTTCCTGCACTTTTAAACGTATTGGAGTATTTCCTGAAAGGAGACAAGCAGCTTCATATGAAATGATGGGAAATCCCTTAATAATACGTAAAGCTATGCTTCTCTGTATAAAATTAAGCTTGCGTTGATTGTGCTATGTTGTGTGCGTGCGTGTGTGTGTGTGTGTGTTTACAAAAACCTCAGATATTTTCCAAAAAAATAACAGATTTAAATTTTATTTTCTGCATAGTATAAACATACGAATACACGACGACGATTTTATATGAGGTATAAAAATAAGCTTATATTGAAACAAATCACTTCGCGATGTACTGCGTCAGGACCGGATTATTTCATAAACAAAAAATGAAAATGTCTATTTCATAAACAAAAAAGGAAAATGTCTAGAACCTGCTTTTTTGAGAGGCCCAGCGCAGAGTGGTCAGTTTTCATTACCTGGCGCGGAAAAAATATTTTATGTTTTTAAGGTTTTCGTATCAACTCTATAAATAAAGAAACATAGATTCTTTACAATATAGGGTATTTTTTCTATACTTTTGTGCCATTTCCCCTCTTATTGCAGTTTAGGGTATCAACAGTTTGCGTTTAATGATACACAAAAATAATATGCCAGAAGTAATTATTTTTTTAAGTAATATACACAGGCACGTACCTATGTAACCAAAAACATAGTATATAAGAAACAAAGTGTAAATGGTAACGTATACACATGAAATGTATCTCTGTGTAAGTAGCTTTTTTAATCACTGTCGCTAACGCAATTATCGCTGGATTAACACTGATTTTGTGGTTCTTCGGGAGTCTTTAAAGTTAAAATTACTTTTTGGAGCAAAGATTCGCTCCTCCTTTTTTAGATTTGTCGCAAACTGGTAATGTAGGGATCTGACGGGATTAGGAACATGTGCATCATGTCCTCCATGGTTTGTTGTCGGCTGAATTTACGAGAGTGATCAGCTATCCTCGTTTTCAAAACCTTGTTTGTAACGACTTTGTCCAGTACATCCATCACATCCTCACTTGAACCACGCCTTCAAGGAAGAAATCGAGTGATGATCATTGACATGGTTCAGGACTTCGGCCTGAGCAGTAGACAACCTGTCTATGGTGTGATCTAAAATCACTTGAACTGAAATCTCCGCTGATATTTCGTCTGTGAGGATGCCTGCAGGATAGCATCTTTTTCTTGCCTCTAGTATCTTGTTGTAATTCGGGTAGATATCCGCACTGTACTCTTTGCTATTGTCTTTCAGGAGATTGTATTGTTTCTTCGACATTTTGATGTTAACATATAGCGCGAGCGCCTCATCCGAAGACTTTTTTTTTGTAATTTAGGCCAGAAACTTTTCTTCGGGTGTGTAGCCCGTTTAGGTAATGAGGTCGTAACTTGTTTTAAAATGTCCGCCGCATCTCTCTGACCATGGGCGCACAGACTCTGTCTGATCGCGAAAGCTAGTTCTTGCTTGCTGGATGAAGCAATGAGACGGATTTTTTTCCGCTTTGCGGAATCTGTGCACTCCTTAAACGATTTTGGGGCGTTGGCCTGGAGATACCTTCTGTGACACCACAACGAACCTAAGTTTTCCTAACAACCATGCTTCGTTAGATTTGACAAACAATTTTTCATTGCGGTGGCATCTGGTCCATTTTTGCCGCAAAATAGTGCAGAAATTGTTTATCATCTTCCTTATTTTGCACTGATCAAAGTCACGGGCGCCGTTAGCGGAGGGGACGCGTCCCCCCAATGTTGGCATTAGGGTTCCATATCCCCCTTCAATTTCAAACAAAATGCCTTTTAATGGTATATTGTCCCCCCCCTTATATTTTCATGCCGTCGGCGTCGATGATCAAGGTCCTCATAATCATCATAGTCACTCGTTTCACGTAAATAGTTTAAAATAGTTTGAATCTTTCGACCCGGATCTCTCTCTTCTTTCCATACGTCGAATATGCCACGCCGAGTGATACCAGTCGCCAATGCTAAAAAAAAAGGTGATACATTTTGAGATTGCAGGTTATTGCAGATTATTTCAGTGTAAATTGAAAAGGCTATATATATGCTTAGTGTAAAACAGTCGTTATGATTACCAATACGGGCCAATATCAGTATTTAGTCCGTGAAATATAACGAACACGACTATAATTTCGTTGTAATTACGTATGTCACCGAACTATTTTTTTTCGACTTAAATTAAAAATTACATCAATTTTTAAAATGAAATACAAATTTTACTTACCTATGTTATGAATTGTGAAAAAAAACAGCAGAAAAGTCAACAAAACATGCACTAAACACGCAGTGGAACTCTCGACAGAAATCTGGTTTGCAATAACCCCAACTGCCGCAAAGATAAAACAGGTTTTAACCTGCTCGGGGTGGATTATACGTTTGCGTATTGGTACAGCATGCTAGGGACTTCGTAGGCTTGGCTTAGGTTACAAATTTCGAAATACGAAATTTTATTTTGGGTTTTTTTCACGCCAGATGATGAAAACCAACCTCTATGCGGCGTGATAATCTCAGAATGCCACTTCGAATTCATCGAGAAAAAGTAATGTGGAAACTGTATTGCGTATTTATTTGCCTTTATTTCAAATGAAAATAGAAAAAGATCAATTTCAGTATTTCGACAAGTAAAAAATC
>QLNU02015360.1:149640772-149668483 GCA_006491805.2 Dysdera silvatica | reverse complement strand
GTGAAGAGTTGGTGGAACTTAAAAGTGGACATTTGTTTTATTATAGAGGAACGGAAACTGGAAGAACAAGTGGTGTTGGCTTCTTAATCAACAAAAGAATTAAAGACTACCTTCTTGAAGTCGAAAGCACGTCAGATCGAGCAGCGAGGCTCGTTGTTCAACTAACCCAGCGATACCAACTTCAGATAGTACAGGCATATGCACCAACATCAAGCCATACCGACGAGGAGGTTGAGGAATTCTATGAAGAAATCAAACAGCTACATACCAAGGGGAAACAACACATCAAGCTCATCATGGGAGATTTTAATGCAAGAATTGGACAACAGGAACAAGGAGAGACATCGGTTGGTAAATACGGATACGGGGAAAGGAATGAACGTGGCGATCAACTCATAGAATTTGCCGAAGCTGAAAATCTTAGCATCATGAATTCATTTTTTAAGAAGAAACCGCAAAGAAAATGGACATGGAAACACCCCAATGGAGGAACCAGCGAAATTGACTATATACTGGCAAACAAGAAATCAATTATTGAAGATTGCAGCATACTGAACAGATTTAATACTGGAAGTGATCATCGAATGGTGAGATGTAAAATGCACTTAAATACTAAACTAGAAAGGCAGAAGCTCATTAGGAAACAAGTATGTAAGAGGGTGGATTTAAAGAAATTAAAAGAAAATACCGAGGCATTCAAGTTGGAATTAAAAAATCGCTTTTCTGCACTGGAAGGACTTATTGAAGAAGTTGACATCTCAGAAGCAAATGAAAACATTGTTAAGACAATAATTGAAACTGCTGGGGAAATTGGTGGTGTAATATGTAAAAAGCAGAATAGCAAATTATCTGAGAAGACGAAACAACTCATGAAAAGGCGAAGACTTATGAAGGTGGACAATCAAAATACCAGTCGCAAGATCGAGTATGTAGAACTTTGCAAAACTTTGCGCAAAAACATGAAAGAAGATATAAGAAAATTCAATTGTGAGTTAGTAAGGAAGGCCATTGAAAGCAACAAGAGCCTTAGGGTTGTTAAAGGGAGTTTGTCTATTGGGAAGAAACACATCATTGCATTAAAAGGAGAGGATGGCACTGTAACAAGAAATAGGGAAGAAATACTTAGAAGAGTTGAAGAATTCTACAGAAAGCTGTATGAGGGAAACAGTGGATTAAACGAAGACTCTGAGATAGTCGAAGGAACAGCTCCTAAAATCTTAAAAGAAGAAGTAGCATTTGCAATAAAAAGTATGAAGAAAGGAAGATCCCCTGGCGATGATGGCATTACATTAGATATCTTAAAAGAAGCTGGAGAACATGTAGAAGACATACTCGCAAAATTCTTTACCAAATGCCTCAACAGTGGTAACATACCAAACCAATGGGATTCTGCAACAGTAATTCTTTTGCATAAAAAAGGTGATAAAGAGGATTTAAAAAATTACCGACCAATTAGCTTGTTACCTGCTATTTATAAAATCTTCACAAAAGTGCTAACACATCGCCTGCAGAAAAAATTAGATGCAGCTCAACCAAGAGAACAAGCTGGATTTCGAAGTGGATTCAGTACAGTGGACCATATTCAAGTATTAAGAGAATTAATTGAAAGAACACATGAATATGAACTTCCATTGTGTGTGGCATTTATTGACTATGAGAAGGCCTTTGACTCTATTAAAACGTCAGCAGTCATCAAATATTTGAGGTTAACAGACATTGAGGATGTGTACATTGACATGGTGAAACGTGTGTATAAAAATGCAAGTGCAAAATTTCGGTTACATAAAGATACCAAAACTATCAAACTTGGCAAAGGGGTGAGGCAGGGAGATACCATTTCTCCAAAACTTTTTACTTCTGCTTTACAGATGATTTTTCAGCTGATAAATTGGAATAACAAGGGAATAAAAATAAATGGTGAATATTTAAATCATTTGCGGTTTGCTGATGACATTGTTATTTTTTCAACGAACCCATCAGAACTCCAAGACATGGTACAGGAGCTCTCAACTAGAAGTAAAGAAGTTGGACTCAAGATGAACCTACAAAAAACTAAGATCATGTTCAATAATTTCGTAGAGGAAACAAAAATACAAGTTGACAACATTGAGCTAGAAATTGCTGATTCATATATTTACCTTGGCCAGCTGATTTCAATGGATGGCAACATTATGAAAGAACTCAACAGACGTATTAAACTTGGCTGGAGTGCATTTGGAAGAAACAGTTTTATCCTGAAGGGGAAATTGCCTTTATGTCTAAAAAGAAAAGTCTTCAACCAGTGTGTATTGCCAGTCCTCTCTTATGGATCAGAGACATGGAGTCTAACAGTTGGAGCAATACGAAAGTTACAGACAACGCAAAGGAGCATGGAGAGGTGCATGCTTGGAATAACTAGGAGAGATCGAAAAAAGAACATTTGGGTGAGAGAGCAAACTAGAGTAGAGAACATCATCGTTAAAGTAAAAGACTGAAATGGCGATGGGCTGGGCCTAGTGCAAGAAGAACTGATCAACGGTGGACAGTGGAAATTCTGAACTGGGTTCCAAAATATCACCAAAGACCTAGGAAACATCCTTAAACTAGATGGGTGGATGAAATAAGAAAATAGGTTGGGGTGACGTGCATGCGAATTGATATTTGGAGAGACCTTCATCCAGCAGTGGATAGATAATGGTTGAATATGATGATGACACACACACACACACATATATATAATTGCAATTTATTTCAAATTATTGTGGGGCTCCGGCTCCACGGGTCCATATTACTCTACGCCTATGTACAGAGAGAGGAGAGAGAGACTGTGTGTAGGTCTATTTCTATATAATACCCGTTTTTCCCTTCTCCTTCTTCCACATAATAATCCCCTAACATATTTAGCATTCTACTTGAATAGTAGTTAAGGTCATTGGATTGGGTTCGATTCCAAGTAAGCTTGGCTGTGTATAAACATGTTGCTTTTCCAATGTTTCGTTAACCCATCGTATCCAGTCCAGATGACCCATTGGTCAGAGCTACAGACTCCTAAAAATATAAGCCAGCTTAACATGTTCGAATAAATTGCCAAATTATGAAATTTTAACGAACTGATTCTGCTGTAAAAATTTACCATTTTGGAGAAAGCACGGATCCTCTCCCATAGCATAAAAAACAGAATAATTAACAGCATAAATAACATTAACAAATAATTAGCATAAATAACAGAATATTTTTCACCTACTTGACGTCATTACTTTAATAACATAAAAGCATTTTAAAAATGACTTTCCTCGTAGGAGAAAAGTTCTAATATGTTATTGATTTATTTTATTTAAAGAAAGGAAATACAGAACGCGTTCGTCCCCATCTCGAACTGTCATTATCTTTTGAAACATTTGCCATTATTCTTTTATTAGAAACTTTTCACTAGAAATATCACTAAGTACTATATAACGTATAGCAATATAAGTCTATAATCGTTTATGCAGTAACAAAATAAAAATTATTTTTTTCAAGTTAAGGGAAAATGTGGTTTATTTACCTCATCTATCTCTCATTTGCTCTAAAATAAATCTTTTTACAGTGCTTCACATATGCTAAATGATAAAATATACACGCACCTACTTTGCGATTTAGAATATCGTAGCTGCGAACATGAAACCATGAAGTAGAAAAAAAAAGGATTTTTCTTCTTATGTATGAAAATGCACAAAGAAAATGGACACATTCAGCTAGAGAAATCAAGTGATAGAAAATCGATTCTTCAAAGACTCTAGAATTTTTTTTAGTCTATGTGATTTCTTTAATTTGATGTACTGTTTTCCTACGCACTTTCATGTATAAGAAAAAAATAATTTTTTTTTTACATACTTACATGGGATCACAATTCAACGACGACATTCAAACCATTTCCGGAGGTCTAATTACTTCTATTTATGGAATCACCTCTATCTTTAAAAAACTACAACATATCAATAATAATAATTAAAATATTCCAAAAATGCGTAAAATCACGTTTTTAAAAAACCTTACTTAAAAATTGAGCTTGTAAGTAAAAAAAAGGTAATGATCATTCATTTATAAGAGCTTTTATATATATTAGGTGTTATTTTTCCCCCCCATTAAAGTTCATAGGCAACTCTTTAATTTTTGGCCTATCGTGTTATAGTATGTGTGTATATATCTCACAGTGTACAAATGATGGAATACGAAAGGTTAAGGGTTCACTTAAAAGCTAAAATAATACTTTTTAGTAATACTTATCAAATTATGGTATATTAACTATATTCAGCCAAGTATAAAATTTCATTACCGTAAATGATTATTAAATATTTATTTCTAGCCATTTTTTTATCAAAAACAATTGATTTTAAACGAATATTCAATAACTTTCGATGAATCTCTTTATTTCTCAAGAATTAAATATTATTTTTTTTCCAGCTAGATATAGTTATTTATTTTCGGAAATAAACTAATAAAAGATAAGATATATCATTAAATAACAGATATATTTTTCATATTTTGTCAAAACAATATTAGAGCTAAATATAATATTAACAAATTATATAAATCGCATTGCGTTTTCACATTTGAATTTGAGAAGACTCCCACACATTCCCTCCTTTCTTATTTTCTTCAAATTCTCTCTATTATATTCTGAAATTTTTAAAACAACTACATTAAAGAAATTTTGTGCGTGTTTGGAATTCAAATGCTCTAAATAAAAATAAGCTGTAGTACATTTTTTTTTTATTTTTTTTACAGATATGATAATTTTTCAGAATGCATATTATTGTGCTCTGTTACATACTTATTTGTTTTAATGCTCAGTTTTAGCAGACCTTGTAGCGTGAAGAGTGTTTCCGACAAATGAATCCCCCAAGTGCTTCCATTCCCGACATTTTTAAGCTTTTTGGTCCGCGTCTGCGTTTTGAGCACTAAATAAATAGCTCCCTCTCCTCTCGTACAGCTCCCTTATCTTTGTCTCTAAATAAATCCCGTAACTCTCCTGTAAAATTGATCATGCTCGTATCCAAGGTGGAGGGAATCTTAAAGTCCGATTTCCTCCGCAACCAAATTTGTTATACGACCCAAAAATACATACCTGTATATATATATTTACATGTCAAACTTGTAAAAAGGGAAGAGAAAAACCTCTCAAACCTTGAATAATTATGAAAATTCTGACCACAAGATCTCGTTACGTAAACCACTAATTTGAGAATACTATAAAGAAAAAAAAATATAGAAGCAATTTTCTTTTAAAGGGAGAAATCAGAAAAAATTAAATTTTGATGGCAAAACTACAAGTAAAAATTTACAATGATGTCTGAAGGCAAAATTGGTATTTTCTTATTTATTTTTGTATGATGTATTTATATTTTTTTTATTACGATAAATGTGACACATCTTAATTCAGCGTTATTTTGTAAAAATTTCTGAATCTTCCCTGCGAAATTAAATCCCAGTTATGACCTTGAAACTGATCTATGATAATACTTAGTAACTTTCTTCAAAAAGATATGAAAGTGGCTACTTCTATAAGCAAAATTTGTAAGACAAAAGAAGTGCGGCGGAAAAATGGGAGAAAAAGCGCACAGCTTGTTATTTCATAGTGTGTGATTCCTTCTTGCTAAACCACCACGACGTCCTAACCACAATCTGCAATACCCCATTGATCCACGATGCAATTTAAAAAATGCGTGGTTTTATTTGAACATTTCTGTTATGGAAAATGAGGGTGCATGACGGCATGTTTAATGTCCATCGAGCATTAGTTCTTAAGTGGTGGAAGTTGGGGTATTTAGTATAGCTGACATTTTGGTAGCATCAAGGAATATTATTAAATTTAAAATAAATTTGTGCTTGCTACGTATTCTGATTTTAAGATTGTAAAGTCACAAATGTAATCTTTATAAATAACAATTATTATGTATGGTACTCATTGACGTAATTAAAGTTGGGCTAGGGGGGGACTTAGCCCCCCTCCCCTAGCAAAACGAAAATTACAAATGAATACTGTATACGGAGCGTTGGGGTGGTGATAGATCCCCCCCCCCTCAGAATTGAAGTTAGCTACACTAATGACATTACTTCCATACAAATTACTCCACCTTCACAGGCGTAGTGTATTCCTCTTGGAACAGATCACATTATTCATTCAATATTAGGACGTTAAATAAAGATAAAAAATTATTATACCAAAGATGATGACATTCAAAACGTTTTTATGATAGATCGACAATTTTTTTTTTTTTTAATTATATCTGAGAATGGAAGGAAGAGCGGTGTTAACTTCGTTTAAAACAATTAGCCGGTCTTAGTTACTAAACGGTATGCCATAAGATTCACATTGGGCCGTCTAAGCACGCGCGGATGAAGCTTTCTTCTTCGCGTTTCCTTCTTCTCAAGCATTCTCCTTTACCCTTTCGTGCAATTTTTTGTTGTTTCGCAGAATACCAAGCCCACGCGCATGTGCGAAGAAGTCAATGAAAATTTTTCTTTGCTTCTGGGAGTAGACGCGCGTACCAAGCATAAGCTGTAAATACATTTGTGTTTAGGACAGGTGTTCTAAAAATAATCGTTAACACTTATCCTCAAACGGCCGACTTTAACTTTCACTTTGTGAATATGTTTTATCTACGACAATTTTTTTGCAAAACTGCATATTACGTTATCTTTGTAATGAGATTATTCAAAGAAATTATCAGTTCCTTTCTGATTTTATAATGGTCATATTTATTTTGTAAGTACCGCAAAACATTCTTTGATCCCCTTGAAATTTTCCATTTTTGTTTTGGTGATACTAGCGCCATCTAGAGCCTAAGCTGTAATCCTGCGATGACACAAATGCATATACGGTTGCACACATTTTATACGTCTTTCAAGGGACTGACACAAAGCGACGTATAAACGAAAAAACATATAATCATAAATCAAATTAATGTATGAGATTGGTTCAAAATCTTAGCTAAATGACGTACAAATAATAAGCATACAAACGGTACTCCACTGTACCCTGAAATCACTGTTATTTAAATATTTTTAGTCGTTAGTTTTATCACAAATATCGATTTTAAATTAAGTTTATTTTATTTCAATTTTCAATATACGAAAGGATATTACATAAAAATATCAATTTCTTTGTCAGCAAGCAAAGAATTCTCACAATTGGAAACCTTAGTTTAAAGTAGCGCCATCTATTGTTAAAATAGAGAATAAATAATTTCGCATACAGATAACAGTCGGGTCGATATCTATATTGTTATGCATGCCCACTCATGCATGAAGAGAGAGATTTCCGTCTCAGGGGCTTTCTTCTTCTTGTTTTGTTTTTTTCAGCTTTGAGCATTTATTTTATTTACCTCATTTCACAAATTCGGCTCGCTGCAAAATTTGTATATAGAATACAGCAAATATGAACAAAAAGGAATCTTACCAGGGTGACATAGAGAAAAAGCGTACAACGCCCAACTCACCCTGTGAGTTTAAATAAAAAAATATGCAATTACACGGGCGGAAATAAAAAAAAATAAATTAATGCCATTAGAAAATATATTGAAGCCGTCAGGCAACCAAGATAATTTAGGATTATGGTGCTCCAATCATAGGCGTAGAGTTATATGGGGCCCCTGGAGTCTGAGCCCCCAATAATTTTAAATAATTGCAATTTTACATATATGTAAAATATAAATGTACAAAATATGTTTTGCCACTTCCCCCCCTCCTAATAATTTTAAAAACTCTACGGTGATGCCTCCAATTCGAGAAAGTAAAATAATGACGTTAGATATTTAGATTATTTAGTAAGTGGATACGAAGATGTTTCTTGAATTGTAAAAAATAATTTATGGTTTTAAGGTTATCTGGAAGTGCATTATATAATTTGCGGGCAACAAATTTCATTCTCCTCCGTCCCAGATTGATTCGGGCGAATATTGGGATTAAACTGAATTTGTTTGTGGTGGAATAACGGTGAGTCGCAGTGAAAATAGGGATTAAATCAAGATGTTTATTTTCTTTTAATCTTTGAGACATTAGTAACAAAATTTTGTATGCTTTAATTGTTTTTAGATCGACTATTTTATATTCAGATCGGATAAGTGAAAGATCTGCCCGTAAAAATGGTGAGTAAAAAAATGAGAAATATTTATTCTGAAAATGTATAATACGATTAAGTTAATGTCTCTTTTTCTCTTATAACATCAAAGCTCTAGTATGAACCCTGGGTGCCCATATAAAAGGGAGGAGAGGAGCTCGAGCCCCCCCTAATCGTTCAAACATTTGATTGCCCGATTCTACTAGGCATTTACTTTAAAAAAAATTTACAGTCGCATTTTAAAGTAAGGTACTTTTTAGCTCATTACTAATTGTCAAGCAGTATTAATTATTTTTGTAGCATTTTAGTATCTTGTACATTCACTAAAATGTTTGACAGCCTTAAGAAGGAGGTAATAATTTTTCTCAGCCCCCCCCTAAAAGTACTCATATGGGCGCCCATGGTATGAGTTAACAAACGTGGGTGTCAACTTTATTAATTGTAACGACTAAGTTGTCGAAAAAATCAATTGGTCCAAATAGGGGTACTACCTGTTCACGAAAAGAAGTCCGATGCTTGTAACGTCAAAAACTGGCTAGCCGCTTACAGCAGAGTAGGACTCCAATTTCAGAACTTGTTTTTGGCGGTCACCAAAAGTGAGTGTGGGACTTGGAGTCCTACATTGTTGTCAGCAACTAGCCGGTTTGTGACGTCACCTCCCGTTATTTCTAACTGTACCATCGGACTTCTTTTCGTGAACAGACAGTACAATAGTATAAATGTGATAAGATAAGCGAATTATAGAGCATCAATAAGGTATGGCTAGGTAGGGAATGTTTAAATTTGCCAATGATACCAATGTTTCTACTTTTCAAAGCATTCCTTTTGTCCTAGTGTTGTTCATTGCAATTTTTTTGTATGAATTTATATGCTATTTACTTATACATAACTTCATGGAAATCTTTAATTTTCTTCTAGAAAATCAGTAATTATTGTTTATGAATCTGGAATGTGTTGAATATGCTAAAACTATATGGTTATCCAGCATCTATGAAGATATAAATCCTAGTTTCAACTACATAAGAATATCAAAGATATTAAAATTGTTGACAATGTATATGATAAAACAATAATACTTCATATTCATTGACATTTTTCATTTTTAAATTCGCAAAAGCTTTTTATTTTTAATTATAATGTAAAAGGAATAAAAAAATGAATGGAGAATACTTATACTGTAATAAATACTCCATTCACGTTTCAGAGATAATAATATTATTTTTGTACTTAAGCTCTCCAGAAGTACAAGATAGTACAAAATAGAAGTGTGCTAAATCGTTCAAAAGACCGAATCACTGACCGAGACTGCTCGTTTATGACAGATGGGAAAAACCGTTCAGTGATCCGTTCAGCTGACGATCTGGTACATTTGCAGCACAAAAATTTATATAGTGTACTCTCGATTTTCCGAACCTATACGGAAAAACTACTTGCAAATAAAAAAATCAAATGAAATCGAAGTTTACTATATGGGAATCAGTATTTCTTCTATAGAATACTATTCGAGATCAACGTAAACATTCGTAAAACGCTTAGTTCGTAAATTAGAGGGTCATAAAAGCACTAGTCTGCTATATATAGTAGTAAAGAAGACGAATACATCTCTATTTTAAATTACGGGACAATCAAAAAGCAAGGGAAATTTAAAAAACATATATTTTATCTTTTTATATAATATATTATAACGTTTTTTATTGCTCGCTTTGGGGAATTTTATGCAACAAAAATACACCGCATTGAAATGATGACTTAAATAACCTAATACCCGCTTCCGTTAATATACCATCTAGTCCGCACTTTCGTCAGTTTCGCTAATAAAGAAAATCGCAAGAAATTGATTTATTACAATTAAATACTTTTCACATTCTCGTTTTATTTTGATATTATTTATTTGAGAATTTATGACGCAAGGACAGCAAAGGTCAGGCTGCCTTAATTTACCATTCTGCAGAAAAGCATATTCCACAAGTTTAAACGTGTGACTTTTCTATTATTTGGCGAAAGTGTCTTTACTCATGGAATATGCTTTTCTGAAATTGCTTGTCCGAACTCCACCCTCTAAACTCCGCCCGATTACAGCCACATCCGTGATTATGAGCTTTCACACGTAATAAAAAGCATAAGAAGCGTCTTCGTCCAAATATGTTTTATGAGCTTCGTAAGTGGTTGGATTATCATAAATTTCGTCTCCCTTCATCTCTCATTTTCTGTAATAAATAAGGGCTGTTATTTATGATTATTGAACAGAAAAGGCGTTGTGCAAATACTTTTCCTTATTCGTGATAATTCTTGCCTGGCAAAACTCATTTTAAGATTCTCGCTTTTTTGTCGAAATTTTGCATTTCTTTAGATATTTTTAAACATTTTTCTAAATTTTTGTGCTATTTTAGAATTTATGCCATTTTCCCCAAAACTATTAATATCGCTATATAATATAAATATCATACATATACATATTTATATCGTCATTATATTCGACCATTATCTATCCAATGATGGATGGTCTCTCCAAATGCTTTCCGCACAAGTCTGTCCTGAGTCATTCGCTTCCATATCACTCCAACCTATTTTCTTATTTGATCCACCCATCTAGTTTGAGGATGTTTTCTAGGTCTTCGGTGGTCCCTTGAAACCAGTTGAGAATTTCCATTGTCCACCCTTTATCAGTTCTTCCCATATGCCCAGCCTATCGACATTTCTCTCTATCTCTCTCTCTCTCTCTTAGCCTTTTACTTTAACAACGATGTCCTCTACTCCTGTTCGCTCTCTCACCAAGTGTTTCTTTTTCAACCCCTCCTTTATCCCAAACATGCTCCTCTGAGTTGTCTGTAGCTTCCGGCTAAAAAAATTGTAAAATCCAGCTGGTTCTCTTTGTTGAGCCACATCTAATGTTTTCTACAGGCGATGTGTTAGCACTTTTGTGAAGATTTTATAAATTGCAGGTAACAAACTAATTGGTCAGTGATTTTTCAAATCCTCTTTACCTCTTTTTTATGCAAAAGAATCACTGTTGCAGAATCTCATTATTCTGGTATATTACCGTTGTTAAGATATTTGATAAACAGTTTTGCAAGTATGTTTTCCACGTTGTTGCAAATGCTACTTCCTCTTTCAAGATTTTAGGAGATGTGCTTTCGACTATTTCAGTATGTTCGTTTAATCCAATGTTTCCTTCATACAGTTTTCTGTAGAAATGTTCAACCCTTCTAAGTAAATATTTCTTCTCGATTTTTTGTTACTGTTCCATCCTCTCCCATTAATGCAATGATGTGTTTCTTTCCAACAGACAAACAGCCTTTAATGTCCCTAAGGCTCTTGTTGTTTTCAACGATCTTTCTTACTAACTCACAGCTGAATTTTCTTATGTCCTCCTTTATGCTTTTGCACAGAGTTTTACGAAGTTCTACATACTCAATCCTGGAAGCGTTATTCTGATTGTCCACCTTCAAATCTCTTCATCTTTTCATGAGCTGTTTCGTCTTTTTAGATCAGCGGTTCCCAATCTGGGGGTCGCGACCGTGAAGGGGGTCGCCGCAACTATTTTTGGTTGCAATTATTTTTATAAGGAATTTTATACCACACGTTTCCAACGCTTTTATATTTCAACATGGCCACACATATTGCAGTATTCTACTAATGGTTGTTAATTTTATTATTATATACATTAATATCCGTTATGTTCTCTATTATGATATACATTAATATATATAATTAATATGTATATATATAGTTATTAATATATTACACATAATGTAATATGTATATATTATTAATATAATTTTATATCTAATGTGTTTTCTTTACTCTGTTAAAAATGCTTTTATTATGCAAATGTGGCGGCGGCGGACAGAGGGGTCGCAGATCTTTTGGTTACTGTAAAGGGGGTTGCGAATTACTTGGCTACTATAAAAGTGGGTCGCAGCTTGAAAACGTCTGGGAACCACTGTTTTAGATAGTTTGCTATTGCGCTTTTTACATGTTGCACCACCAATTTCTCAAGCAATTTCAATAATTATTTTAGCAATATTTTTATTTTCCTCTGAGATATCAACTGCTTCAAGAAGTACTTCTAGTGCAGAAAGGAGGTTTTTTATTTCCAACTTGAATGCCTCGGTATTGTCTTTCAGTTTCTTTACATCAACCCTCTTATATACTTGTTTCCTAATGAGCTTCTGTCTTTCTGATTTAGTATTTGAGTGCACTTTACATCTAACCATTCGGTGATCACTTCCCGTATTGAATCTGTTCAGTACGTTGCAATCTTCAATAATCGATTTCTTGTTTACCAGGATGTAGCCAATTTCGCTGGTTCCTCCACTGGAATGTTTTCATGTTCACTTTCTTTGTGGTTTTTTCAGCTTCTTCAAATTCGATGAGTTGATCAGCACGTTTATTCCTTTCCCCATAATCTATTTACTAACCGATGTCTCTCCTAGCTCCTGTTGTCGGAGTCTAGCATTACTTACCTGATAAGCTTGATACGTTGTTTCCCCCTTGGTATATAAAACTGTTTGATTCCTTTATAAAATTCTTCGACCTCTTCGTCGGTATAGCTTGATGATGATGCATATGCTTTTATTATTTAAAGCTGGTATCCCTGTGTTAGTTGAATAACAAATCTCGCGCTGCTCTATCTGATGTACTTTCAACTTCTAGAAGGTAGTAGTCTTTAAATACACATTTATGTATACACTGTAATATGCGTGTGTGAAAAAAAGTAACGTCCCCTCTAAAAAATGTAAATATTGGAATCAAATGATAACTGATAGTTCAAAATGTTCGTTTAGGAAAGGGTTATGAGGTATCTCCATCAGAAATGGTGTTAAATAACTACAATATTGCCCCATATACACTATTCGATATTGAAATTGTTTCACCCACCACTCACCCACATAGGAGTGATAATATCACTTTCCCGCATAGAAGGAATGACGCTTTCTGGGTGGAAGCCATTTCAATATCTAGCAGTGTATGTTATAAATAGTTAAGTTCAATTCGTGGAGAAGGTTATTTCAACCAACATTAATATTTTTCTCTCCTTGTAGTTTAATAATTTTAGAAGTAAATTTTTAAATTTATAACTAGAACCTTTTATGATTTAAAATTGCGCAAATAAAAATTTTAAAATTGATCAAATTTTTTGATTATTTTAATAAATACGTCTAACCCCGATTTAACGAATTTCACTGGATTAGTGAAAATAATCGTTAAATCGGGGAAACATAATTAATTAAAATTTATTCCGTTTATTGATTTATGTTATCAAAGATATTTTCTACTACACCTACTATTTATTAAACTTTTCAAGTAGATAAACTGTTGAATGTGATGATCTGGGTGGGTTTATTTAGAAACCCCACGCAATTACGTATTCCCTGATCTGTAACTAAAGAAAAGACACATAAATGTAAAACTCATAAGTATCTTTGAAAAAAAAAGGGTATATTTTAGGTAACAGACGGGAATTAAAAAAAATTATAAAGGAGGTATTGTAAAAGTAGGAATGTGTGCTACTTTTTCCGCACGGTTTAATTAATGCAAATAAATTTCAGATTGGACGAAAGCTGCGAATGGTTCTTTGCAGTTTACCAAGAATGAAACACTTCAAAAATTTAAGCAAAACGGCTAAACAAAACTACTACCTTTGAAAAGCGCACTTCAAAACTGGTTTTAAGCCCGTCAAGGGAACCAACATATTCTTAGTTCGAATTATTGGACTATGCCTAGTGATAATTAGGACATTACTTTTAAAGAGAAAAAGAGAATCGGGTAAAAATGAAAAATTTACTCCCAAACCTCTATTTTACGCTTCAGGCCTATTGTTAAAATTCTAGCTATTAAAAAAATGAAGAGGGCGCCTTTGAATTTAATAGAAAAATAAGGAAATGATAGAGAGTTGAGCTATGTCTAGAGAGAGAGAGAGCAGTGGTGTTGCAATTCAAAAGTTCCGGCGAAGGGGGCCGGACTCAAGTAGCTTTAAAGAAGGCGATGTGATGCGGCCTTAGAGAAAATAGTGCGTTTCGTTAGCCAATGGAGGCTTTAGTCCCATGAGCCTCCTTTTCCTACGTCACTAAAAGAGAAATATGGATAACAGAAGGTCTTAATTTACGGACGAAGTGCATTAAGGAAGTGAAACAGTGTAAGGTAGTCTAAAATTATAAAAGCGATGTGTTATTATAGAAGTTTTCTTCAACGAGATTTAGAATATGTCGGAATCTCGCGTCTGTATTATTAGTTAGAATTTGATGTTATACTGTAAATGTTATTCATTTGTTATACTTACTCATCATTTTGAGCACATTTATACTGTTTGTTTGTGCTTAGACTTAAAAGGGCTTATGAACTAATTTGGATAACTTATTGTGGTTCAAATTCGCAATGTATTTTATTTCAATCAACTTTAATTAAAAAACACTTTTTTTTTCAGAGTTTCTAAATCTATCTAAAAATTGTCCACAAGCTAACTTTTAATACTTCTGTCTCACTATCCTTTACCTCTTTATTGTAGGAGACCATGGTTGTGGATTTAATTTCTTGTTCCATCACTATCTTTCGTCCATACATGCCCATGTTTCTATGATCGCTTATTAAGCACACACACACACACAAGTAATAAATAAAAAAAAATATTTTATCCACAAAGTTAATTTTATTTTACGCGTTCCTCCCTCTCGAACTAAATTCTTTTAAAACGTCTTCTTTACCAATAACTGCTCCAGAATTTCCTAACATCCGGAAAGAATTTTATGACATGGTGATTTTCCAAATTTCTGCTAGTTCTCAAGGACTAAATTTACATCTACTTTATTGATTAATACGATAAGTGGCTCAAATCTTGAAAAGGCAGTTATCCCACCATAGATATTCTCCCCAGACCAGGGTTTAAGCTGCAGTCGCATTTTTCGCAAAATGCGACGAGTTGCTCGAAAATGCGAAGAAAAAATTATTGCCCATCGCGAAAATGCGACAGGCATTTTTAACCACAGTTTATTCTCTGAAAACAGGATTCCTCGATTCCAGAATATCCGTTTTGCACTTCAGCGATCTTTTCTTGTTCCTTTTTGTTTCCTCTTCAAAATTCTTAACAGCACCTGTTAAGCATCGTTGATATAAATAATTTCATTGATACGATTTTTCGAGCAACGAAAGCAACTAATATTTTTTAGCATTTTGCTACAACTTTTTTCCCATTTTAGCATTTTTGCGACAGCATGTTTTGAGCCAGCTTAAACCCTGCCCCAGACTTTAAGACTAACTATGCTTAGAGTAGGTGCAAGAGGTAAAGATGTTAGAATATATATACATAGATATCCTACAAGAAGAATATGCATACACTTTCTCAACATTAAAATTGTCTCGGGTAGATGAGACTTATACCTCTGGATGGGGAAATTTTGCTGTTCGCAGTGCAAGAGAAACCTAATTTTTTAAGTCTGAAATCTGGAACTTTTGTGTCTTAAAACGAAAAAGGAAAAAAGAGAAGAAAAGGTAGTAATTCAATCATAAAAATTACTGAAAACTTAAATAAAATAACATATATAACTATGTTTATGCCTTATATATCACTGATTTGTTATATAACGCGGTTTTAAATTATATTTAAAATTTAATTAAAAATGACAAAAATTCGTTCTAAATAAAACTTCCCAAGAGTGACCCCATTGCAATAAACACTCAATCAATCTATGAGAGTGTTTCAAATTCTCTCGTTTAATGATATAATGACCCTGCATAGCGTTCCATTACTGAAGAACGCATCCTGAGCATTAAGCGAGATCTAAGTGCAGTTTAAATTTGCATAAAAGTTATACAAGGTGATTCAGAATAGATGCTAGTGCAATTATTTTTCAACTGTTAATCATAAAAAAAAAATTCAGAGGAGGAAAAGGTGCTTAAATTATGCAAGGATGTTGAATATGTTAATTATTTTACAAACGGAGTTTCGACTTCAAGTGAAGGCAGAATTCTTTCTACATTTGACAAAGAGTTGGCTCTCGAAATGTCGTGTTCTTTAACAGTGTTGAAATAACTGCAGTTATATTTAAATTTACTAAACTTTTTAATATTCCAAGCTGGAGACAAACTTACTACTTACTTTCGTACCACTCAAATGTAGTTGCGCTCAACTACGATATTCAAGTTCGACTCCTCTTAAGTTTGGCCATTGTGTAAACTTATTGTGATTTGCAGATCGTCTTGAGCGGCCGATCTCGTTCCGGATAACTCGTCCAGCAATTTTGGGACGTACAAACATACGATCAAATGTAATGTTATTATACATGACATGAAATGTATACTTTCCCCAATGCCCATACTTCACAAACTGATTCGTTGCCATTGAGGCTATAACACACGTTCAGTGGCGCATTTAGGAACTGTCCGTCCTTAGTCATAAGCTGTATTGTCGTCCTCGTTCCTCCCTTACAAAGAAAGAAATACTTTTGGAAAATACCAAGCCTATCGTACTTTTAACTTCTTATGTGTGAAAAATTTTCACGTAATTATTCAAACTAATATCTCAATTAATACTTTTGTATAATAACTACAAATTTATTTTCGAGTTCTCAACCGCCGCTCCTAAGCATGTGCGTTGTGCGCCTACTTAAAAATCCGCCTCTATATACGTTAACTGGTTTTTTTTTTATCTTTTCTCTACGATAAGTTCAGGAAAGACGGTCGTTCTTGACACTAAGGAAGTAATGTTGTTTTGGCGGCGCCAAACTACTTGTGCAAGAATTTCAAAGTAGCAAATAACATTGCGACATTATGTCCAATATTCGTGCAATCTTCTCTGGAGCATCCTGACCGGTTTGCATTACCTTTGGCTTTTGCACTGCGTGATGGTAAAACTAGACCTTGAAATTGCTAAACCAATTGCTTATTATAAGATTCGGGTGTCCCTCATCATGAACTTGTACAAACTGAATTGCTTTTGATGACCCGTGGTCACACAGCTTGTTTATAATTTCACGTTTTGAAACTGCTTGGTGGGTTATTTGGAACGGAACCATTAGTGTAAGGTGATTCTCGAACCACGAGATATTCATACACCATCGCGCTTACCGGCAAAAGAATCCAGCCCAGCGAATGTAAATGTCGTGATAATAGCTTGTAGATTGGCGGGCTGGACATTCGGGCACTGATCTGGTAACTTGAATGTTTTTGATTCGAGTTCAGCTCTTGGCTTAGCACGATCTCCACTGTCCTTGCAAACTGTTAACAAAATACACCTTGCCACTGTCCATAAAATGTAAACAAACCAAAACCGGGTTCAGCCAGCAGTGCTTCTCCTTTTTTGATAGCCTAAGTAAAAAGTTCAAAGAAACGCTATAAAAGTTGTTGATGTGTAGCCCTTCTACTAAGCCTTCTTTAAGGAAGAGATCCATTCTAGCCGCTTTTCAAACCTCCATTTTCACGTGTAGTCCATGCAAAACCTTGTCCCATCTTTCCAGAGTTCCGCAATAGCGGATGGTGATTTTTTCCCGGAGTCGGTTTATTAGCCTAACACCCAAGAGACCTACAATTCAACGAGGAATCCGAACCTCGATCATCTTATTCCACCATCAAATCATGGATTACGGCACTGTGGGAAAGCGTCCCGAGTCTTAAAATATATCGAGAATTAAACACGAATATTTTGCATAGCATAACATTGCTTTACTTCTACGCTACTTCACTGACGTTTGCACAAACAGCATTCGAAATTACTAACAGTTCCGTGAGGTCACTCTCCTGGTTATTGACCATGCCCAATACTGTTTCAACTTCAGTGTTCAAACTGGAACCACACTATTTAGAGCAAATGCACTCTTGATCGCTGATTACGATTTCGACGATATATATATATAAAAGAGTTTTAAAACGAGCTTCTATTTTTCTTAGCCAATGTATAACTTACTGTCTTAAGAAATATTGTTGGTTTTACATCCTCTGTTCTCTAGACATGAGGCCACGTAACTCTGGATTGGGGTTCGACTCCCAACAATGCAAAGAACGCTTACTCAGAGATCTCATAAAGATCACACTGCTCACTGTAGTCCTGGGTTTGGTTCCCTAGGCCTTAAGAGGTTTGTATTCCTCGGAAAATTGTAGGTCCAGAGGTTTAGATTCCTCGGAAAACAGTAGGTGCCGACACAGCATGACCATTGTAGTCCTTGAGCCATAAAACCACAAACAAACAAACAAACTCTGGATTGCAGAAATGCTTATAATAATATTACGTTTAAAGGAAAAATGTGTTTAACAATCCTTTCAAATCTAATCCGTCAACAGTTCCGTTGATTTTTTGTATGTCTGTGAATAGAAAAGTATTTAATTGTAAGAACGAAGTACAGTTGACTTCCCTTAACCAACCATGGTGGAATTGGGACGCTGGTAGATTAGTTATAGGACCGGTTAATTCAAAAATTAAGTTGTTCATAGAAAAAGAGCGATCAAATTGCGATGTTACAATAAAAACTTCTAAATTAATTCATATTAAAACAATATAATTACCTTTTCAAAACAAAAATAGACATGAAGCAGCACCGTTATATAAACTATGACCACTTCAAGCGGCCCGCTTTAAATGGAAAGAGCCAGAAGCAATGTATGACTGAAGTGTGGGACCGGATAAAAGAGAGGTTACCGTCAATGCAATACTGCGTTCGTAATTTTTAAGGAGAATTTAGAACAGTGGTTCCTAACGAAACTATAGCCAGGATTTAATTACGGGGTTAAAACATTTTTGCAGCATATATGGATACAATCACAGCATTCAAAGCCATAGCCAAATCCCATTAAAAATTTGGTTTCGGGGGCGGGGGGGATCGGTCCTCAAGATCCCCCCCCCTCCCCTCTGCATACGGGCAGGGTTTCTAACATTTATGAGACTGCGGTCCAGATTTTTTTTTTTTTTTTTATAAGATGAAGGCCAGGTCCCAATAAATGTGCTCGTAAATACCGTTGCATGATTAGACATTCATACAGTAAACTAACATAACTGTTAATAGCATAATTATAAAGACTATTATTGCACTCGTGTATACAATATGGCATGTTAACGAACGAAACGTGACATTTGAAGTAGTTATCATTGGACTAATGAAATTTTGTAGCATATTGTAGTTTCCTCAGGCCAATATTCTTAAATTTATTTGTGCTGATTTTCATCAACACGTTGAAAGATTTCGATGTCTTCAAATTCCCGATCATTTATAAATAATTCCATGTTTAAACGTACCCAGAGTTATCACTGACATTTTCTATATAGATTAAGAATCTATCTAGAGAAGATTATCTATATAGATTAGATTACCTACAAATAAAAATACTTAATTTTAATTTAATAATCTGTTAAAGTATGTGGTTAAAATGCGGATTGCCACTGCAAACGCCTGAGAGAATATGAGTGGTCCCCCAAGTGTTTGCTAAAAAGCCCTCTGAGGGAACATTTCCTGAAAATGAGGAACTGCCAGTACGCCACTGATTGTCAGACCTATTTAACAGCCAATTTTAGCAAAATCCGCATGAATTTCACCACATTTAACGATTGTAATGTGATTACTTTTTTATTCCCGGGTGATCGTTATAAGGGGGTGCCAATCTGAAGAAAATTTGAGGGCGGGGGGGAATTATGAATGAAAGAACACACGTGAACGTTAACAATCAATGTGTGTCGTATTTTTCACTCTCAACTACATTTTGCATTTCTTCATTTATTGTCCATTAATTTTTGTAGGGCTCAGACATTGCCACGAGTTTTTTGGGGGCTAGAAGGACCTGAGCCTTCTAGAGTTGTCGTCTAAGCTGGTATGTAGCAAGAGGGATTTTGAGGTCTTCTATATCCGAAACCCTCTGTTGTTTGATTCTGTAATCTCTTGTAAACTGCCTATTACATTTTGGTTTTCCTTTTATATACACACAGTTAACAGTTTCAGGAATACTAGTTTTTCCCAAATCCCCACCGTTTTGTTAGCCATTTGGTATCTGACAGCCGTTTAAACTGGCAGATAACTGACAGCCGTTTAAACTGGCAGATAACTGACAGCCGTTTAAACTGGCAGATAACTGACAGCCGTTTAAACTGGCAGATAACCATCAGTCGTTTTGGCCTTGGGACATCATGATAGGCGACAAACACTACTCCGCCATACGTTTACAAACAATCTAATTTGTGAGGTCAAACCCAAACTCAGAAGATTTGAAGGCGGCGAACAGTACCACTGGGCCGCTTCTTGAATACTATCATAGTGAAAATTTACATTGCACATACTGTTTTATATAGAGCACCGATAGTAATACTCACAGTAAAATACATTAATATTATGTGAAATATGATTAATATTAATTTAAAATTTTTGTGGCCGCATATTTCAAATAAAGATCTCATTTTTCTTTTTTTTTTTTGCCTTTAAATTATGTCGGTGTCCCCACCCCAACTCACCCACCCCCAATTAGCATCCTTACCTGTTGTCCAATTACGTATTTTGGAATATTTTAGTGGTGTTTTTAATATGTTATTCATTGCAGCCTTCACGAGTTTTTAGCTATAAGGCGTAGCCTAAAAACGTATTATCGAAAAACTACACTGCCCATGCTACTACTACTGGCAGTTACGCTTATACCTAAGCTTCTTAAAATACTGTATATAATAACTTAAATTATTAAGAAAAATTATTTCATGAATAAACTCTTTTGCTCAAATTAATCATATTCAAAAAAATGTTGAAGCAGGAACATAAATTACAAACGGAACTTGTGTTAATTACAAATTTAACTAGGGGGCCTATTCCCCCTAGAAAAATAAAATTGCAAATAAATTCTATGTACGAAATATTGTGGTGGGGGCCATAGCTCCACCTAGACTTCGAAGCTGGCTACCAATGGTGATAATAGAAAAATAGTTTTACGCGTACCTTTTAGTTAGTTTTTATACTTATAATTAGGGCAGTAATTTTTTCGTGGAAAAAAATGCAAAATTCGCTAGACGGGCGCGGAGAAAATCTCGAATTTTGCGGAAATCGAAAACAAAAAAATCGCGGAAGATACATGTAACACTAACATGAAAAAAAGTTTCGAAACAGTAATACAAATAACTATTACGTTACTAAATAAGCATTGCATAGTATGATTATCCTGTCCGCAGTTCATACGTAGGGCAGTAATTTTTTCGCGGAAAAAAATTAAAAATTTGCTGGACGGTCACGGAGAAAATCTCGAATTTCGCGAGGGGGTGAGGGGATCGAGAAAGAAATGTAACACTAATATAAATAAATAAATAAAAAATCCCAGTTACGAAACAGTTATACAATAAAACCTCACTACAACGATATCCGATATAACGATAACTCCCTCTGCAACGATATCCGATATAACGATAAATCCCTCTACAACGATAATTTTTCTCGGTCCGTATAATAGTGTTGTAGAGAGGTTTTACTGTATAATGAACCCTCCCTATAACAATAACTCTCTCTATAAGGATAATTTTTCTCGGTCCGTATAATATTGTTGTAGAGAGGTTTTACTGTACAAATAATTACTACGTTACTAAATAAGCATTATGTAGTAGAAGCGCCGGATTAATGTTTTCGTGGACCCTGGGCTACTGAGAATTTTGGGGCCCCAGTTTTCACTTTTTATTAAAAAAAAGTGTATGACAACACTCTGCATCCAGTGTTGATATTTAAAATTAGTCTTAATCTTATTTGTATGCAGGCATGAAAAGAAGCATTGAATTATCAATTTTTAATATTTATTATTTAAGAACCACAAATTTACATTATACTAAGAAAAAAAATGGTTGCCCACATGAAACGTATTAGTGAAATATACACACGTATAATATTTTAACTTGCTGTTATGATTATTTTGATGTTTTTAAGTAAAAGTTGTTGAGGTTTGATACTTGTGTAATGCATTTCGCTGAAATCTGCACCCTGTATGGCATATACAACAGCTATAATTAAGTATATAGCATAACAAAAATTGGAAATGAATACTTAAAAGCAAAAATTCAATTGTAATTCATTTTCTACCACAAAAATACAGCCGTCTGTACAATATTAATCACGAAAATTATTTTTTTCAATTTAGGTTTTCGAAATTTTTGACCCATATGCATTTTTTTTTAACCACAGGCCCCTTTGTCAAGGTGGTGGAACTTAGTATGACAATTGGGGTGGGGGCCCCCTGAACTTTCCGGGGACCGGCTGGAGCCCTTTAGTCCTCCCCCCCACACTTAATCTGGATATCCTATCCGTAAATCATGTGTTCCAAGTCCAACCGAGGATAATAACAAACTCCACAGAAGTTGTTTTCGTTTATACTGATCTTTGTAATAAAGTTTAATTGATAAATTACGCACAATAAGTCATTACCAAGATTAAGAAATAACAATATGTATTATATATTTTATTGTTAAAAGAAGTTATGTAAAATTATATCACCATTTGTTGGCACGAAAAAAGAGTAATATGAAATTATGTCGCCATCTATCAAATCACCAAAAGGAAGGAAAATTATAAAAGAGTTTGAAAAGAGAATTTTTCTCAATTTTCAGACAGAAAAATTTCTCCATGTAAATCATTTAGCGTGCCTTTGCCCTTACGTCATTCTACTAATGCTCTTTCTCTCGAATGAAAGGAATTACAACGTTTAAGCTTAACCCTTGAGGTTACGGTGGGGCAATGCAAAATATCTTGCATACTTAGTTTAAACATTTTTCTATCAATTTTCACTCAAAGATATTCTGGTGGTGGTAGCATAAAATTATTTTAAGTATGAAAATTAATCAAAAAATTATAATAAAAATTAGGCAATAATAAGAAAGAAATCTGTAATTCTCAAAATTGGGAAAAATTGGGAAAATCCTAAAGTTCGCCGTAAACGTCGCGAAAATTCCTGCCGCAATAAAATTATTGTCCTACCTACAATCATTTAGCTTTAATTAATCTATTTCAGAAAAGTTATTGCGATTTAAAAGGAACTACAGAAATTATAGAGTCATGTATAAAATATTGTATGAGCATTGAAATTAAGGGATGTCTTCAAAAAATTATATATTTTACGTCTTGCTGCACTAGGCGCAATCTGAGATGGGGTCGACGAGTGAACGTGACTTTTTTAATCACAAAAAAAACTTATTAGGAATCATTAATCGCCTAATAAGTTGAGAAATAATTGTCGCAGATTTTGAGTTGTGATGTGAGGCAATTCCACTTTCCGATTTGACTTCATTAAATTACTAACTCATGATTTTGTAATTAACAATGAGCGTTGATAATTAATGGCGAGTTCATAATTAACACAAGTTTATCTTAACTCGAGGGTAAAACAAAGTGGGATGAAATGTTTCTTCACTTAGTTATCCAACTTGTATATTATTCAAAATTCAGTTTCTTTTTTATCTGTTAACACTTGCTATTGACAACCGAGCAGATATAATTACGGTGTTTGAGGGCAAAGTTCAAACAACATGTATGCTTTTAAAGGGCTTTGAAGAGGTAAAGGTCACAAGGAGGGCCCGGATTTCTATGCATTTGCATGTTTTTGCATATTGCTGCATATTTCGCCTTTGTGCGCATATTTTTTATATTTCTACATATTTTGGCATATTTCTGTACATTTTTCGTAAAACTTTCGAAAAGTATATATTTTTCTAAGCTGCTTGGGTAAATCAACCAATTAAATTAATTCGATGTTTTTGGTTTTTTTTTTAAGTCCTTTATTTTTAAAAATAAAATTGAATAAAAATGGGAAAAATGCTACAGAATATGTTTCCATTGTAAATGATATAATTAGATAATATTAAAGTTAGAAAAGTAATTTTATATATATAATATACACTATATGCCCAAAAGTATCCGGACACTTTGGATTTTTTATTTTTTTTTTCGAATTTCTAAAAAACCACTCTGCCAATTATTCTCTAACTTTGGAGATATATAGAACATACTTGAACGCACACTTTCCAATAAAGTTTCGGTGACTTGTGCATTTAGGGGACCACCCACATATTGACAAAGTGAAAAAATATATTTGATCACCCTGTATCATAAAAAGCTGGAAATTATTTGTAACTTTCAGAAAATATTTAACCAGCTATGCTTAATGCCTGTGTGCATTTTCGTAAACCAAACATGTATATTCATGAAGATAGAAACGTTTCTTTAAGAAAACCCAAATTTTGTCACATATTTTTTGCTTATAATATCCACAATTTTCAGTCAAATTTCACGAAACTTACAGAACATTTGTCAACGTACAAGAAAAATATTATACTTAAATTAGAAATTAATATATTGAATACACGATGAGATATGAGCATTTGAAGAAAATAATTTTTTACTGCGCATGCGCGAAAGATATGAATAACTTTCTTTCATAATTTTGTAGTCAATAGTATAGGGCAACTTAAAAAAAAATACCAGTGGGATATCGTGAAAATTCAGAAAGTTATCGACGATATAGTGAGCCGTATTTCTCTAATTCTCTGAAAGTAGCTAGATGATAAGGGTTTTTTCCACAAATTGTCATATTCCAAATTACCAAACACCCCTGTTCTGAAAATGAAATATTCCAGATTTATGCAAATAAGGATCAAAAGTATCCGGACACCCCTCTACGTGGTGGATTCTGTTAGTGACGTCAAATTTCTAGCTCTCAGACAAGTATAAAAGAAGTCTGACGAGTTAACAATTATAATTTCAAAGCTAGAAAAGTAAAATGGGAGGAAAGGGCGAGCTAAATGATTTTGAACGTGGTGAAGTCATTGGTTGTCACCGCTGTGGAAAATCTGTTCGTGAGATTTCTGTGATGTTACGAGTGCCCCGTTCCACCGTTAATGATGTTATCGTAAAGTGGGAACATACGGGGACTACAACGGTGCATCCACGACCTGGTCGACCACTCCGTCTAGTAGACAGGGAACGCAGAGTGCTGAAGAGAGTTGTGAAAGCGAACCGCATGAAATCGGCGGAAAAAGTTCGTGCGGATTTTCAAAAAGCCTCTGGATGCAACGTCAGCACAAAAACAGTTCGTCAGGAACTGCAAAGTCTTGGTTTTCATGGCCGAGCAGCTGCATATAAACCAAGCATTACCGCAACCAATGCCAAGCGTCGCTTACAATGATTCAAAGTGTGCAAAACATGGAGCCTGCAGCAGTGGCGTGAAGTGTTATGGAGCGATGAATCACGGTACACTATTTGGCAATCAGATGGTAGAGTCTGGGTGTGGAGAATGCTGGGTAAACGCTTTTTACTTGACTGTATTGTGCCGCAAGTTAAGTTTGATGGTGGAAGCATAATGGTTTGGGGTGGTTTCTCATGGTTCGAGCTTGGCACTTTAATTCCTTTGAAGGGAACTCTGAAGATGGAAGGCTATCTCGACATTTTAGGCAGTTCCATGTTGTCTACATTGTGACAACAGTTTGGAGTGGGTTCATTCTTGTTTCAACAAGATCGTGCTCCTATCCACACAGAAAGGGCTGTATAGAGCTGGTTTGCTGACATGGATGTTGAGGAATTGGACGTGCCTGATAAGAGCCCAGACCTAAATCCCATAGAACACCTATGGGATGAATTAGAACGTCGACTGCGAGCTAGGCCAGAATGCCCCACATTGGCGCAAGAGCTGATTAATATTCTTTTGCAAGAATGGCATGCAATTCCCACTGAAAAATTCCAGAAACTAGTAGATAGCCTCCCAGATAGAGTGGCAGTCATCACTGCAACAAAAGGTGGTCCCACTTCATACTAATTTTTGACTTCTTGTTGGTTTGTTGTATTTTTATGGCGCAAGGACAACAATGGTCATTCTGCACCAAGCAAGGTTTTTGACTTCTGTAAAGGAGAAGCAAAACAATCAGGTGTGCGGATACTTTTGATCCTTATTTGCATAAATCTGGAATATTTCATTTTTAGAACAGGGGTGTTTGGTAATTTGGAACATGACAATTTGTGGAAAACCCCCTTATCATCTAGCTACTTTCAGAGAATTAGAGAAATACGGCTCACTATATCGTCGATAACTTTCTGAATTTTCAAGATATCCCACTGGTATTTTTTTGAAGTTGCCCTATACTATTGACTACAAAATTATGAAAGAAAGTTATATCTTTCGCACATGTGCAGTAAAACTGTTTAATTCAAATGCTCATATAATAGGTAAGTAGTGTTCAATATATAGAATTTCTAATGTAAGTATAATATTTTTCTTGTACGTTGACAAATGTTCTGTAAGTTTCATTGAAACTTGACTGAAAATTGTGGATATTATAAGCAAGAGCAATGTCACAAGATTTGGGTTTTCTTAAAGAAACGTTTCTATCTTCCTTAAATATACATGTTTTGTTTTGAAATACACACAGGTATTAAGCATACCTGGTTAAATATTTTTCTGAAGAAGTTACAAAATAATTTTTCAGCTTTTATGATACAGGGTGATCAAATATATTTTTAATTTTGTCAATGTGGGTGGTCCCTAGATGCACAAGTCACCGAAATTTTATTGATAAGTGCTCATTCAAGCATGTTTTATATATCTCAAAGATGAGGAACATTGGCCTAGTAGTTTTTTAGAAATTCAAAAAAAATATTAAAAAATCCAAAATATCCGCATACTTTTTGGCATATAGTATACATGTGTATACAAAATCCTAGCATATATGATGTATTTATACTAGATGGAGGTCACAATCCCATCAACACCGTGCATACGTCCATGATTTATAAAAACACCTCTGAATTATTAGATTTTAATCTCATATTTGGGACCATACTTTGATTTAATGAAGTGCGATCCAGAATAACAATATATATATTTGACAATTTTATACCGTTTACTATAATATATATATATATATTATTGTTAACTTATTCTTGTAATTAATTAATTAGTTAAACAGCTGCGATTAATTTAGTTTGTTAACTAATTAACCTGCTTTTATTATTGATTTAATTATATAATTAAACCGATTGCTAACCGATGCTATATTTGTTTCGATTGTTCAAAGCTTGCTGTTGACTAAAAAATCCATATTTGTTCTTCAAATTCATCCATATCCTGCTTCAAAAATTAAAGGTAAAAGCTTTAGCCACTGTATTTTAAACAAACATCTGGAGCTTTAGATATCAGTCAAACTCTCTCCTTTCCCGTTGTTTCTATACTCGCAGCCAGCCCTCTAATGTTTCCATTCTTTCCCATCTTAAGCCTCGTCAGGTGTCGGACTATGGTTCTCCATATTCTTAAAGATTTTCATTTTCACTGTTAACTGATATTTCTCTTCTTTTCTAGCTGGTTAATTCTATCTTTCCTATTCTTTGCTGATGACGGCCTTCTCTTCTCTTTCCGAGACCCTCGCCCCCCACTATCGAAAACTTTATACTCTGATCCACTCTACAGCACTCATTGTTCTCATTTTTACTTATACGTCTTCATTAGGCTTTCCTGTTTCTCAGAGCTAACCCAAAAGAAACCTTTAACACATACATTCTGAAGAGCTGAGGATTTTCTCTTCTTCTAAATTTCAGTCCGAAAAAAATAAAGCACGCGAGATGCAATTTTTTAGAATTTTCTGTCTCTGTATTCCATTTTTTGCTTTCTGGAATCTTATCTTGGAACGACCCAAATAAGAAACTCCTTTGTTTTTC
>QLNU02015360.1:149624042-149640672 GCA_006491805.2 Dysdera silvatica | reverse complement strand
TCTCAACTAGAAGTGAAGAAGTTGGACTCAAGATGAACCTACAAAAAACTAAGATCATGTTCAATAATTTTGTAGAGGAAACAAAAATACAAGTTGACAACATTGAGCTAGAAATTGCTGATTCATATATTTACCTTGGCCAGCTGATTTCAATGGATGGCAACATTATGAAAGAACTCAACAGACGTATTAAACTTGGCTGGAGTGCATTTGGAAGAAACAGTTTTATCCTGAAGGGGAAATTGCCTTTGTGTCTAAAAAGAAAGGTCTTCAACCAGTGTGTATTGCCAGTCCTCTCTTATGGATCAGAGACATGGAGTCTAACAGTTGGAGCAATACGAAAGTTACAGACAACGCAAAGGAGCATGGAGAGGTGCATGCTTGGAATAACTAGGAGAGATCGAAAAAGAAACACTTGGGTGAGAGAGCAAACTAGAGTAGAGGACATCATTGTTAAAGTAAAAGGGCTGAAATGGCGATGGGCTGGGCATATTGCAAGAAGAACTGATCAACGATGGACAACAGAAATTCTGAACTGGATTCCAAGAGACCACCGAAGACCTAGAAAACGTCCTCAAACTAGATGGGTGGATGAAATAAGAAAACAGGTTGGGGTGACGTGGAAGCGAATTGCTCAGGATAGACTTGTGTGGAAAGCATTTGGAGAGACCTTCATCCAGCAGTGGATAGATAATGGTTGATAATAATAATAATAATGCAATAATTTCAAGAACACTTGCACTGTTTCAATAAATTGTTATTTTATACATTTCGAAACATCGCTTATGATTAATGTTCCTATGCACTTGCATATTTCTGCATATTTTGTAATAATTTCGAGCATATTTGCATATTATTTGGGCTAAATTTTATGCATGAAAATCCGAGCCATAGTCATAAGGAAATCTATCCAGTCTATACCATGATGAACAGTTTTGAACAGGTTATTTTTATTCATTGATGACTACGATGATTCGTAAAATAAAAGAATTATGAAAGAACAATATTTGGGCAATTTGTTCCATTTCCCATCCCAAATCAGGAGTTTTTAATTATATAAACAGGTATTAATTTATATAGAACGATCGTCTTTTGAAGTACAGCTTTAACGCGTCCGCCGTAATTAAGGAAAAGGTCACCTTGAAATTTGCATTACATATAACGTATCATATCATTAAAATAAAGAAGCTAATTTTATTTCAAACATTCTGAATTGTAAGAAGGTTAAATCTTGAATTTATACGAAACTGTTACAAGGCGTTGGGGTAGTGTATCTGGGTCAATTCGGCGTGAGTTGGCGAAACTAAACACAAAACACGTTTATCATTGTCGCCAAATAATACGTGCGAGTTCTTATACATAAGCGAAATGGTCGGAACCTTGGTTTAGAACCAGGAAAGAAGACCATAGTGGTGGAGCATAGCAAAAATTTTCACAGAAGCAGAGTGTTTTAACGAACACCTGCACCTGATTCCTCAGCTTTCTAGTGGACAGTGTAGGCCACAGGCCAATAGTAAAGATGAGGAAAAAAGCAAAGGTGAGCATTCTATTTTTCGTATTTTAAAGGCTATTATCGGTAAAATGTGTTTTTTATTCGTATTAAAAACATTAATTTTCAAGTGTTTGCATTCAAATACATTCGAACCACATTAATCTCATTAATTTAAATGCTCAGGATGACAAATAAATGCGTACGTTAAAAGCATTTCGCGTTATCTATCCAGAAAGGATAAAACCATTTGTTTCTATAAAATTTTACGGGAGTTCAGGAAACAGTTTTTGTTAAAAGTAATTTAAGTTAACGAGGTTCAACTACAATCTTATACTGCATATTACGCGTTACTTAAGATGTAAACAATTATGTGTGCGATGCAAATACTGCAGACTATCATAACAGCAAATACGTTGGCATAATCAAAATTTTAAAAGAAAATAACATTTTCTGAGCCGGCTTTCTTTCCCCGCTTTGGCATTACTAATACATAAGGAATTTGGCATGGTCACAGGCTTTTTACAAATTCAGCATCGAATTTTAAAATATTTTTACTGTACAATATTTTGCGATACTAATTATTCTTTACTAATTATTTAACTATAGTCAAACCTCATTAACTTGAATTAATTTTAACGTAAATTTCATGAATCCCCATCAAATTATATAGTAATAACAATACGATCCTATCCTCTCCGGATAACGTGAATTACATTTAACATGGCTGAATATTTTGCCACCGTAAAGTATTCATGTTAACGAGCTTCGACTCTACTTGAAATAATGAAGCTTTTTGTTAAATTGAGAAGCACTTTTTTTATATACGTATTGCTAAGCAATAGATGAATGAAATATGCAATATATATTAGAACAAAATGTATAGGTTTTATGAGGTGGAAGTTGCTGTAGTGAGGTATCTTTCATAAGAGAAACTTCCCCAGAAGTCCACTTTAATTTTCTTCCAAGTTTAAATGGCCCCGTCCATAGCGAAAATTCTCAGAATATCAATGTGTAATACGTGTGGGTGCGTAATCGACTTATATAAATATTACGGTTTATGTTTTTATTCCTACAAAAAAAATAATAACTATAAATAGTATTTAAGATTCGCGTTCCTAGATTTTCTCGTATATGCATCGTGTATGTCTTTTATATTCTTAAAGATACCAACCATCATCTAAACCCAAAATGTAGTTAATTATGTTACGTGAAATGTCTAATAATTGAAGGTCAGGAAGGTCATTTCTTTTATACTAGAAATTGATTAATGTCCGAGAAGAGAAAATGAATCAACATCTAATATAAAACTCGTCTTCAAACACTAAAAAAAAAATGTTTTACTTATAGTCAATTTCCAATACTTTTTCTATCAAAATAACTGCTTAGGAAATTTGATTTGCAGATATTTGATATTTTCTTTTAATTTTTTAAAATGCTTCTCCCTCTCTCTATTTTGTATTTCCATTTTCCAGGAAAAATATCTCAAAAATTACAGAATATAGCGATGTACGTTATTACATTTTCTTCCTTCAGCAAGTAGAAAATAAATTTTGTAAATAAGTTACTTCCTTTTTAATTCCGACTTTGATAAGTACTCTACATTTCTTATCATTTTTCTCAACCTAGTTGAAAGACCGATTAATTCACCGGAAGAGACAAATCGCAACAACTATAAATAGATTTACGCTCCTTCAAAACAGAACAAAAATATGTTTTTTAACTCTATACCTATACTATCCCTTAAATTTCTGTACCAATTTCACACATTTTAAAAACGTTGGCTTTGCAAGTGGCTTTGCAAGTACCGAATGTGATAAGTGCTTACTTTGCTCGAAACAGAATGTCCATATTTTGGGAATATTTTAATATACACTATAATAATAAATATGTGATTCACCATTCAGAATATCATGGTTATATATCCTTATAAGAATGAGTTATACATAAACAAATTATACACCTTTCAGGCCTTGTATAGTGATATGTAATTAAAACTGCTATATTTCACAATAACCTCTATGACAATGCAAATAATCGATTGCAAATTGATGCTCTATGCTAATAATTCTCGACCATTTCCAGCTGGCGCCCCACTTTTGAGATATGGTAAGGCTCCACGCCCCCCTCACCATAAACCTATATAATAACTATAGTTTCTCATTTTTAACGAACATTACTTTTATACCAGTACATGATATTCCACACAATTAATGAAATGGTCCACGAAAAGAACAAATTTCAAATAAAGCAATCTGTGAAAACAAAAAGCAGATGGTCAAGAATCAAGTCATTAAATGCCAGTGTGAAGATTGACACTGTTTTGCCTTGATTATGTCATGTACGTTTGGTGTTTGGTTTGATGTTGGATAACGCACAACGGAGATCACTCTCACTTCTAGGCGGCAGTGTTGCTTTGTTTTTATGGCAGTTAAGGTTGAAATTCCTGACTCGCAGAAATATGTATGACACAATGACGCTTAAGGCCACATTAGAAACGTTGGGATACACTGTAAGGTAATGTATCCAAAATCCATCCAGGCCCATTGTTTTAAAATCATCTTTCGCCTTTGAATACAAGAGCAGACACAGGGGGGTGGTCACAGGGGTCATGACCCCCAAAATATATTTTTTCACTGTAAAAAATTCCAACTTTCATGATAAATGAAGGGTGTTATTCCAAGACCATGGCAAATTCTGTCCTTGGCACTCCCCACCACACAAAAAAAATGGAAGTCCGTGTCCACCACTGTTTGAATCGCATTTCAGTTCTATGGCTTCTTGAAAACGTTGTGGCAGTATATTAGTATCAACAAGAAAAGGATTTCTAGTTAATATCCTAAACCAGTCATCAGATGAAATATCAGTGAATTGATAATTGAATTTGTCATCTAAAGAATTCAAATGTAACTGAATTTTATTCTTAAGTTATCAGTCACAAATTTTTATAATTAATCCTTTTTTTTTCAAATATACTTTAAAAATCGAAAAACAAAAACGTTATTGATATTAAATTTTCAGATCGTTTCACGCCCCCAAGTTGTGAATCGCTGCTCTATACTAACTAAAGACTGATCGTACCTTTCTGCTAAAATCCTGTTATCAAAAAAAGTAGTAATACTAATTCCACACTTCGGAAATTTCTGAAGTTTTCTTTTTTTTTACATCAAAATCCAATGATCCCAGGATAATGTACACAAAATTTGGCTCCATTTGGCCCAATATATTTTTCACTATCGAGCTCTAATCACCTCGCGTTTAATTATAGCCACAGTATACACAATAGCGTCAGTTACATCAGGCATTATAAAAATAAAGTATTCCACATAAGATCATACCATCAAGAAATTTTCTTGAAATTCACACTTTTCCAACGAAATGCGCAAAGAATTTAAGATATCCTGTATATAGATCGAAAAATACCATCCAAAATATTATAGCTTTATACAAAATTATCCCGAAACTTACAAGAGATTTTATTTGAAAGCACGTGTTTTGTTTTAGGAGGATAAAATCTTAGAAAATACTCTAATTAAAGTATTTTATTTCCTCTTTCTATCAATCAAAAGTAGTGTGAACAATAGCTGCAGTGAGGAAAAAATATAAAACGTACTCACCTCTTTACTCTGCCTTCAAAAAGAACATAAACTATAGAATCTTCCAAAAAAGTGTTTTGATTTTTAGACTGATGTGCCAACTAGAATCGGAAATGGGATGATATAATCAAAAGTAGAAATACTTTTAAATTTACTAAGTGCTGTTATTATTTATATGTATATATAGTTCCCTCAACCGAGCACTCCGTTTAGGGGGGGTGACACAACGAGTCTTTCCTTAGCCCAGAACTTTAGCTATGGTGACCGCAGTTCGGATTGTTCGTTAAACTGCAAGTACAGCTTGCCAACCCGTCTGGCCAACGTGGTGAGCTTAAGGACGCTTTCTCTGTGTTTCCTTCACCGTATTATGTATATGCGTGATAACAGAGAGACCTCCATCCTACAGTGGATTGAAAATGGATGTTGATGATGAATACCAAGGTGGAGTGCTACGATGAAGCATTGTTAACGCGTTAGTCCATCGTGTTGTTAACCCGGTTTCGATTCCAATGGTGTCGCAGAAAGCGTGCCGTTTTGTCTGCTTATCGTTGTCCGAGATTTAATTCTCTAGACAGCAAATGTCCGAATTCTTCAGAAAATTTTAAATCCCAGCGCAGCACGATCTTTGTTGAGCCGTAAGACACAACCGCCTAATGTGTAACTAAATATGGGCATGTGAAAACAATAAAGCCATCTTGTTAGCTTTCCTGAAATGACGCCTTTTTAAACAATTATATTTGTATTTATTTTGTCTCTGCACATGTAAGGACTTCCCTATATTTTCGCATAGGTATATTAATTATTGAGGTTTTAACATTTTCAATGGGCTAACTGAAGGAAACCTTTGTTCTCCCTCTATGGCTAAATCCAAAACTTTGGAAAATTATTGCGATCAACCATACTACTTCGGTACTTCCTTTTCGTACTACAGGCATGGGCGTAAAGTTACATAGGCCCGAGACCCCTCCCCCCACGAATAATTTCAAATAAATTTAAATATTACGTACATTCTAATGGATGTAATGGTATGTAATGTGCTTAGCCACGTCCACAATAATTTTGAAGACTCTATGTTGTGGATTATAGGGGCTCGTCTCTTCGTATCTGTATGCCAATGACATAGTGTCAACTCCGTAAGACTAACTCCACGTAAAATGCGCTTAATGATTCACACAACGTCATTTCACCAGTACGTAAGTGTTCGAGCGCATCCCAAATTCTTATAACATGAAAATTATTTTAATTTGGTCAGTCTGAGACGTTATCGCTTGAAGAAAAGAGTTCATGCGGGCAGTAGTTTTAGGAGCTTTATCAAGGCGTGAATTGCTTGTGGTACCTCGCTGTTTAAAGCTACGTTTTCGAAATATGTTCCAAAATAGTTTCCTGCACGCTTTTAAGTTCCATATTTACACTCTAAAAAAAAAAAAAAATCGACGCACCAAGAAGGAGTTGTCCGATTGTAATGAAATTTCGTATGCAAAGACATTTTGACCGAACATGCAAATGATTAAAATTTGGTGTCCAATGAATGAATAGCGGGAACTCCAGCGCATCGGAACTGCGCATTCAGCAGGTGTATATAAGGAGCGATTCTCAATATGTGGTCAAAATTTCTGTTGCATTTTGACTGCGGATATCTTACGTCGACTGTAACAATGCCTCGCCGAAAGATTCGTGCTCATTACGAGCATATGTCAGAGTTTGAAAGAGGTCGTGCTATCGGATTGAAAGAGGCTGGTTGGACGAATCGAAGAATCGCTGGACATGTGGGTCGAAGCGATGCGGCGATTGGACGGTGCTGGCAAGAGTGGGTCAACAACGGCAGATGTCAGCGTCGGGACGGCAGCGGTCGACCTAGGGCCACAACAGAACGGGAAGACAGAGCGATTGTCAGAGCAGCTGTCACAGCACCGGATTCGTCGTTATCAACTATCCAACGTGTGGCCCGCACACATGTGTCCAACATGACCCTCTGCAGACGACTGAGAGAGCGGAATTTACGCTCGCGCCGACCGTTACGCCGCTTACCTCTCACGCCTTTACACCGTCAAGTCCGATTACAGTGGTGCCGGGCTCGATCAACTTGGAACTGCGCTGACTGGGGACGTATAGTCTTTAGTGACGAGTCCCGTTTCCAACTGTGTCCTGACGACAACCGCAGACGTGTCTGGAGACGTCCAGGGCAGCGTGGGGATCCTGCCCTTACTATCGCACGCCACACATGCCCACAACAGGGCGTTATGGTCTGGGGTGCCATCTCCTTTGATAGCCGGACCCCTTTGGTGGTCATTTCTGGCACACTTACAGCACAGCGGTACGTAGACGACATTCTACGACCGGTTGTGTTACCGTTCCTTTTGCGACACCCTGGACTTACGTTTCAACAAGACAATGCCCGGCCGCACACGGCACGTGTTGCTATGAATTGTCTTCAAGCTTGCCCAACACTTCCTTGGCAAGCTAGATCTCCTGATCTCTCTCCCATAGAGCACATTTGGGACGCTATGGGAAGGCGATTGCAACCATCCAGGAATGTTCTTCACATCCACCAATTTTTATCGCAATCGGACAACTCCTTCTTGGTGCGTCGATTTTTTTGTTATAGAGTGTATATATACCGTACGAGAAAATTTACAATAATGAAGTAGAAAATTTAGACAATTATCTACATACATGAAAATAATAAATGAAATACAAGCAAGTGAAAAAAATCCTAAGGTCGATATTTAAATTTAGCGGGTTTCAATTAACATTGAATCTGTTATTGTTTTGCTTTTTTCAATAAATTTTGGCGAGTTGAAAATTTAAAGTTGGCAAATTGGAATTTAACGAGTTGAAAATTGGCGACTTGTAGTTTACTTCTAACTTCCAAATCGTCAATTTCTAGCTCGCAACATTTCCAAATCCCAACTCGCCAAAAATTTGGGGAGTTGAAAATTGAAATTGGCGAATTGAAATTCGACGAGTTCGAAGTTGGCGAGTTTTAGTTTACTTCCCAACTCCAAATTGCAAATTTCCAACTCCCAAAAGCTCCAAATTCTAACTCGCTAAAATTTTGGCGAGTTGAAAATTCAAAGTTGGGGAACTCGAACTTGCCAAGTTTCAACTTGGCAAGCTGTGGTTTACTTCCAAGTTCTAAATCGCCAGGTTCCGACCCTCAAAACTTCCAAATTCCAACTCGCCAAAATTTCGGCGAGTTTGAATTTGACGAGTTGCAGTTTATTTCCCAATCCCATATAGCCAATTTCCAACACTGTAATTCAATAAATATTGAAACGGTTTCAAAATTTTGAAATGATTTCAATACAAAGTTTCAGATTTCGTCGCTAGGGGCTTATCTGTCTTCTACCCCTATTTATATAGTGAAAGAATGGTCCCCTCGGTTTAAAATTTTGTATCTATATATAACGCATCGAGATGAATCGAATAAAATTAAAATCGAAGCTCTATCTCCCATAGGAGCGAAACTCTGCCGCGCATGCGCAGATCAACTCCAAGTCAGGATTCCGTGACGAGAACAGCTGTCTGATCATCTTATCTAAAGTTGAAAATTTTCGCCCTCCATTAGCTAAATATACGCCATTAGTCTCCAATTTGACCACTAGGGGCTAAATTTTATAAAAATCAGTTCAAAACTTTCAACTGAGTTCAAAAGATTCAAATAGTTTCAAAATTTTTAAAAGCTTTCAATAGGGAGAGTTCAAGTATTACGTAAGCAATATTTTGGCCATTTCACCTCCCCACCCCAAGCTGACTTACGTAATACTTGAACTCCCATACAAATGATTTCAATACAAAATATTTATAGAAGACCTTTACGTTACCCTTTTATTGTCGACAGACAGACAGAAAAACCAAAAATAATAACAGGTTCCATATGGTGCTTCTGTTTTAATTATCTATACAAGGTGTCCAAAAAATACCTCACTAACTGTATATTTTAGTAATTCTTACGCCACACGGAGAAAGTTTGCAAATAGTTACCATAACCAGAAATCCATATTTAATAAGATATTTTAGATAATACGTATGTTGTTCAATGAAAAAAGAAGGAATGTTTCAATCTTGAAACGAAAAACCGAACTTTTCTTTCATTGGTTGCCTAAAGTTGATGAAAATCCGGAAATTCAGAAATCTGGTTTAGAAAAAAAGCAGCCTTATTTTTGGCGTGTGTGTGTATGACCCAATAAAACTGTCAATGCTTTGTTTAAAGTTGATTTATTTACAAAATTTATTTACAATTTATAAAAATGTAATTATTATTTGAATGTGGAGTATGACTATTAGATTGCTATCGATTTTGCTTGTTGTGCAAAGGAAACCTAAAAGCTAGTCCACACTAAAAGACCGGGTCTAGCACTTGTCTATAGACATCCAGTAAACCATCAGGTGGTGTAGATGCCATTCTAAGACCAAAATCGCAGAACAATGTTCTTCCATCAGAAATGGGAATCCTGAGACAAACGCTATATAGTGTTGCGCACCACTGCATAGTGTGGATACTCGTAATACCGTAGACCAGGGGTCTTCAATCCGCGGCCCGCCGACATGTTCTATATGGCCCCCCGGCTCACGAAAAAATACAAATTGTTTCACACAAAAATAACGTCCTTGCTCCCTCTGAGTCTGAAATCCATATATTTTATTCTGTCGTCATTTTCACATTACGTAAAAAATATATCTTAAAACGTTAAAGAACTAAAGTAATACGAGGTCTTCCCTCAATCATGTTTTACTTTAGTTTTCTAGCGTATATGGGCATTAGGTGTAGTTTTATTGATTTGCAGTGCAACAGTGATTTTAAAACAAAATTCAACTTACCACTCAATGAATTCTATTCTAAATATGTCGATAAGAACATCTTCCCAACCATCTGACTGCATGCTCTGAAAACGTTACAACTCTGGAGCACTTACAACTACGCATAGGCTGACCTGGAAAGTTCACAGGGGGGAGGGGGTTACAGAGCTACAACTCCATATATCCATATGTATATACACAAAATTTCGTTGCAGTGGAAATTACAACCCCTATCAACGCCCCCCATCCCCTGCGTACGACAATGCGTCCGCAAACAGCTGTTTTTAATAATGAAGTTGATAAAATCAAAAGTTTAGACTAGGGTAACTGACGTCCACCTTAGAAACGTTCTTTGGGGTGCAATATCAAAAATAAGACCGGATATTGACAGGATTGTTAAAAATAATCAGTGACAAAAATCTCGCTAAAAGGATTGATTTCGCTTTACATATTACTAATACCTAAAAGTATTGTAAATGTGTTTTGCTTCCATGAGTATTTTACATTGTAATATATATATATTCAGACCCAAAGGCGAATCTAGAAAATGTCTTTGGGTGGGCACGCAAAATTAATATACAGACTTAAGAAAAAAATACCAACAAAGGCTGATCCGGGGAGGGGGGCGCACCCCTTGAGCCGCATTTGTTCAGTCCTAATATTGCTGATACAGTAGTGCGGCCCGCGGGCCTACAAGAATAAGCAAAATTGGCCCTTGGACTGAAAAAGGTTGAAGACCCCTGCCGTAGACCTAGTGCCTCCAAACTCATTGCTAAACACTTCGCCAACTTGTTCTTGCTTAGTATTTCTTTTTAGCCTCACAATGTGGCCTAACGATGACTTTCGCTTTCTTTTTGGTTTTACGGCTCAAAGACTACAGTGGTCATGCTGCGCCGGGACCTACTGTTTTCCGAGGAATCCGAACCTCTTAAGGCCTAGGGAACCAAACCCCGGACTACAGTGAGCAGTGCGATCTTTATGAGATCTCTGAGTAAGCGTTCTTTGCACTGCTGGGAGTCGAACCCGGATTAGCGGCGCACTAGGAGAACGCGTTACCACACTGCGCCACCGCAGGGCCGGCCCAACGATGAAGTTTCGCAATTAATAGAGGATTATCATATGTTCCCTTGTTTATGGGACATTACTAGTCCACATTACAAAAATCGTTCGAAGAGAAGGGTAGCAGTGGAAGACCTAGCTAAAAAACACGATGTGTTCGTGGCTGATCTTGAAAAAAATTCACAATTTGAAAACGTCTTTCAGTCGGGAACATAAAAATGTTAGGAATAAACAAACGGTGCCTCTCTTTATGTGTTTTATTGGTTCGCATACAATAATTCAGTAATTTACTATTTCTCCTGCAAGGGACTGAATCAAGGTAAGAATAAACGAAGAATGCTTCAATACTGACTCGAGACATGCATACAGGTGTGGACGAGAGACAAAGTCTATTGACTGTCTCAAGACAAAGTCTATAGACTGTCTCAAGACAAAGTCTATAGACTGTCTCAAGACAATGCCTATGGACTGTCTCAAGACAATGCCTATGGACTGTCTCAAGACAAAGTCTATAGATGGTCTCAAGACATTGTCTATAGACCGCCCGGAACCGTCTACAGAAAATCGCGGGACTCGCTCTCCCAGTGTGGACTTACCTTTATAATTCCTAATTAATTTTTTACTTTGTCACCTTTTAAGATTCTTTGAGAATTTGATTCGAACATTTGAATAAATGTTATAAGTTATTAAATGAGAAAGTAAAATGAAATTAAATATGAAGCGGGATAGTTTTAAAATAAAAAATATTAGTGTGATTTACTGATTGATTTGTGACTATTGACGAAAACGGATTGTTAATGACGTTAATTTAGTTTAGGGAATAAAAATTCAAGGCACTAAAAAAACTAAATTCTAAGTACTTAAAACTAAACTATAGTATATGGGAATATAAATTGTTTTTTTTTAAGATTTGGAACTAACATATGGGGAGGAATATCTGAAGAATCTTTTTTGTTTTTGCTTGAAAGAGAGAAAAATAATTTTTTAAGAAAAACTAAAAATATTGCGTGTTATGAATAGAAATTTCTTGTGAATAGGTAGCTTATATTCGGTTTGATTTTATTTTCAACGAAGCGATAATTCTTAAATCTGTGTGTATTCAAACAGGGTTTGCTGGTCGTATTCGAACCGGGAACTCGCAGATCGCTAACCACGAGGTACTAAATAAGCGTGAATACTAGGGTTTCATTTTATTAGGTAAAAATTAAAATATTACATTGCTGTTGACTTTGCTCACGTTCTCAGTCCTATTGATATAAAAATGGTATCTGACAAATTTGAGGAAGATTGGGTAATATTTAGAGGTTGCACACTTTGTACACTTATATATATATAGTATATATAAGCTAAAGGAACAAGATTTCCAACGATTATTATTTTTATTTTCTTATTTTCAAATCCATTCAACAAAACTGAACTGCAAACAAGACTTTTATGGAACAACTTAATAACATTCATGTTATTTATATTAGTTAATTTTTTAGGATGATGCTCCTGCTTTGGTTCTATTGGTGCTGACTTGTATGTGGTGTCCAAAACAGGAATTTTCACTGTTGTTCAACCCTGACTGACTCAAATTTCTTTATTAGAACGATACCCCTTTCTGCAATGTCATTTACAACTTTAAGGGCATTGATGAATCTTCTTAGCCCATCCCTGCAATATTCCTCTATTTCGTTGACTCCAAAGAATGTCTTTGCATGGCTGGTAACAAAATCGCTTAAGTCTTTCCCTTGAAAATCTAGTTCTTTTACATTTAATCGTTTCATTCCGTTTTTGTGAATTTAAAGATTGTCTTATCTTCTTGCAATACACTCTGCATTGTCGTTATATCTTGCCGAGCAATGTCAAATAGTTCCACACGATCACCTTTCCAAATCTGCCACTTCATATTCGCTGTTTCCATGTTTCTTGATTTCTCTTTACTCAGATTTTAGTATTCCTTATATAACTTCGGAATACGAGCTCTAATATTCTCCTCTGTCATTAAGGAGATGTTTTCTTGCTTCCACACTTCCTGAAGCTTGATATTTGTGGACTTTGCAGCGTCAGAAAGCGTTTCCTTCATCTCTTTGTGATGGTAGATGCAAACTATTAGCACCTACTCTCTAAAGTGGGGCCGAGCCCCAGAAATTCTCCACTTGGCGTCTTTTCAAGTAACCAAATTCTCTTTCCAGTATACATTTTCACAACTTGAAAAAAGAGAAAAGAATTAGTACACTACAATTTCCGAAAGAAGTGGAGTGCAGACGTGCTACGTCGCCCTGGCAAAAACAACTTAACCCTACAAAAGTGTGCAACCACAATATATATTATTCAATTTGTCTGAAATTTGGCATATAGATCATGTAGAGGAATAGAACCAAGGGGATGAGAAAATTGACATAAAAATAACAACTTCGGAAAAATGAAACTCCCTAGTGTACGCCCAAAGCCGGATTAACGCACGGAGCTTGGGGCCTCGGCCCTGGGCCCCATATCATTGGGAACTCCCAAATTTTGCCTGTGTTCTGTTTTAGAAAGTTCAAAACCTAGTTTTTAATTATAATTTGGTAATTTATTATTATTAAATTTTTCTTAATTGCAACTAAGGCGTCATTTAAAATGGCTTTAACACGCGAATTTATAAGGAAATCCCCGTCAGGCCACGCGCGCTGCTTAGAAGTGCGCTGGTATTGTGGTATAGCAATGCGATTTTTTGAAAAAAAAAATATTTAAATACATTAATGATACAATCCTGTAATACATAAAAATTAAGTGAATGTTGAATAAATTTTAGGTAATTACTTAAAACGATGTAAATTTTTTAGTTTTGATATCATATTTTACACTGTCAGTCACCGATGACTGACGTGAACGTGTTAAACTAGTGATTATGCAGATAATATAACAAGAGTTTACATTTTATTGCTACTTATTGAATGATTTCAGTTGTGATTGCGTAGGGAGGGGCCCCAATAAATACTGGGCCCTGGGCCCCACTTTAGTTTTATCGGGCCCCTGTGTACACTAAATCGGTGCACATACCAGTATCCAGAGGAGATCTTAGGGACCGGTCGCCCCCCCCACAAACTATTTTTTTAATGGGACTTGGCTACGGCCTTGCATGCTGTGATTGTATCTATACACTCTGTAGACATACACGCTATACACACAAGTATACACGCTGTAAACATACACGCTATACACGCTATACACACAAGTATACACGTGTAAACATACAAGCTGTAAGCAATACACACTGAACCCCCGAAATTAAATTCTGGCTACGGCCTTGATTGGGTACATTTAAATATCGAATGATCGGTGCATATGAAGTGCATATTTTGTGGGGAATATATATAAATTCGAAATTTGTAAGGGTGAAAATCCGAATTGCAATGACTGTATAAACCACATTATAATTTACACGCAAATCTACTTAAAATTGCATTCCATTTAAAAACATCCACATTTATTTTCAGTGTTTTTAACAATTCAAGTTGTAGAGCAATAGAATGTCCCTTGCAACTAATTATTCTTTCACTCTCAAACGATACATATATAATCACTGTTAGTACATCACATAATTGAAAATATTTGAATATATTAATTAAAAATAGTTTTTGTAAATTTCATTCGCATTTACATAAAATTCCAATTTATAATTAAATTTCAACTATTTTGCGATAGTATCTTTCTTTTCTAAAAGCAATGATGGAGAAACCGTAAATAATTACAGAATTGTTAACTTTCTCTCTGCCATTCATGACATTTTCATTGAAATGTTTAAGCCTTGGAAAAGTAGAATTTCGAATGTATTACGAATATATTTTCGAATATAATACAATAACCACATTCAATCTCTAACACGACGTATCACGCAATTAACAGATAATTCTTATCTGATAACCTTGCATGATAATCTTACATGATACTCTTGTATGATAATCTTACATGATACTCTTGTATGATAATCTTACATGATACTCTTGTATGATAATCTTACATGATACTCTTGTATGATACTCATGATACTCTTGTATGATAATCTTACATGATACTCTTGTATGATAATCTTACATGATACTCTTGTATGATAATCTTACATGATACTCTTGTATGATAATCTTACATGATACTCTTGTATGATAATCTTACATGATACTCTTTCATGACACATCGCCTTTATTGGCTACAGAAAAATATTCAATTCACTTCAAAGTTCAACAGTCATCAACTACTATGAGCTATGCTGGATTCATAGAGTATTCAGCGGACTCCTGCCAATCCAATCCTCAATAATTCGGCTTCAAGCGCTGGTATAAAAGGGCTGAGCCACAATTCCTTATTACCTTACCAACGGCAAATTTAACGAAGAATTAAACTATTTAACAACTCTTAAATTATTTCATTTTCTCTCGTTATTTCAGTACTCGCTAATCCGGCGCTCCTCTGTATAAGGGCAGTATAAGCGACAGTGTTAGAAAATATGTATACTATATACGCACATTTGACTGTATTTAATTAACATGTTACTTCATTAATTTAGACGAAATAAACGGATTCTTGCACTTTCGACTTTGTTTACAATTGTAACACTATTGCATTTTCTTAGAAAATACGCGAACTTTTGTAAATTGGCGTTTAATATTTAACTCACACTTAAATTAAGTCTGCTGTAAATAAATTTATATTAAATAAGTCAGTAAATTTTTATTTCATCCACTTAGTATGAATTGAAACCCTACTACATTTAGTTACAACACCTTTACAATTTTAAAATGAAAAAAAAAAGAAGAAAAGCTATACAGTACCGTCATCGACGCAGAACATAAGTTAAGGGGTCTTTTCCCATGAGTACGAATCTCCTCTAAATTCACGATTACAGCTTTAAAATACCGCCCCTCTTTTGCTGAAATAATGAGTGTCTAGATAGGGAAAACATTGAGAAAGTGCCCTTTTTTCGAGCTCCCATTTTTATAGGGTTTGGGGTTCGCAAAGCACGTTATGGCGGTAAAAATCACACATTTTCTATTGTTTTCCCGCAAAGTCTTTATCTTTCCAGCTCTCTTGTTGGTAATAAAAGGGGACAGTTTATATATCTTGGCTTATCTATACGTGGCAAGAAGTTTGCGGTGAGTTAAATATCCCGAAGCGGTTAACATACCGTAACGGCCGATCCGGTGCAAAAGTGGGAGAAATTTATTTACAAGCTTTAGTTAACCTGCGAGCTTCTCGTCTGAAATATTCCATATCCTCGTATTACTCCGTTGGCAGTTCACCATTTTTTTGTCTCCATGTGGTATTGATTCTCTTTTAGGTTCTTCGTGGCTCTGGACGAAATTGTAAAGTATTTACAACCAAAAGTACTCCACTACATTCACGGTATCACATTAGGATTTACAATATATTCATGATATGGCTATATCTTCATAATATCTTATTAGAATGATACGATATTCATGATATCCTGTGGAAATAGCAAAATATTTTTAATGTACTGGAATTACAACGTCTTCAAGATACCTTATTAGTAAGGTTTTCAAGATGTCATTATATTTCAATGGCAATATCTTCAAGATATTATCATTGTATTTCAATGGCAATATCTTCGAGATATTATCATTGTATTTCAATGGCAATATCTTCAAGATATTATCATTGTATTCCAATGGCAATATCTTCAAGATGTTATCATTGTATT
>QLNU02015360.1:149605644-149623942 GCA_006491805.2 Dysdera silvatica | reverse complement strand
AATCATGTATATGCGTTCATATTATAATCATGAAATTTGAAGTTGTGGTCTTTCTGCATGGCTGCATATAAATTATTTTATTTTTCAAATTAATCATTTGCCAAAGAAGGTTTCAGATAATTTTTAAACGTAAATAAAAAAGGTTCCACGACTGAACAATCTTACGAAGAAGGTTTGCAAAGGTAAACCGAAATATCAAAGTTTTAAACATTGAAACTTTAATTTCATTACACAGTTCTCGCCAAGAAAATTATTTACAATTAAAGTCTTTTTTTTTTAAAGAAATAAAGAATTTTTAAAGTTTTCAAAGGGGAATAAGAGCACACTAAAAAATATTTATTCTTATTAATAAACATACATTGTTCGGGTAAGGAAGACAAAAACTTCACCGTTTTATAATTAATCCTAGGGACAGGAAAGGACCTCAAACGTACACGTTCTATGTGCCCAAAATATCTAATTTTTTACCTTAATATAATGCGGATTAAACTAAGCCCCTATCTCCCAAAAGAACGCCATATGTAGCTATATATATATATATATATACACACACATACACACACATTTATGTGTGTGTGTATGTACCAGTGAAATATTGGATAACTGTATAAATAGCTTGAATACTTACCACTCTCTAGACATACAGTTTGTTAACTCATTTTTTCATCACCAAGACCCCTTCTGGATAACCCTTAGATAACGAAGTTCAATCCCACGAGAAAAACGAAATTTTCTTTTAGGTTGGGGGCCCTCTTCCTTTAAAAGTCTGCGAAGGAAATCTGTTCCAATTTCCACCATCCCTGATAATATTGTCAGATATGTGTGACTGCATATACCAATATATATATATATATATATATATATACAGTGAAAATCGTTTATAACGACGCCGGTTATAACGACGGAATTTTTACAAGAAGTTTGGTTTGCTATTCTACTCCATACTAAATATATCGGTTATAACGACATCGTATATAACGACGAAACCTGCTATAACGACGGCGATTTTGTAGTCTACGTAGATTCTAAGTAGGGAAATTCGTATCGGATATAACGACGCGACTTGACAGTCATAAGTCGGAACAATGTGGGTTAGTTATCAAAATTTAAGCGTTATTCTAATCTTGTTTATTTACAAATGTCTGAGAAATTTTTATTACTGCTAAACCTGAATATTAAAGATAGTGAACTTAAAAAGTGATTTATTAATTGAATATCACGAGGGTCATATTGTTCAGGGCCCTATTTTATTTTTTAAGAATAAGGCCTATAAAACTCTCAAACCGACACTGTTCGGAAGTCATTAGTATAATATAATAAATATTATTCATTAGATTTGCTTTCTATATTATATACTTTAGTATTTTCTAGAATTTTTTCAATTTAAAAAAATAAAAAATGCTATGTATTTAGTGAGGCTATAAATATAATTTAATATAGACGGAAATTAAATTCATTATAATTAAATATATTTTTATTTAATTTTGAAAGCTAAACGTTTAATACTTTTTACTATCAAAATAATTTATAAAACTCTAGAGTACATTATACTATAGGCTACAATCATTTTAAAAAAAATATTGTTTATAACGACTATCGGTTATAACGACCGAATTTTCGCGGTCCCTTGAAGGTCGTTATAACCGATTTTCATTATGTGTGTGTATATATATATCCACTTCTGGATAAAGGTCACTCCATATGCTTTCCAAACAAGTCTATCCTGACTATATATGGTATATATATGGGCTATATTATTACGATATTATGGTAACTACAGTTTTGCGACCCCGCCCCCCGATAAACTCTGTATATATTTTTTAATTATGTGTTAAAAAAAGCTTTTATTCTGCATGTATATATACGGACTTACAGTGAAATTCGTTTATAACGATTAACTGGATTTAACGATGAAATTACTATAACAAGCTGGATTTTTTATCCTTTACTTTGTAAGATATTATTACCCTTCACAGGGATAACACAATTGCCAAATATGGTCAACACAGAAAAGCCTCCGGGGCGAGATTTTTGTGAGTTTTCGTGGGGGAATTTATTATACAATAATTTTTGCCACCCACGTATTAATTAGCTCAAACTAGAGCTTTTTATTTATAGTTGGAGAAAAAGTAGTATAAAAAAAGTAGTATAAAGTATAATAAATTCCCCCACGAAAAACTCACAAAAAATCTCGCCCCGGAGGCTTTTCTGTGTTGACCATTATTTGGCAATTGTGTTATCCCTGCGGAGGGTAATAATATCTTACACCTTTACATACGGAGAAAAAGAGCGTTATTTCCTGTCCTCATTCGTCTAGCGGTCCAAGACACTCCGGGCTAAACGGAGGGACCCTGGTTCGAATCCAGGATGGGGAAAGCGTCTCTTTTTCTCCAAATATAAAAAGCTCTAGTTTGAGCTACTTAAAACGTGGGTGGCAAAAATTATTGTACAGGAGGGTTAGGGAGAAAAAACAGGAATTTGCTTATTTTTTCTTACAGGGGGAGGGGTATATAAAATGGTCAGAAATGTGTTTACATAATACTTGAAGGGTCCCTTATGCCTGGATAGCTCCCCACTTACCTCCCCTCAAACGCAAGAGAAGAGATGAAAAGGAAAACAGCACTCTCGAAATGTATTTCTAAGGGCAAAAATATGTGTGCAACACCCTATTTCTGGACACTGCCGCCACTGCTATTAACAGATATACATATCGCTATTTGATATACATATTATTTGTCTGCGGATATATTTTTATTATTTTATGAATAATTTTTTTTGTCAAAAGCGTTTCTTTTAACACAGAGCCAGTCAGTGAATACAAAATGTGTGTAACAATTGAAAAGCTAACGAAAGCATAAATATTATATGTACACTGTGTAGACAAAGGTTTCGAACACCTTGATAACAGGAAAAATGGAATTTATTACCCAAAATAACCATGTCTTCTTCCCATGTTTGGCGCAAGGCAACACTTTTATACATATTTCCCACGTTATGCTGCTAAGTCTTACCAGAACGTTCCTCTATTTTTCCGCCTGGACTGGCGTAGAGGAAGGTCTTGCTAACCGACATAGGATGCGGTGTGTTCCAGCTGACCTTACATTACCCTATTAAACAGAATAGATATAGGCGCACACAAAATGGGGTATCTGGGGAAAACTAGGGAAGGCCACAGCTGATCTTGGCCAACAAAACCTTTCCCTGTTACTGCTCTAGTAGAAGCTCTGTTCGATTGAGTTTTACGGCGCAAGAACAGCAAGGGCAAGAGCATCGCAAGAGGAATATTTCAATAGAGACCTTCTAGCATATTATAAAAAATACGTTTGATTTCGACTAATAAATATCGTTTTTCCCACTTTGGCCTACTTATCGATATTTTTGGTTGCTTAGTGCACATACTTAATTGCAACGAAATGCACCAGAACAGTGTTCCTCATTATCAATACTCTACTTGTGTTGTTAAATTACGTAATTATTCCTGTTTATAAGTTTATAAATTATCTACAGTATTTATTTTAATAATTATAAAGTGACATTAATTTATTTATATAGATAAGAAGTACCGCAGTATTTCCGTTTCATTTTAAAGGATCAGACACTTGAAATATACAAGTTTTCTCTTTTTATCTGCCGTAATTAAAGTAAGTCCGCTTTGAGCATAAACTTAAAAATGCTTAAAAAACAAGGAAGTTTCCTGGTCAACAATTGCTTGCAAATGAGTACAATGGTTAAAATGTAAAAGACACAAAATGGTCACGTGACTCCCTCCCCATGGATTTCGGTATGGTGTTACTTCAGGTATGTAGGTGCGCCGCGACACACTTGTGGAAACACAAACGTAGTTTCTTGGACATTTCTTTGTGTACTTACTCATCGGGTTGAACTTCCATGGTAAAACATCAGTTTCGTTTAAAAAATACTCGCACTAATGTGGTTTGTGCGATCATAAATATACAGTTGAGCGGGTTCGGATAACATTAAAAAAAAATAGGAAACTTTTTCAGACTTAATATTTTATGCACTTTCACGGTTTGTGCCATTTATTCGGGTTCTACTCTACTCGAAGAATTTGTTGTTATTATTATACATACGATTCTAAGAAGTTTTACATAGACCTCAAGTATGGAAATTCTAACATTTATAAGGCTGAACGAATGCTTCAATTTAGGCATAAAATTCTATATATTGCCTGTTTACACTACTCCCGTTGCATGACGACTCACTGCTGAAACGCGAGTTGTCACCCAAAGATTGTGTCGAAAAGGAAGACACCATTACATCATTACAGAGGCGTGAAGCCAGAGGAAAGGCCGTTGACCCCATTTATTTTCAAACCAAAGCATCCGTAATAACACATAATGTTTGCTACTTAGCAGAATAGGTCCTTTAGTTCCCCTCAGGATATTAAAGCTGCTACGTGACCTGCTCATTGCAAAGCTCATGGACACAACGTTTTGGCTCTTACCACGGATACAAGTTATTGGCTCTTTGAGTAACACATTCAGTTCCTATAAGCTAAGTGTTCCAAGCCCATGACAGCGGTATACCGTACCTTATACTGTAATTCCAGCAAGCACAAATTGGTCAGTATTTTAGAAAACATTGAACAAATACGATAGAAATAGTGCAGAGGATCTTAATTTAATGATTTAACAGAGTGATTATATCTCTCGCTCTCTCTTTCTCTTGAATTGGTGATATGGATCGCCGGATTTTTCGAAATATTGCCTTGGATCAGCGTTCTCATTTATTTCCATGGGGATCAGAGACATTGGAAACACGGCAACACCCAATTTTTTAGGAAACCGTCACATTTAAAGCATTTACACAACACGCCTTCTTGAAACAAACTCGCCCTTTTGAAGAAACACCACTCTTTAAAAAAAAATATATTCGTTTGATAGACTGAGAGGTCTATCAAGTTAATGGGGTGTTCATCTCTTCAAATAATTCTGTACTCTTTACATAAAAGTATTAAGTCACAAATGTATTTACGATCGTTTTTATAAGCGCAAATATTATAAAACGAATTTCGATAAATGGACATTAAATTTTAATATTACAGAATATTTGTAATATACGTATAATATTCAAATTATTAAGTTAATTAAGAATACATACTTTCTAAGTAAGAAAATGGTAATTTATAAGATATACGTATAACCAAAATTGGCAAATGAAAAATTAGATAAGAAAGTTAAGTCCTGAACAAACCTTAGATTTTGAACGTTATAATAGGAAACGTAGATCTTTCTCAAAAGAGTCGTGAATTTTAAAATTATTTAATGAAGGCTATCATACTCCAGATCTCTTAACGACCGAGATCTTAAATCCTTTTTTCTTTCAGTCAATTTTTTTCTAGATTTCTAACATGTTATCTGTCATTTACCCAGTATACATATTATAATAATATATAGCAATAATTAAAATAGGACATAACGACACCAATATATAATAATACACAACCGTGTTAATATATAATAATAATAATAATTTATCACACCGCACAATTACTTTATAAACCACATTTTTATTATTTGAAAAAAAGCCACGCTCTTGTTATTAGAGGTACAATTCCAGTATTTTACTTACTCAAACTTTTTCCTTCGTTTTTATAAAATTATAATGCTATTTAATGAAACTTGCGGTAAATGATTTTAAAAAATTATTTTAATTTTTGTTAAGAGAGAAATGGAGCCCTCCCTCTCTCTCTCTTTCTTTTTCTGAAACGGCCAAAAATTAAGCTTTTAAAAAATGTGTAGCTTAAATATTATCCTTGACGCCTACGTAGTCATTAATTCTAAAAACAAACACTTCAAATATCAAACTTCTTTCTTAAAAAAAATCTTTTTAATGTAAAAAGTTTGCGGTTTGTGCAGTTGAAAAGTCTGAAAATAACTTTTAAAATTTATAAGAAGATGTTTCTTCATACACTTTTCCGCATTCGTTTTCCTTTTTAAAGGAAAGTTGCTTTTCTCGTTCTTCCTCATAGAACTCCTTTCCTTTCTTCACCCCATTTGGCGCAGAATGACCTTCGTTTCCCTTGCGACATAAAGAATCAATCAATTTCTCTTTAAGAAATCGAATCATATAGTGTAAGTCAGTGACGTGGGAAAGGAGGCTATAAGCCCCCCATTGGTTATCAAAATACATCATTTTCTTTAAGGTCGCATTACATAATCTTCTTTAATGCCACTTACCCCCCCACCATGAAGTTTGAATTGTTACTCAACCATAGGCGTAGCCGGGGGGGAGTTTTGGGGGTTGTAACGCCCCCATTGCAATGAAATTTTGTATATTTAACATAGGAATGTATGAGTTGTAGCTCTGTAACCCCTCCCATTAAGCCTATAACCCCCTTTATGAACTTTCTGCCTACGCCCATGTACGCTACTGATTTAAGAAAAGAATATAGAGGGCATATTCTTTGAGATTTGAAGAACTCCCTCTCCACAACATGTCCAAAATGGAAAAAAATAGAAGCGCTACGAAGAAAGCAACAATTAATTACAAGGAAGAAATCCCCTAAAATTTTAAGAAACTAATTTCAGGATTCAAATCTGTAATTACAAAAACTTTAACTACATGGTTCTCTAGAAACGGAGTGGAAATTCGAACCGATATTACTGGAAGTACGGACCATAGGTACATAAGATATATATCATTCAATCATGAAATTAGTGTACAAACATGTACACAGTGACGTAGCTAGATATTTTTCCGCCCGGGGCGAGTGACTGTCATTGCCGTAATTGTTGTGCCTGTCATTGTTTCTTAAAGGCTAATTGCCGCCCCCAAATTGTGGCGACCTCCTACCCCCCAGCTATGCTACTGCATGTACAAAATAAGCATCATTAGTATGTAATTGAACTGATTTCCACAATCAATCATATATCATTTTCCTTCCTATCATTAAAAATATTTTACTTTAATAATATATAACTAAGAATAAAATAACGTTATGGAGATGTTTATTTTTGGATTATTGTTTACTGTAAGTTAAAAATAAATTATACTTACTGATAGTGTTAAACTTAATTACATAATTACGATTTGCAGAAGACGAATGCTCGAAGGTTTATAAAATAATGGGGCATTTGTAATCATCCGACACAATATACGTATGGTTAGTAATTATAGTATTAATGTATAAAATTATTAAATTTGCATTAATTTTTCTAATCATTTAAAAATTGCCATCGAATATGATTAATTTATTTTAAATTTTATGTCATTAATTTTTAGGGGTGACTGGGACGCGTCAAGCTGGAACTTGCCAGCTTTTTTTCCAGTCATCCCTCAGGTATATTTTATTAGTTTAAATCTTATATGGTACATATAAAGAACCGTAACACCTTAATATACCTGAAAAGTAAATCGTATTGTATTATTATTGAAACTAAACTTTTGAATCTTTTTCCCGTGAGTTGTATAAATATGGAAACCCTTACTATTATGAAAAAGATCGAAAAAATTAAAAACTAAACATTTAGCGACATTTCCAAAAGATAATGATAAAAATAAACTTCGCCGAAACTCTGGAAGCTGTTACGTGGAATTTAAAAGACGCGTTTATGTCGGATAGCATCTAATTAGCGACGCGCTTGACGCGTTGGACCAGACGTTTTACGTAAATTGGGAAGTAGTTCAAAAAAAATATTTAAAAAAAACATATAAAATGTCCAGATGTGGCTAAATAAAGCATTCGAAAATCGATTGTTGGAATTTTCTCTGCGTAAGGACGATGTATATAGGATCAGCTGAGCAATCACAGTAGAAATAGTACCCCTTGAGTTACAAGTTCCCAGATTTGGCTCCTTTTATCTATTAACTGAAATCGCCAAGAGTTTCGTTGGCTGGTAAGCTGCTGATAATATAACAGGTATTAATTCTAAAGACATGCACATACAAAAAACATATGGACTCTATTGACTAACCAACTTCCCTGTAGTAAGTAAAATGTTTCATTACATAACGTATTTCTCTGGTAAAAACAAAAAAATGCGAATACTCCAAAAAATTTCCTGCGAAAAAACTTACACTCTTATGAATATTCAGGCCACTATATAGGAAACACATCAGTTTGTCTTATAATAGTCTGCAAGAATAAAACAATTCTTCCCTAGGCTTGAAATATATTTATTACGATTATTCTTTCTTCTTCAATGCACGCTTGGGTCGCTTTAAGTATTATTCAAATTGCCAGTAGGTATTTGGGTCATAAAACGTTAGAATATTTTTTTTACAAGATTTCAGATTAATAACAATACATGTATATTATCGTTCAATTAATTTGTTGGAATTTGGCTAAAATCCGCCAGATTCGGTTAGAATTCTCAATCTTGCAAAACGTACATGGGTGTTCATTTATGGTGCCTCAAGGCTATTATATATCATCCTCGTTAACACAATATGTTCATAATTAAATTACTCGTGTATTCAGAGCCATCTTCAACGCAACCAAACTTTTCAGAAATGGGCAAAATGTTATGGAAAAAGTGAGTTATGAAAATATCCAAAGATCCAAAAGAAAACTAAAACTGCTGGCTTAAGGTAGCGAGAAGATTTCCCTTCCACTCGGATTAGCTTGAAATTAATGTATGTTAACTGCTTGTACAATACTTCGCGAAGAGACTCCTCCAAAGTTTTTACTCCTGCCATGCGGAATTTAAAGAGAGAGAGAGTGTATAATAGGTATTACCCTATCCATGCTTAAATTTATACATTTGGTACGTTTCCATTTTAGTTTTTGTAGGCAGTACAGTATTGTATCACTTTATGCTTTCTTAATTTTTTTCCTGTGCAATTTTCTTCCCGAACGATAAGCGCTTCACATGGCATGTAGGTCGAAAAAGAACCTTTCAGCAATACAGACACGGTATAGGTTGCACACAGCGAGTGAAAATACGTTGCATTTTATCATCAAATATTTTGGTTCTATGCTTTATTTATTTTCGTATTTTCTAATTCCCTTTTAATTTAAGCTTTATTTGATTAAAATTCTCATGCTCAAGATTTTGTGAGTTATGTGTTAGTTATCGTGATGTATTTAGTTATTTACTGAGGTGTTTCGTGTGTGCTTATCAATATTTTAAACTAAATCTTTTTTACAACGTCGTTCAGCAGGTTATTTCCTACCTAAAGAGAGGGTTTATTTAGGACAATTACCTACTTGTTTTAAAAAAATTATATCCTACGTTTATATACCTCGAAAGAACAGCACATATAATTATTCCTTACATAACTTCAGTACAGCAAACTGCCATTCAAATTTGCAACAAATCAGTGCGTTTTGTGCTAATGGCAATGAAAGTCTAACCACTCATCATGCAGTTTTCATTTGTTAACGCCTTTTATATTCAAACTAATGCGAATTGCAAAAATCTTGCTTCTGCAAACACGTGGTCTAAAAATTTCAGACCGCTTGTTTATTAATTTTACTTTAAAACTCAAGTGTGAGTGAGTGATTGTTCACCTTAATTAAATGGGAAGGGTGGCCGCCGGAGGCGGCGCTGTAATCCCAGACAGGTATTAGAGTTTCGTGAAACCGACAGCCCATGCGTCTGGGGGTGAGTGGGGAAAGTCGACCATGGCCGGCATACAGAGATGCACCGCTCGTACCGTTGTCGTCACTTTAAGAGTCACTTAAAAGTCAACGCGCATGCGTAAAATTATTTTTTATCCAATAGTGGGCCATGTGATGTATTTATGTATTATAACATGTACTTATGTATTATAGCCCACGTTGTCGCCAAATACGAATGAATAAATGCCAATAGGTGGACATTAAAAGCAATTTTCAAATATGTTATTATTTTCTCATATCATTCATGTAAAATGAATTTTTTACATTTCAGTTTAAATTCGTATTCCTTATATTTGTAAAAAAGGTAACACACGTACAGGGTGGCTACAGGGCATTGCAAAAAATATTATGTAAAGTGAAATACACTAGAAAATATTTAAAATACATTCTAGAACACAAGCTTAGAAATGATTATATCGAAATATAATATAACGTAAATAGCAAATTCTGTAAATAAACTCATGTTACTTCAGTTTGCTATACTGTAATTATTGAAGGAGTGGCATTATGTACTTTTCTTTCTAGAGTTATGAGACTACCTATTTAATGGCGTATTTCGTGCTTCTACCTTTTTTAATATTATTTGGCTATTGTAATTACCGTAAAATACATATTTTTTTTAATATCAATGTCACAAATTAGCTTTTGTCGTTACACAAGACCCAGCATTTGCAAATGACGAATGTAATTAACAATAAATACGTTCATTAGAAAATATGATGGCAATTTCGGGTCATTTGCCTTGAAATGCAATTTCGGGTCATTTGCCTTGAAATGCAATTTCGGGTCATTTGCCTTGAAATGCAATTCCTGCAATTTCATGCTTACTACATATCGATTTCCGATTACTCTGTTGCAGCTCTTTGCATCAGACGTCTTACAAACCTGCAGTTGCGAAATACTTGTCGTGCCCCTTTAAAAAAAAGTCGCCAACCTGGCGACATGGAGTACATAAAACATCGAGACATGTTGCCGGCACAGGCTTGCTGTTGTGTTGCACGAAATCGCGGAGGTGTGTCCTCAAACAGCCAATGAAAAACTGGGGGCTCGTCTACCTGTTTTGCTAACGACGTGCTGCCCTTTTTTTTCCTTTTTTTAACTTTTTAATAATTTTTTTTTCTTTACGGTTGCTTTCCCCTTTGCTGCTTTAATTCCTTGACCTCCTTTATGCCTGTCAACTGGCAAAGACCTATTTAGAACTTTATTTTTAAAACCAGGACCAGAAAAACCGGGTTCAGTTTGTTATTTTGTTTCACAAAAAATAATACTAAAATAGACTTCGTTTTATTGACACACGTGTAAAGTTTATGGTCTATTTGGTAAAATTTCTCTCTCACACTTGTGAACTATTTTTGTGTGTATATAATAACTGACGATGTAATTGACACTGGTGGGAGAGAAAACGTCAGTCATTCAGCGTGCATCCTGATAAGACAATTAATACTACCCTAAGACTAACAGCACGTGGAATTTTTTAGATAATCATTCACCATGGCACTGGCCTCTCATCGTACATCTTTAATTTTTGGGATCGAACAAAAATCTGGATTTTTAGTTCGGTAGTCGTTTGAGATTTTATGTCGCAAAGACAACGAAGGTTATGCTGCATCACCTGAAATTTTTAGCACGATGACTGATTGTCTATTTGAGTGAAACTCGCTTGACCCGTTAGTCTTGAATTTCTTTGGAAACATTCTAGAAAAAAATTACGACGCCAGCGCTTATTTATATTTTCAATTTGATTAGGGTTAGAAATACAAGAAAAGTTCAAATATTAGAAAAATCTTAAATAATATTTCCTTTCAAAAAACGTCTCCCTTACATTTAATAAAACGCACTTTCCAGTTTACAAAATTTTTCTACTTAAGATATTTAATAATACTTTATACTTACAGAATACTACTTACTTACTTCTTATGTGTGTGTGTGTGCACCAAAGTCGTGCACACACAAAAGGGGGTTAAGGTTTAAACCGCCCATTTGAATAATTTTATTACTTGTAAAAATCAAATTCTCTTTATGAGAAAAAAATAAATTTTCTGTAAACATCCCTTTTTTTTTTAAATACTATACATTGGCCTAATATGCACGTAAAACATGTGCGAAGTTTGCCTTCGCATTTTAATTGTGAAAAATGAGCCTCTCAACACGGGTAAGAATTTCTAATTTAGGTTTGAATTTAGTTACCGGAGAGAGGAAAACTGGAATAACAAATGAAGGGGCAGTGTCAGGACTGTAGTCAGGATGAAGTGGCAACTGAGGCAAGGCATATGGGCCACAGGGCACCGGATATCGTTCTATATATATAAATAGCTCGATAGGGGGCAACTGAAACTACACCCCTGCTGGCCCCAGCTTGGGCAGAGAACACTTGCCCTCCTTGAAGCTGTTTATTATGGGGCCACTGAAACTAAACCAAGTATTGAGAGGAATATTGTTGTACTGTAAGGGGCGCAAAATGATACGCCTATGCTTTGGGCATCTGTTATCTTTAATGTTATTTTTTTCTGCACTAGAGGACCAGGAATGAAAGAACAGCCCCATTAGGTCGAGTAAAATTGATTTATCTAAAATGTATAAATCCGGAAGCGATTGTTAAAAAGTAAAAAGTTTTCCGGAGCCTGAAAATTTTGTCTGTACGGGAAACTGCGAAAGATGGTAAATGACGTGTTTTTCTTTTCATCTATTTAAAAAAAACAAAAAAAAACAGGGTGATATATTTAATAGAAAATACATTGCTCAGTTATAAATACAACCAACATTCTCGTAAAAACCCGTATAAGAAAAAATGCGAAAAAGTATTCTTCAATAAAACTGCGTTGAGATGATGAAATCAAATGACGAGACATTTCTACGAGGAAGTAAGGAGGGAAGATGTAAAATGGCTGGCTTTTTACTTTACAGAGGTAGTTTAAGATTAAAGGCCGAGAAGTTATTTTCTGTATAGTACAAATAGTGTACCTCTTCCCCTTACATCCACTACAAGCGAAACAAATTTGTACGTTTTCAGACAAGCTTTACTACATTTCTATAATTATAACCAATTGACATATAGGCAACATTTTAGAAAAAAGATATCCCATTGGAATAGTTTATTACTTCTCTCATTTGCCCTCTCTCCATAACCACACCGTTTGGCTCAACATGGCCTTTGCGATCCTTGCGCCATAAAGACCCAACTAACCGTCTCCACAAATTCTAAGCAATCACAAATTTCCATAATTTGCGTTTGTAACATTGCGCATTATGGAAATTATAGCCAGCCCTAATGTAAGCAGATCTGCTACGCTCTCTCTGAATTCCTTTGTCTGACATTGACGGCAAAGAATGCATAGAACCATGTCCGGACGTCTGTGTCTCTCACGCCACGGGCAAAGGCGTCATCTTGAGAACGAAGTTGGAAGCTTCTGCAAAGGAAGAGGGAAACTAGTCTGTTTTTAAATTTTTGGATAAACTCCAACAGTGTGGGGTGATGCGCTGTTACATTACGACGGATTGTTGCATTTGCGTTTTCGCCAGCTAGACTTTAGACGTCTACACCAGCCGTGTTCGTCCTCGTTGTGTGACGTAGCTGATTGACATTTTCTCGACTTTGCCGATATGACGCAAATAATGACGTCAGGACGTAGTACAATACGTTCACATTAAGATTACTTTGGACGTACGTCAAGTAATTGCTCGCTATGGAGGTTATGATCATACGAGAGCAGGCAGCAAGGGCAATTGACCTCTCTCCCCAAATGCCGAAATAACATTAGCTAGACGTGTCGCACAAATTCGCAACGGAAAGACAACAAACAATAGCGAATTTTTAAAATTTGCGCAGTCGATTCTCAGAGATTGCGATTGCCATAACCATAAAGTTACCCATCGAAATTTTTATGTTCAAATGTTCAAAAATATTTTAGCTAGTTCGGGCGAAACTGGTGCTCACCGGATTCAGCTAACCACTGGACCCAACTCACCCAACTTAGAAAACGTAAATTTTACACATACACACAAGAGAGAGGCCAAAGAAATTTCGCAATACCACAGTTACCTACGATAAACATAGTTACGCATAATACTGGGTAATGAATAAATTTTAAAGACTCTTTGTGAAACTTTTTTTTTTTTTTTGGTAAAAATGTAACACATTTTCTACAAAACGGATACATAATCTTAAAATTGAAAATCTTTAAGTCATGTTGCTGCGAGTGGGGAGTGGGTGCGATATTATTATACTGTTTTGGTCCTCGGGTGTGGAATCTTCTCCCACACACACACACACTAAAAATCTTGAATTCGCTTCCCCTTTTTAAATTCTCTTCGTAAATACTTAATAAAATCCTGACTTCTTGGACTATTTTTTCATTAAATCTTCTCTAATTAGTGTTTAATATTTAATTTCTGTTTTTCATCTTTCAGATCGTATAGTTTTTTTTTTCCAATATCACCTCCTTACTTTGGGTAGCATCGGCTCCATCAGACCCCTTGGTCTTTTCCCATTGTTGCTCAGGTGGACATTTTGTAATAAGTTTTGTAAATATATGTTACTCCTTGAATAAATTTATTGTAGTGTATTATATTATAAATTAATCTTCTGTATTTAGGAAAGTACTAAATACATCTCTCGTATGAAAATTATCCTTTTCCTAGGAAAAAAAATACAATATGATATGCAAAAAAAACCTCTAGCAATCTTAATGTGTGTTTTCGAATGTATTTTCACACAGAATACTCAGAATTGAAATATGCTATAATGTTTATGACTCTTCAATGAAAACCCCATTTAACCTATTTTTCGAAAATTCTTAAGGTTGTGCAATCGATGTCTTTTTCAATCTCCATCGAAATTTTTTAAAACGGTAAATGAAAACGTGGACCACCTCTTAGAAGACTTAATATAAGTTTAAAGCTTGTATATTGATAACCCATAGCTGGATGATACAAAATTCGTGTATATATATATTTAGACATACAAAATTTGTATATAATAATAGTTTTGGCTCATACCTTAATTATATGTATAACGCAATCCCCTCTCATTTCTAGAACCCATCCAAAATAAATTATCTATTACCGAAGCAGACAAAGTCGCCAACCGAAAAAAAACCAAACTATTTTAAACACCAAAAATAAACCGGAATTTTCTTCACTTAAACATTATGTATGTACGCAGTCCACCACGCCCGATTGAACTTAGAAACACAACTCAGCAATTTCAATTTCTTTTTTATTTACATAGAGCTAAACTGTTTTAGAGGTTTGAATAATTATAATTTTCGAGCTTCGTAGGACGCAAACTGCAAATTTGGATTTAGCCGTACAAAAAAAAAGTAGACGGTAAAAGTCCGGTTTACTATTTCTTAAACTAAGATATGGTTGACGGGATTTCAATTTGCTTGATTCGTGATTACGATCAGAGCGTGACGACCGTCATGGATAAGTAGTTTTAAAGAAATTCCCCCGTTTCTTCGCTAGGCTTAGCACAACAGCAATACAAAGCATAGAGCTATATAACAGAAAATGCGGTCCTTCGATGGAGCGTAGTGGTAACGCATTTCCTAGCCTGTCGTTAATCTGGGTTCGACTCCTAATGGAGCGCGAGAAAAGAAAAAAAAAACTTACCAATTAACTGCTTACTGCAGTCTCCGAGGGTAAGTATCCTAAGCCTTACGACAGGAGTCTTCAACTCGCGGGCCACATGCGGCCCGCCAACTCATGAAAAAATACAAATTGTTTCACACAAAAACAACGTCCTGGCTCGACATCCGAAGTCTGAAATATATGTATTTTATTCTGTTGGTATTTTCATATTTCGTAATAAATATTTTAAAACACTATAAAAACCGCATTAACACGTGGTTTTCCCCCCCTCAATCGTGTTATATTTTGGTTTTCTAGCGTCTATGGGCAATAAGTGTAGTTTTATTGATTTGAAGTGCAACAATAATTTAAAAAAAATTCAACTTAGGACTCGTTCGACTTCCTGTTCTAAATATGCTGGTAAGAACATTTCCCCAACCATATGGCTGCGTGCTAAGAAAATGCTACTGTTCTGAAACACTTATATCTGCGCATAGACGACGTAGAAAGTTCATAAAGGTGGTGGTGGGGGGGCGTTACAGAGCTACAACTCCATATGTTCATATGTATGTACACAAAATTTTGTTGCAGTGGGAATCAGAACCTCTATCACCCACCTCCTGCATATTCTAATGTGTCTGTAAACAGCTGTTTCCAAAAATAAAGTTGATAAAATGAAAAGTTAAGACCAGAATAACTGACGCCTACCTTGGAAACACTCCTAGGGTTGCAATATTAAAAATAAGACTTAATATTGACAGGATTATTGAAAATAAGCAGTGACAAAAATCTCGCTAAAAGGTTTGATTTCGCTTTACATATTCATAACTAAACGAATTGTAAATGTATTTTGCTTCCATACGTATTTTACATTGTAATATATATATATTGAGTCCCAAAGGCGGATACAGAAAATATTTTGAGTGGCACGCAAAACAATATAGACCTAAGGAAAAATATCATTAAAGGCTGATCCAATGGAGGTGGTGGGGGCGCACCCCTAGAGCCGCCTTTGTTCAGTCCTAATATTGCTGATAGAGTAGATGCGGGCTACAAAAATAAGTAAAATTGGTCTTTGGACTGAAAAAAAGTTGAAGATCCCTACTGTATGAGGTTCACATTTCTCAAGAAAATGTCGGTCCCTTTCCGCTACCATGGCGTAATTATAACCTGATTTCGATTTCCAATAGGGATGTGGCGCCACTTTTTTACTAACCGTAGTTCAAGGTTCAGTTTCATTGGCAGCCATAGGCGTAGTCAGTGGCGCCGACTTCGTGGGTTCGACGCACTTTTTGAACCTTTTTACCATGTTTGGCGCAGTATAGCCCAGATGCTCTTGCGCCATAAAAAAGCCAAACAAACAAACTTTTTGAACCCTCAATAATTTTGTTGTGGGTTCCTCGAACCCCTAATATTTTTGCTCGTGGGGAAAATACACGTACGGAAATACATGCACGAAGTTTTTCGTCATCAAGTCTTCAATATTTTCATTATTTATACCCTGTTCCCTGAACCTTTCATTAAAGAAAATTCTTCATTTTGTCTGGGTTCATAGAAAATACAAAAGTTTAGTCTGTAGCTCTACACACAGAGACGAGAATCTTTAGCTCTCATAATGATAAAGGCAAAAATATGTTGTCCAGGAAGTTGACCCACAGCTGGAGGATTCACACTTTTTTTTTTCCTTTTTATTTTGTTTTGCCTCCCTAGCAGCCCTGGGGAATCTGGCTTTTATTTCAGTCAACTTCTTTTTAAAGAGAAACGGAGGGGGTGGACACATCTGAGTATTTTGGCAGCAATCGTAAAACTATAAAGGGTGTATATGTTTAGGAGAACATTAAATAATTATCTAGAGAAAAAATATCTTTCTTTAATAACCTATAATTTGCTTCATTTTAACATTTCAGGTGTCTTACCAGATAATCTGATAATGAAATTTAAATTATACTTGAATCCTTTGAAATGTGTGCCGGTTATTCGATTTAAAATTTTTGGAACTCACAATAATTTTTCAAGTCGGCGCCTATGGCGTAGTTATAGCCCGTGGGAGCCTGGAGCCCTCCCAATAATTTCTGAATTGAAATTGAATTAAATTCATGGGAAATTTTTCGTAGAAACTGCCTTTTAGTGAACAGGATTCAAGCCTCTAACTTTCTGTAAAATTCGTAGATGGTATGGAATATATGGCAGATCCTTCATATAGGCGGATTTAGGGGAGGGGCCCAGACCCCCTTCCTCTAGTCAATTGTAATTTTATATCATTATCCTCTCTTTTGCCATTTATCAATTGAATTTTCAAAAAAAAAATATATATATATATATATATTATAATAATGTAAATAAATAAAAATATTTGCATAGTCAAAAATAAAAAGTTTTTTGCGAAGTAAATTTGAGCGATTATTAGAAAATGGATGATTTCAATCCTTTCAAAAAAATTCAGTTTTCAGGGGGCGGGTAGATTTTGAGAGGGCAGGGAAACACAAAGAGATTTATTTCCTAAGCTATACAGTGTTCAACATAGCAACGAGGCCACCTTATGGGAATTGGAGGGGTGACCCCCAGTTCGTGGAAACGTTCCTTTTGGCGATGTTCGTCCCACTGGGGGGAACGTCCCCAAAAGAAACGTTTTCACGAAGGAGCCGCTAATGAGGGGAGATATTTTGTCTGTGTAACACACACTTGTTAACGCTATTCTGGGATTATAGCACAATAATCGTTTCCCAAGGCAGTAAACAAATTTTGAAATCGACACCACATCGTCTGAGAGAAAAATCCGATGAAACTTATAGGTCATAACAATAAAACCAGTTCCTGACTGAACAATGTCAATAAAGTCACTCAATTCTATACGTATAGTAGACCCTTGCATTTGTAAGTAGTAGGTACCTATTTTGTGCGCTCTGTACTTATGATGAAAAAAATATATTTATGTATATACAACATTTTTAAATAAAGGTAATGTGAAATTATTATAGACAAAGAGTGATGCATATAATATTATATAATTAAACTAAACAGTTATAAAACAGATGCCTTAAAAATGAAAAGGCAAACTTCATTGCAAGCGTTTCTTCAGAGTAAAAAAGTTAAATCGAGCGATCAAATAGATTCTAATGATCTTTCAACTGAAGATTCAAACAA
>QLNU02015360.1:149564775-149605544 GCA_006491805.2 Dysdera silvatica | reverse complement strand
TGGGTGGAGGAAATAAGAAAAGAAGTTAGGATAAATTTTGAAACTAAATGCTCAAAATAGATATCTATGGAAGGCACTTGGAGAGACCCTCATCCAGTAGTGGATAGATGATAAATATGTATGTATACATGGAAGGAGTAGTTTGAAATAATTTTCGCGCATCAGAGATCTTATTACAGCTACTATTTACTCATGATTGCGTTTACACGAATAGTAAGTTTTTTCATACGTAATTGTTTTAGCTTATATCTTGCGAAATATCTACTGGAGAAATGCTGCACTAAGATACTATGATCTTAACCATTCGTTGGAAACCTACGTTTGCTGAAACATGTATTGGTATTACGTCACGTTGTTCAGTTTTGAGTATAATTTCCTCTTTCTCTTTCCGTGAATATTACAGGAATTGGGCGTTGTAACCTCATTATGTCAAAAGTTAGGCCAACGATTAATATTACGATAATTTAAAAAAAAAAAGGCAAATTCAACTATATATATATATGTGTGTATATTGAATGCATAATGTTTTCATTTAGTTCACGCTTCAAACCTTATTTCCTTAAAGTTTCGAAATGATAGAAAACGATGAAGTTACATAAATTTTTAAAAAGTGTCTGATATATTTGAGAACAATTTTTAAAATCATTTATTCCCGAAAAAAGCAAGCGATTACAAGGAAAATTAATTACTGTCAAGAAGAATATCAGTCAGTATTTAAAATACTGCTGAAATTATAATTTATTGAAACAGCTGAGTGGTAACTTCTGCACGATATAATCATCATAAACTGCTAGGTAAACAATAATAGATGGTCACTTAGCGAAAATAAATATTAATTATACCGATAAAAATATCGTCTATATATATAATTGTTTTAACCACACCAGTTTTGATTTATGTCCAATAAAGGACGCAATTTCTATCAATATAATTATAATGATAACTTAATTATATTTAATTATTGAAATTTATTTAATTATTAATAATTTATTATATTTAATTATTGATTGATGATTTATTATATTTAATTATTGATAATTTATTAATGTAATTATTAATTCTATATATGTTATAATAATAAAATAGCGACATAATATTAATACTACTGCAAGTCATTTGGAAATATCAATATGGGTATATTAGCTGCGTCAGAATCTGAGATTATTATTATTAATCTTCAAACTATCTGCACAGAACGATCTTTGCAAAATCGAAAATGCTGAAATGTTCTGCTTTATCATCCGACTGGATTTCTTGCTTGCAAAGCATAACAGTTAAAAGTTTAAGAACTTAACAGCTTTCGCGAATTAATGGTATTATTATTCATGTGTAAAAAAGATGCTACATATTTGAGAACAGGTCCGTGCGCAAGATTTTAAAAAGGAGGGCAGGGTGATAGAATTTACTTTTAATTTCATAAGAAATCTGATTTAGAAAATAATATTGTTCAAATAGGGGGTTTAACACCCCCCTTGTACCTCACCTCGTTTGAGAAATATTTTTAAAAAATCATGAAATTAGTCTGAGAAAAGACTTTTCAAACAATTACAGCAGGATATTATTTAATACTTTTGAAACGGCAAATTTTGGAACGTAATCTTTTATGATGCTTGAATATTAAGTTCATTCTAAAGCAATTTTTTCTTATATTCATGATGCATTACTTGCGTTTGTGTGTGATGTTGTAGAACAGGCCTGTAGCTAGGATAAGGGGGCAAAGCAAAGGGCATATGGGGCACAGGGCACCTGGGGATTGTTCTAGACAGACAGACAGACAGATAGATAGATAGATAGACAGACAGACAGACAGACAGACAGACAGACAGACAGATAGATAGATAGATAGATAGATAGATAGATAGATAGATAGATAGATAGATAGATAGATAGATAGATAGATAGATAGATAGATAGATAGATAGATAGATAGATAGATAGATAGATAGATAGATAGATAGATAGATAGATAGATAGATAGGCAGGCAGGCAGGCAGGCAGGCAGCAGATATATACACACACACACACACAAAAAATAGCAGCTAGCTTCATTCCTCAAATTACTTTGGATACCTGAACTACTCTAGACTTTTCATCTTAATGTTTGATTAAACAATTTTAGAGCACCGGAAATTCGTTAAATAAAATTTGCAAATTTTTGAGTTTCACTTTTGATACATGCACAAACCCAATAATAAGTAATACAAGAAAAAAAGTCTCTTTCGCATTAAGAAAGTGTTTAGTTTTTGTTATTATTATTATTGTATTAATTTATAAACAACATAAATCCAAGGCAGAGAATTGATTAGATGTTGATCCAAAATATGAGAATCTGAAAAAGAAATTATTCCTGATAATTGTTTTCAAATATAAATACTGCGCGTTCGCGCTCAGTTGGCGCGTGATACCGTTAGCAGACGGGTTAGTCCATTGCAGTTTAGGGAAGGCCGTCTTGGAGGAACTGGTTTTTCCCGCGCGAAAAACCAGTTTCGGCAAGACGCCCTTCCCTAAACTGCAATGGACTAACCCGTCTGCTAACGGTATCACACGCCAACTGAGCGCGAACGCACAATATGCACGTTTTTACTGAACTTTATTTATTAAAGCCATCAGTGCTTCATATATTAATTTATATAATTTGAAACTACTTGACTCGATGATTGAAAGACATATATTTTACGGGCCTTCAATATTCTTTCTTACTCTTTACCCAACAGCAGAGCTTCGGAAACTAAGATCAACAAATATGGATAAACATTTACATAAAAAATGAAATAGAATCTATTTCAGATATTTTTTGCTTTATAGTAAATAAGATGGAATAATGTAGATTTCTTCCGAACAAACATTGAAGCCGAATTTCGAGAGTAAATCCTGATGAATTGGATGGAAGTGATAATGTACTGAGAAGGGGCAAAGGAATGGCCCTCTTCTGCTAATTTGCATATAAGGCTGTGATTGCAGAGATATTAAACACAGAATTTTTTTATTTAAATGAAAAGAATCAGTTTAATTAGGATGAGAATATCTGAATTTCCTTCTTATTTTTTTACCAGGGAGTTACTGGTCACTTGCTAATGGCTATCACTGCTGGAGCCTTGGGTTCATCATTCCAACACGGATACAATACCGGTGTTACGAATATTCCACAGCTGGTAAGCTAAAAGTAGAATTGATAATGATATTTCTCATGTATGATTATTAACCATTATCTTCTTAAATAAGCCGTTTTGAATTATTGAATGATGTTATTTTATTTTCAGCTAATACAAAAGTTTATCAATGAGACATATTCAAAACGTTTTGAGACAGAACCCGGCCAGGGCACAGTGACATTAATATTTTCCATCCTAGTATCCATATTTTGTGTGGGCGGAATGGCGGGTGCTTTGACAACTGCATATGTGGCAGAGAAGTTTGGTCGAAAGGGTGGTCTTTTGATGAACAACGTATTCGTATTCATTGCTGTACTATTAATGAGTTTCTCAAAAATGGCAAGATCGTACGAAATGCTGATTCTGGGACGCTTTTTTATTGGATTCAATTCAGGTACTAAATAAATGAAGATATTTCATAAGTTAAAAAAAAAAATGAACTACTGCGTGTGTGCTTTAATTTAATATTTAAATTTTATAAATGACAATTTATTAAAAGACTTTAATTAAACTGGGACACAAATTGAGGATCCTTTGAAATTTTTTCTTTGCAACTATGATTCGAGAACAATGATAACTCTGAAATAGCTGTTTATTATATTAATTTTAATTTCATCTATTTAATTTTATATATATTTCATTTTATTACTATATATATATATTTACTTATACATTACTATATAGGTCTCAATGCTGGCTTAGTACCCATGTATTTGTCAGAGATATCTCCACTCCATCTGCGTGGTGCAGTAGGAACAATATATCAGCTTGTCATTACCATATCTATACTTGTTTCTCAAGTTTTGGGTTTGCCACAAATTTTGGGGACTGAAGATAGATGGCCCTTCCTATTTGGTAAATATTTTTAAAGTATTTCTTAAATTTATTATTACATAAATTCAGAAAAATGGACGGATTAGGTAACAATTGAAAATTCCTTTGATTAGTTTTACCATGGTATTAAACTTCGACTTAATTGTATTTCAGCCATCACGTTGATTCCGTGCTTGTTCATGTTAGCAACATTACCATTTTGTCCGGAATCGCCGAAGTACATTCTAATTACCCAAGGAAGGGATGTTTCAGCACAGAAGGGTAAGTGAATTTTAAATCTACATTTTTGAACTGCTACTTTGGTGATTTATTTGCTTATTACACACACATAAATATGTATATACAGCCAAATCCCTGATTTAACGCCACCATCCGTTACAAGGAAATTCAGCGCTATAACGAGTTTAGCGGTATATCGCGCGAATTATCTGCTAATATCTATAGCATTTATAAAATTGAATTGAAACATGAACTTACCTCTTTAAACTCTTGGTAGAAGTTTTTATAAGCAAAGTAAACATAAGAACACGGAATATACAAAATTTTATTCTAACTTGTAATAATTTTATTGGAGAAATATTTCGAAATGCTTGTTCGGGTTCTCTTTTATGCAATAATTTCTTCAATATCTTTTCGGACTAATAAAAGATTGTCCATCGTAATCTTATCTGTAGCACTTTTTCCAGAAATCTCCGTAATTTATTAATGCAATTTTTGCTTCTTCTGATTTAAAATTCTATTCCTCTTCATGCTCAGTTTCACTTTCAGATGAATCTGAGAATATATCTGGCTTTGTTAATTCAATAATTTCTGCATCAAGCAAATCTTCATATATTGCAACATCTTTGCCAGCATTAACATTATCAGCTGCTGTGAGAGAGTGGTGTAAACCAGTTAATTTATATATGGAATTCTGTATATCTTTAATTTTTTTAAAGTTTGTGCCAGAGTAAACTTTTCGTTTTTTTTTATTAAACCAGTATGTATCCAACAATTAACAACAGTCTTTTAAGAGATTTCATCCCAATCCTTGACGTTGAAACAAGCTGACGCTATAACGGATACATTACATCATGATTTCTATACAGAAGATCTGTTCACTGCCAATTTATGGTGCTAAGCCGGATTGGCGCTATTTTGGGGGGCGCTATAACGAGGTTTGACCGCATATGTATACATAAGTTTATTACTTCTTCTGTAAAACGACATATAATGGAATTTCTATACTCAAAATCGAAGTTTATAGGGATTTCCTGCTGAAATACGTAATGAATATCTAAAAACATAGAAAATAGAAAACGTTAAGTGTATAAACAGCGACATGAGTGAAGAAAGACAAAGAATAGGTATAAAATGCACGTTGGACAAAAAATACAACGTATATTTATTTTTTAGAAACGATCATAAAACTTCGCACTAATTAAATAAAGCGTATCTAGCCATCATTCGATATAGGCTTTCAGATCATGCATTATTTGTAAATTCACTCTTTCGACAACAGTAGAAGTTTTTCTTTACAGTTTATATATTTCATATAATTTCATTTCAATATTACAGCTTTAACCTGGCTACGAGGCACCATCGAAGTCCATGATGAGATGGACGAAATGAGGGCCGAATTTGAACAGATGAAACTTGTACCAAAAGTATGTATAATGTGTATATTCAAAATTTCGATTTTTAAAGAATAACAATTCTTATTGTATTCAAAATATCAATTCAATATTGTATAAAAGTTATACAATATATAAACAGAAATATGTACTACGAAGGACGTACACAGGGAAGTTTTGTGGGTTAATCTCTCGCCCCCTCCCCAATTTGAACAATTTTATTGACTGTAAAATCAAATCTTTTATAAGAAAAAAGAATTTTTGTATCAAAAACTCCCCGTTTTGGAATTCTATGAACGGGGCCGCATATTTTGAAAATCTACATGCTTCTTGCAACCAGGAATGATTCAACCAATCGGTAACAATTTCGGGGGCGTAGTTAACTTTGACGTCAGATTTTAGTCTCCCCCAATAGTAAATAAACATGGATGCTATTGCTTAACTCAAATTTTGCCATATTCTGAATTTTAATTTAAAAGACTTAGAAGATTTAAAGAAAAAAGACAGCTTTTCCAGGTGAACACGAAAACATCGTGGATTTCTCGAAACTTTGCAACTCCTAAAAAAATCAATATTTTTGGAAAATCTGCAAAGGTATGAGACGTGTCTTACGTCAAAATCTGATATCATGGTTAGCCCCGCCCCCGAGATTGCTGCCGATTGGTTGGTCATCCCCGATTGAAAGAAGCATGTAGATTTTCAAAATATGCGAACGAGCCCAGGGCCATTCTGGTGCAAAAACAGTATCGCTGCCCTTATTAATTTAATATTATTTTATTAAGGAGTTGATATATACGTAGTCAACTTTCTCTCTTACGCGCACGCACGCACGCACGCGCACACACACACACAATATTCAAATATTATCTGTCCACTGATGAATGAAGATGAAGATCGCTCCAAATGCTTTCCACACGTCTATCTTGAGCAATTCGGTTCCATGTCACCCCAACCTGTTTTCTTATTTCATCCACCCATACATCTGGTTTGAGGACGTTTTCCAGGTCTTCGGTGGTCTCTTGGAATCCAGTTGAGAATTTTAATTGACCATTTCTTCTTGCGATATGCCCAGCCCATCTCAGCCTTTTTACTTTAACAACGATGTCCTCCACTCCTGTTTGTCCTCTCAGCCAAGTGTTTCTTTTTCGATCCCTCCTAGTTACCCCAAGCACGCACCTCTCCATGTTTTTTTGGGTTGTCTGTAGTTTCTGTATTGCTGGATTCGTTAGACTCCATATCTCTAATCCATAAGAGAGGACTGACAATACACACTGGCTGAAAACCTTTCTTTTTAGATTTTTCTAAACACAATTTTTCTAAACACAATTGACAGTTTTTCCGTCAGGATAAAACTGTTTCGTCCGAATGCATTCCAGCCGAGTTTAATACGTCTGTGCCGTTCCTTCATAATGCTGCCTTCCATTGAAATGAGTTGGCCAGGGTAAATATATGAATCAGCAATTTCTAGCTCAATTTCAATCATAGTGAACCCGCATTCTTTCTTTCTCTACGAAATTATTGAACGTAATTTTAGTTTTTTGTAGTTTCATCTTGAGTCCAACTTCTCTACTTCTAGTTGAAAGCTTCTGTACCATGTGCCCTGCGGTGGCGCAGTGTGGTAACGCGTTCTCCTATTGCGCGGCTAATCCGGGTTCGACTCCCAGCAGTGCAAAAAGAACGCTTACTCAGAGATCTCATAAAGATCGCACTGCTCACTGTAGTCCGGGGTTTGGTTCCCCAGGCCTTAAGAGGTTCGGATTCCTCGGAAAACAGTAGGTCCCGGCGCAGCATGACCACTGTAGTCTTTGAGCCGTAAAACCAAACAAATAAACTATACCATGTCTTGGAGTTCTGATGGGTCCGTTGAAAAAATAAATTGAATTCACACTGAAAAACATAAATTGACTTCATATTAAACATGATGCAGTTTATGGGTCCCTGTGGCTGTCGATCTCACTCTTCCAGCAACACTATTTTCAGGCCTTGGATGGTTCTAGGAGTGGGGAGGTGACTTGAAATTGTCCTCCCAAGGGCGTCCGAAACACAAGGGCGGATCCAGGGTGTTATTACGGGGGGGCGGTTTCGGGGGCCCCCACCTGGAAAATTTTTAGTTTCGGACTGTGTTAAATAGTTTAGGTAAATGTTGTTATATTACTAGCCTTCCTTTATACTCACCAAAATATTTAATTTAAGACAATGAATTAAAGTTGGGCTTTTCTTTAATTAAACTATATGGTTTAAGGCAGATTATAGTCAAGTATGACAGAAGGATAAGCTAGTAAAGGAGACATATACAATAACCAAAAACGATAATTTACAATGTAATTAATAGAACAAGTTTAAATTTAAACTACAAAAACATCGTAATTATTTTACTTTTTTTCATAATAAGCAACTTTTTAAAAAACTTGAAGTTTATAGTGCAAAGTCGAGCCATCTTGGTTTCTTTGAAAATTTGTCAATCACTTTATTTACATCAATATGAATGTCTCTGTGGGTGTGTATTAAAAGTCTCTCTTCTGTCATCCGCGTTCGAAGCCAAGTTTGACGGCGCTTCAACGATAAAAAACTACGTTCTGCTGAAGCAACACCTACTGAAAACGTAGTTTGAAGGGCGAGAAGCTTGTAGATTCGTGGAAAAACGTCTTGATCGCATTTCTCCAAGACTTGAAGACTTTGGACGCCAATGTAATACTTTTATTTATTACAGTTGTAACAAACAACACATAAAATATTCTTCATCGTCTTTATTTTTTCCTATTTAACCCTGACGGGGGGCGATTGGCCCTTCCGCCCCTTGCTGGATCCGCCCTTACCGAGACAAGCTCTATAGGGTTTAGATCTGGGAATCTAGCTGGCGAATATCCTCACTTTCCAGGAATTCGTCGACCAAATGAGCTGTATGTGGACGTGCTCGTCCATTAAAATGAAATTAGGGCCAACTGTACCCCAGAAAAGGAGAACATAGGGCTCCAAGATGTAATCCCCATACCTAACATCATTGACAGAGTCTCTGTCAAAAACATGGAAGTCTGTATGCCGATCCATCATGATGCTTGCCCAGATCATCAAACTTCCACTGCCATAGTGTTCTTTTTCGGTTGTTAGAAGACAGGTAGCAAGTTCCTAGTTCTCTCCAGAGGAACGTACGTCGAGAATCGGTGAATAGAACAGTCCCCCCCACTGACTCCTGGTACAAAGTCGGTGACCTCTGCACCATGCTAAATGGGCTCTTCTGTGCGCATAAGAGCGAGTGGGACGCAAACAGCCAGCTTTCTTGCAAACAGACCTGTCTCATGCAGCCTTCTTGGGGGTTCTTGTGGCCGCGTGGAAGTCAAGAGAGAACAGAGAAGCTGTTGCACTCCTGTTACGCCTCGTTGTAATGGATAGATATCTATCTTCATTGGCCATCGTGGCTCTTCGACGACCTTGCCGACGCTTCCTCTCTGCGGATCCGGTATCTTTAAACTGTTGCCATAAGTTGGACACGATGTTGGGTGTTACATTCAATTCTCTAGCAGTCTACACTTGAGATTGCCCTACTTCCAATCTCCCCACGATTCGTCACCTCATTCCATCGTACAAATGTTTGTGTTCACTCGTTTTAACTGTTTGCTTTCGAATTTCACCGTATATTGCAAATAAACACCACGAAATTCACCAAGATGTGCGAAGGAATGAGGCGTGTAAATGGACACATGCGCTTATAAAGCTTGTTCCTCTAAATGCCACCTCCATGCACTTGCATGCTTACGTAATCAAATCTAAAGATTTCCAACTTTGTTTGGTAACATTGATTTTACATTTCATTCGGTACTTTTCCGGAAATTCGACAAAATATGTAAATTCTCTTAATTTTTAACACCAGAGAGTATATATAATATAGTTTTAAACAGCCACCATTCAAAAGAGAAATATTTCTTAATTTTTATTTTTATAAAATGAAACGAACATCCCCTTAATATTCTGATTCAAAGATTAAAAGCATCCCAAACCCAATAATATAATAAACGGTCTGTGGTCGTCCCTGGGTTTAGGGTTTCTTTCTTTTCGTAGCCGCCGTAGAAGCTTGGGAGCAGAGGAGCAGAGGCACCTTTTGCACACCTCTGTCAGGAACGATCCTGTGTACTACGTGTATACTGAGCTAGATAAATTGAAAAAAAATGGCGAATTTTTGTATGCAATATGCTTTTACCGATTCTAACCTACGTGGCTAATGCAAAAGTTATATGCAGCCATGTACTTGTTCTTTGTAATCATTATACTCGTATCTCAATGAAACTTCGCAGGTATAATACTTTGATAAATTATAATGAGTATGCTAATTAAGCGAAAAGAGTAAACGTGTGTAATCAACAAGTTATAATACTTATCAAAATAAAACAAGGATTATTTTAGCTTTTTGAATGTTCGAAAACTATCTGGGAAAAATCCAATAAGTTTGTAGGAAAATAGATGTTTGAAAAACAACACATCTTCATAACGAAAAGGAAATAAGACTTTGTAACAAAACATTATGACTAATATTTAAAATCAAACACAGAAAATAGGAAGGATGCCAAAATTAAAACAATTAAAGTTTATCTATAATAGAATTCGCTTGTTTCCGGTAATCACAACACAGATCAGGGACAATGTTGAATTACAAATTGGCTAATGTGATTGAGGGTATCAGAAATAAAGAAATGGAGGATTTAATAACGACATTAAGAACTTTAGCACACGTTAGAATTCACTGGCGTACGCAGGGGGTGTTGATGGGGGTTGTAACCCCCGATTGCAATGAAATTTTGTATATTTAACATAGGAAATATATGAGCTGTAGCTCTGTAACCCCCCCTCCCACAACTGAGCTTATAACAACCCCCTTATGAACTTCCTGCGTACGCCTATATTAGAATTCATAGTGTCGCCAAAGGTTTCGGACGGGTTTTAATTAAGGTTTAGTGGTAAGTCTCGCATGTTACTACAAGTTACACTCAATGATAATTGAAAAATTAATTGGACTCGAGAAAAATTACACAATGATAATCAAACATAAACGAAAAATGTATAAAATTATCTATAAAGAATGAAAGCTAGAGTTTTGGTAGGAGAGTAAGCACAGTTGGCAAATTTTTAGATGCTTTTCAACAAAACATTAAATGCTCTATTAAAATTCAGAGTAAAATTTATTGCACACCTAAAATTTATGGACTTCTTTCTTTTTCACTTAGGTGACGTTATACGAGATCTGGCACAATCCAATGCTTCGAGCACCATTAATAATATCCATCATGATCATGCTGTCCCAACAACTATCTGGTATAAATGCGGTAAGCACAAACAAAGCATTTTAAAAGAAACTTTACCTCTTTAATTCCTATGTAGGATTAATGTCTTAACTAAATTATTTTAAATCAGACATCATAATTGATAATTTTGTGAAATATCGCTGAAAGTAATACATTGCTTTACCATTAATTAGCACTCTTCCTCCAAGTAAAAATCTGCCTTTCATAATGAAATATATTTATGAATTTTCATGTATACAGAAATATAACAATTTTTCAGGCAATATTTTTCTCCACTGATATTTTCCTAAGTGCTGGTTTGAACGATTCAGATGCCCTGAATGCAACGCTTGGAATGGGAAGCATTAACGTGGTAATGACTCTCGTATCACTTGTCTTAATTGAAAGAGCAGGAAGACGAACACTTCATCTAACTGGACTTGCTGGCATGTTAGTTATGACACTCCTCTTAACGCTCTGTTTAGCGTTGCAGGTTAGTAGAACCGAAGGTTCAAAGATTCTAATGCAATTTACAATAGAATATATTTATCAGGTAGCCAAAAAGATTATATTGTATACATATGAGGTATAATGACACAAAATGATAAGAAAACTGGTTTCACGAAGACTTTCACAGCGCATTTTAAAATCGTAAAGAACAGATTTTTAAGTACACACTGTGTGAAAATATAAACAGAGTATAAATTTAAAGAACTGTTCGGTTCGTCTTTTGCAAACCCCCTTCTTCAGTGGTCTCAGTCATTGATAGAGGTCGACTGATGCTAAACGCGATTCTGGCGGTTACAATATTTTGGCGATCGCCATGAGAACCGGTTATTCCACCAACGCTAGCATAAAAGACGTTGATGAGAGCACATAAAACAGTAAAACATTAAAAAATATAAAAAGTAATTATAAACAAAAACTATAAGTTCATTAAAATGGTGACCAGGAATAAGGAATATTTTTCGCATCGTCCTTATTAAATTTGTTAGGATGCTTAGAAATTTCTGTTGTTACCTATATAGACTAGGCCAAAGATTCGCAGATTTAACCAAAACCTTCGTTTAGTCGAAAAGAATCGAATGGCTATTCTGCAACGCATGGTCTGCTACTGCGGATTTGAACAGTTGTTTATTGCGAAGATGACATTCATGTTCCCGTTTCCTTCATGACACAAAGCGACCAGTTTGTCCAATGTAGACCTTTCTGCAAGAAATGGTATTTGGTAGATGCCAGGCGCATTAAGAGGGTCCAAAAATTGTTCTACTGAACGCAGAAAGTTGTAGATTTTAATTTTGGAACAGAAAACAAGCTGAACCTAAAATCGCGCATTTTGTCTGTTTACCATTTGTTAACCAGATCACTGACCGCATCGGTAAAATCTTTTTTAATCACAACATCCGGCTTGTTTTCTGCTCCGAAAATAAAATCTACAACTTTCTGCGTCTAGTAGAATAAATTTTGGATCCTCTTAAAGCATCGAGCATCTACCAAATATCATGTTCTTGCGGAAAGGTCTACATGGACAAACTGTTTACTCTGTGTCTTGCTGGAAACGGGAACATGAAAGCCATCTTCGCAATGAAAAACTCTCCAAATCTGCAATAGCAGATCATGCGTTGCAGAATGGCCATTTAATTTTTTTCAACCAAACGATGGTTTTGGATAAATCTGCAAATCTTTGGCCTAGACTGTATAGGTAAGCAATAGAAATTTCTAAGCAACCAAACAATTTTAATAAGAACGATGCGAAAGATATTCCTTATTCCTGTTCACCTATTTTAACGAACTTATAGCTTTTGTTTATAATTACTTTTTATATTTTTTAATTTCTTACTGTTTACCGGTTTTTGTGCTCTCACCAATGTCTTCTATGCTAGCGGTTCTCATGGCGATCGCCAAAATATTGTTACCGCGAGAATTACGTTTGTCATCAGTTGACTTCCATCAACGATTGAGACAATTGAAGAAGTGGGTTTGCAAAAGACGAACGTCAAGTTCTTTGAGTAATTAAACTCTGTTTATAATTTCACACAGTCTCTACTCGAAAATCTGTTTTTTACAATAAGAAAACTACCTGAGAGATGAACGAAAAAAAAGCTGATGTGAAAATCAGTTTGACGAGTTCCGATCATCCCAAACGTCAATATGAGACAAATCAATACAAATTAAATTGAAAGAAAGCACTGTCTAATTCTCAACTTTAATAAGGCTTCACTTTGAGTGTCAACCAAAGTAGGCGGCAAGGAGCAGGATTAGAGACAGGGTGGGCAAAGGGGACTAATGTCCAAAGGCCCAGGATTGTAACAGGGATCAGCGTGAAACTATAAGAATATAACTAACATAATCTGTGATTAAACGTAACTGTCAAAGGCCCGTAAATCTTGTCCCCTGTTCCGGCAAGGAGTTCTTTGTCTTGGATCCTGCGAGTCTACGTTGTTGAAAAGATAAAATGCGGTAGATTGCATACGAATCAGGAAATCCCAAACTGGAGAAGGGTATCGTTGACTTCACGTGAGGCTAAAGATGTCGGAATGAAGATTTGCTCCGATTCGTTGGAACATCAGAACAACCATTCGATATTCGATTAATTTTTGATATAGTAAAATACCAAAAGATGACTACATATCTAGAGGAGGCGTTTAAATCTTTATGCATATGATCTTTAGTATATTACGTTGAACTCGTTCGATTTTATTGATATATCTTAGAGAAATTAAATATAAGTAGGTCTAAATTAATTTCCTTATAAAAAAAAAGTTAATGAAAACGGTACGTTTCTTTTCGTAGCCGCCTTTTATTAAAAGCTAAAGACACATTTTATTTAAATATATTAATATAAAACGCATATCTCATGAGATTTTTAGTTTTCTTTAATTGCATGAATTGTAGGCCTTCATTTAAAACACAGCAACTACTTTTCCCTATGCCACTGTTTCTAAACCTCAAATGTTCTATGCTATGGTTAACAAATTTACAACACTAAGCTGGCATTGCAAAAAGAATTCCGTATTAATTTATTTGTTAACATACTGAAGGGAAATGGGGCACATAACAGATCTTATTTCCAAACTTCAATGTACAAGAAAATGAATATAAACTCATATACATACACTGAACATGCAAATTATTAGGAACACTTACTTAATAATGTGATGAATTGCACTTGGCCTACAAAACAGCCTGAATTCGATGTGGCATAGAAGAAAGTGAATTCTGGTACTGTTTTACAGGCAAATGTTTCCAACCAAGCTGATGTGAGAGCATTTGTTAATTGACGTATAGTCGCCCGAGAAGGTTTGTTGCTGGAAACAGTTTCAAGCTCATCCCACATCTTTCCAGCTCATCTTGAGTTGAGATAACTGAAGTCAAAAATTATTGTAAATTTCACCAATTTTGCTACTTCAAAGGTCCCAAGTCCCTTTAAACCATTTAGTTCCTTTTAGTGAGAATTAACATTAGACTTCTAAAAAATTTGAATTTTTTGAAAATGCCCTTATGTTTCACTATAAATGAACATCAACCTTTCGCATTTAAAAAGAATCGGTTCCCTTTGACATTCTCATGGTAATTAGTTGCCAACTATGCCACATGTTTATCGTTTGTGCAATCTTTTCAGTAGAGATGGTAATAATAACTCATTTTTGGGGACTGACTCTGCAATAAAGGTGTGCAAAACAACGTGCTGACCGAATCAGTGAACAATATGACATATATAAGATGAATCTTTCAAGCTTATCCCATATATGCTTCATACGTTTATTATCCGGGGATTGTGTGATCCAATATAGCACTTGAGGTAACTGTAGTAGATCTTATGTACTACTGTGTGACAATCCAAGCCCTTTGGCATAGAGCATTATCCTGCTGGAAATAGCCATTTCTATCAAGAAATACCACGCATATATAGCGCTGTGCTTAATCAACAATGACACTAATATAACCCTGAGCATTTAAAGGCTGATCTATAGGTATTAAGAAACCAAGGGACTTGAAAGAAAACATGGCCCCAGACCCGGCGCGACCATATAGGCAAACAGCGGCACCACACGACAGATTTGTTTTGTTTTGTTTTTTGTGATAATACTGTAAGGTAATTTAGATAAACTTGGCAATAAATAAATGGAACTGAATGTATTATTTTTGATTAAATGCCTTCACCAATATTTACTTTTCCTTATATATGTCTCTGTATCCATTTTTCCCCCATACCCTCAATTTCTTGCTTTCTTACATTAGCAAATTCCTCCCTATTCAATTTACATAACTCTGCATACCATCTTCTCATTACCGCTACACCTTTGAGTGGCGCAAGTAGTACCGATGCCGCACTAGAGGTTTCGAGGATCATTGAGAATAACAATTTTCTCCGTCAACACCAAAATCCCAAACTATTTTTTACTTTTGATCGTTTATTTTTGTGTTATGAAATAAGCTGCGATTATCATACTTCGGTTTAATCAGAACTATAGAGAGGGCGGAATGTGTCGCATTTTTTCACTTCTTGATTGTCGCAAAACGTATTGAGGTGTCGATTTTTTTATTTTTTTTACGTGGGGGCAAGCACACGTCGTTCGCCTAGGGCGGCAAAGGTGCTTGCGCGGGCCCTGCATTCTCCAGACCATTAAATCACCTTCAGCAGCTTGAACAGAACACTAGCAGTTGGTATCTACTTCTTCGTGCTGCTGATGCCATATTCTGACCCATCCATTGGCATGCACCAATTGGGATCAGAATTTGTCAGACTACACTACTTTGTTTTAAATTTCAAGCAGAAGTCAACGTTATAAACATAAGGTACTTTACACTTATTAACATTGTCTTATACTTATAAATCTAATCTGTGTCGTGCTACATTAAATTATCTTGCATACCTTGTTCTTGTTGTCTTGTGCCCACTTCGAAAAAAATTTGAAATATGTAACAAAGGCGAGTGGAATTCGAATGGGTTATCTGCATTTATGACAAAATGCTGCAACTTTGTTTCTCGTCCTCCCGTATAGTCAGTATTGCCCTCAATCACTGACCAAACGTTTTTATTCTGTTGAAAAAAAATTGTATATATATATACCACTTTCGCAAAAAAAAAAAAATAATAATCCGATCATCTCGAAATTTCGCATGCGAATTCTTTTAGACCAAGTATGCAAATGATTAAATTTTCAAAGCCAATGAGTGTTAACTTCGATCATAGCGCGCATTTCTACTGCGCAACTGGCATCGTATAAAAGAGGTAAAAATTGCGAACGGTTTATTTTTTTTCGTTATCGGCGTTGCAGTTCCCTGGAGACGCAACCAGTAATGCCGTTACGACGTTGTCGAAGACCTTATAGCCAATTGGATGACTTCGAACGTGGTCGCATACCCGGGATGCGTGAATCGGGCTGGTCCTACCGAGCAATATGCCGCCACCTGCACCGTACGGACACTGCTGTGCAAAGGTGTTGGCAGCACTAGTTGACGCGAGAAACTCATCGGCGGAATGAAGGCCAAGGTGCACGATTGTGAGGAAAGATCGGTTGGTTGTGTATATCTATGAGCTGCTTCCATGCTGTTGATACTCTTCCTTGGCAAGATACGTCACCAGACCTTTCGCCAATCGAACATGTATGGGACATGGTAGGCTGCTGGATTTGGGCACCGCAAAATGTCGCAGAGCTGGTGCAACAAGTAAGGACTGCCCGGAAGAATATGTCGCAGGATGACATTAGGAACCTTTATCACTCCTTGCTTAGACATATGAAAGCATACATCTCAGCCGGGGGGGGGGGGGGTCACCAACTATTGATTTGAACATTTAATGTGCAATTCCTAAACATTGATGGGTCCCACGGCCTTGAATTGTTTATCATTTCCTTACCTGTGTATGTGCTGGATATACATTTAATTTCAATAAAAATAATTTCTTCATGATGCTTCTTTTTCTTTTTTGCAAAAGGGTGTGTGTATATATACACATATACCACCCATTCTACACGCTTGGTACAGTTGTTTTGAAAAAGCTGATCAGATTTGGCGTTTTTTGAGACACACTGGCCATTCGAGCATCTATCATCGTACTACTTTCAAGATTGCTCAAATCATGCATTTTTCCTATGTTACAGCTATCCAATATTCTGACACATCAATACCTTTCCGGAAAGCTCTTCATAAAATTTGCTTTAAATTACCGTTGTTTACATCAGTAAGACCAGCACATGGTCAGTCGCTTTACTGTTCTTAATAATTTGAATATTCAATGTATATTTTATAATTTTAATACACACATACATTAAGAGTTAAGATTTCTGAAGTATGCACAAAATAAATTTTAATCTTACCACACAAGTTATAGTGAATAATACTATTTACAGAGAAGGGAAAAAAAAAAATTTAATACGATATATAAAAATCTGTGTAACTGTAACATATCAGTGAAAATATTTCAAATCTTTACAACGCTATTATACTTTTGTTTAGACTATGTAATTTTTCTCCTCCTGTTCTTTTTTTTCCAGAAATCAGCTCCATGGCTTTCATACGTCAGTATTATTTGTGTAATATTGTTCGTGATTATGTTTGCAATTGGACCAGGTAATTGGATATTCTATAATAGAATAGTATATAAAATATATAGGGCTCCTAGGGAAGTCCGAATGCGGCCAATAACTTTTGAACGAAAACATCGCTTGCACCAAAAGTTAGGTATTGGTATAGTAAAATGACTATACACTATCAGACATGATAGACAGCAGCGCCCCTGGTGGCGAATTGAGGACGTTAAAAAAGTTGTTTCGAAAAATAATGAAGATGAGGAAATATTTTCAATTAGAAAGTTGTAGAGCGTCCTTCGAGTAGTAAGAAAAGACATATGGCTCACATGCACTATGTACATGTACTGCCACAAAGTGAGGTGTTCCGGAAGTTTCAATGCATAGCTTTCAGTTAATGCTTTCTAGAGCTTTAGAGGTTGGGTTGAAGTTATTATAGGGAAAAAAAACATAATCTCTCTCCTAAAGGAACTTTAACTCAACTTTTAAAACACCAGAAAGCATTAACTGAAAGTGATGCATTGAAACTTCCAAAGCACTTTACTTTTTGGCTGAACGTCGATCCATGTGATTCACGTCTTTTCCTACTAACTGGAGGATGCTCTACAACTTCCTAATTGAAAATATTTCTCTATCTTTATTATTTTTCGAGAAAAAAATTTTTAACTTCCTCAATTCGCCACCAGGGGCGCTGCTGTTCATCTCATCTGATAGTGCATAGTCATTTTATTAACTAATATCTAACTTTCTTTGCAATATCTGTCTTGGTTCAAAAGTTATTAGTTGGCTAGAAACCTTTCCTTGAACTTTCCTGGGAATCCTGTATACTCTCTTAAAAAACATTACTATAAAAAAATTGTGCTTGGTTTTGTTCTAAAACTGCCTAGGTCATCTGACTTAGACAGAGGTCGAATAACGTTATTTTAGTGTAGTTCTCTTGGAAACGAAACCTGAGACTACAGGACAATAATGCTACATTACTGTCGAAGTTATGGCTACAAAATAAAAATATACATGTGCTGTATTTTTGGTTAAATGTAAACGTATCATACTATTTGGAGTAGATTTTAAAGTATCGTATTTAGGTAATAAAATTCTACATTTTCCATATTTTTATAGGTTCGATCCCATGGTTTTTAGTTACTGAATTATTTGGACAGGGTGCTCGTCCAATAGCCACAAGCATTGCAGTAACAGTTAACTGGAGTGCCAACTTTGCCGTTGGCCTTAGCTTTTTACCATTACAAGTATGAAATTTCTTTCTTCAGTTTCATAATCTTATATATACACATATATACAGGGTATCCCAGAAGTCTAGTAACTCTGGACCATCTTGACAAATACACTTCGAATTCAAAAATAAAAGAATGTGTTCAATACTTTTAAAAATGCCACACAATGATGCCAAAATTGACCCCTATCCCCTTCTCCCAGGGGTGGTGTGAACGGTTAACCTTCTTTAGAATAACGCCACCAGCTGTCAGGAAGTAAAAAGCAATATTTAGGATGAAAATTACGTAAAATTTTCCTAAAATCTTGGCATCATTGGATTTTGAAAATATTGAACATGTATTCTTTTATTTTTCGATCCAAAATGTGTTTCTCGAGATATTTCTATTTCCAAAATGCAATTTTAGAGAGCAAAAATTAAAAATTGTAGGTCCCATGCCTTCTTTTCTGAAATACAAATCTGTAACAAAAAATGGAGTTTCCATTTAAGATTTCAAAGTTGTTCCTCCTCCAGCAAAGGGGGGAGTCAAGTTTGGCATCATTGTATAGTTGTTGTTTTTTTAAATATTAAACACGTATTTTTTTTATTTTTCGATCCAATGTGTATTACTCAAGATATTTTGGAGTTGCCGGACTTTTGGGACACACTGTATATCATACATAAGACTTATTCAGAACAAAGCTTGTACAATATTCATAAAGATGACTAGAACCGCAGCTCAAGGTTTTTTACAGGGGGGGGCTCAGAAAGTTACAGGGCAGACTTAGAATTCGTTAATGCTTTGTGTGATGTAAGGTGTGTCCCACCGAAATAAAGCCACCGTGATTGTGTGCCATGACTGGACACGAAACAAACCAATAAGAACGAAACAAATATATTAAGAAAGTCTATATACAAATACATATTTACAAGGAGTAACTCACTCCCTGCCCCACCTGGGCAGGAAAAAAAAATGAATGTGTAAAAAAGAGAGGGGAAAAAGTGTCCCGCCGAAATAAAGCCACTACTGTTAATAGCCAATATATCCGCCATGATTATATATGACTTGGAAAACACGATGTGGCATACCATTTACCAATCCCTGGAGGACAATGGCATCAATATTATCCCAGACTTCAATGATGGCAGCCTTCAATTCTGCCACAGACTGAAACTGTCTGCCATTGGCATATACAGCCCTACTGAGGTTACCCCCACACATTTTCTTGGGAAATAAGATCAAGGGAAAGGGCGAGTCATTCCATGACATGTACCCCATTATGCAAAAAACATTCACAAGAGGGTTTTGCAACGTGAATGCGGGTGTTATCTTGCTGGAAAATCCAACTTGAGCCACTAATTCTCTCTGCAAATGGCAGTAAACGGATTTCTAGCATTTTTTGGTAATCGGTAGCCTCTATGCGGCATTTTCATAGCACAACGACAGCAAGGGTCATTCTGCACCAAACGAGTTGAACAGATGAAGACTCAAACCCCTGTAAAAAACATGATATATACAAGATCTACTATAAAGAATCTGCTTTGAGTACATTTCTAATATCATAGAACAAATTTCCATTATCATGTACAATTTTATACAAAACAAAAAATTTAAAATAAAATTCTGCAATTTATTTTATGAAAAAATATTTTTTGAGGGTCAGGGGCTGATTACATTTTCAGGTGATTGAAAATTATTTCTCTTTATTTTTGAAATACAGAACAAGTTCAACATAAATTTTTAATATAAACAACCCATATCCCTACAGCTTGTAAAATATATTTCTGTTTCAGAATGCTATGGGCGTTTACACCTTCTTGATATTCTCGCTACTACTGGCACTCTTCTGGATGTTCACATATAAATGCGTTCCTGAGACAAAAAATAAAACTGTTGAAGAGATTGCTGCCATTTTCCGTCAAAAAGCTTATCAGTGAGAGGCTTATTAGAACAGATATTGCACTCTGCAGTGTACTGCAGGTGCAATAATACTGAGGGCACACTTTTCAGAATAGCAAAGCCAAATATTTTAGATGAATTACTGTGTGCAATCAAGAATTGCAATAAAGGAACTCAAAGACCTACCTACAAGGGGGAGTAGTAGATGACGAATTATTAAAAGATGTTGAATAAAAGATTTGTAAATGATAAGTGTTAAATGAGGAGAAAGATATTTTATATTTGAGAAAATAAGTTTATTCTGTGGTGCTCTTTTAGGTGATGTATTTATGGTTGTGATAAATAAATGACTACTGAAAGTTTTCAATAAGATAATATATGGAAACACACTATGTTGAATTCATATTTTCATTTACAGAAGTTTATAATATATATTTACCTTTTGCACTCCAAACATTAGGCTATCTGTACTAGATAACATGAAGCAACTGAATAGCACAGCTAATGTTAGGAGTGCAATGGGTTAAGCCTGTCACTGATTTTCATAGTTATGCATGTGTTTTAAACATTTTTAAGTAATGTAGGGAATTATTAATGCACTTTAAAGATGTATTAAAATTAACATGCTGTATAAAAGTTGCAAGGTGGAGTTCATCAGCTCAGTTTCTTCTATGAATGCTGAGATGTTTTATAGACAAGAATATGGAGTATGAGGTCTAAGAAAAGCTTACAATAAAACAATTTTTTTGACGTCATCAATTATGTTTATTACTTCAATATAATTATAAATAAACTAAAAATGTCTTACCATATGAAAAGAAAATTTGATATGCACTATTTTAAAAGATAACATGCTTCTATATAACATTAAATTATGCTACATTTTTTGTTGCTTTCTAAGAACTATAGTGTTCAAATATTTAACAACCAATTTCTTCTAATATTTGCAATATTCAAATAAGAATTAATTGCATAAAATATGAATAAACAAGACTATCACCTAATACTAAATAGGGAAGATCAGTTATTAATAATATTAATTACATCTACAGAAGTCATTTATTTGTCATATTACTATAATTAAGAAATAATCATAAGCTTCAATATCCACACTGACAACTAGTAATAATAATAACTGGTGATGTAACAATATATGTAAGTAACCATTTATATAATATATATATATTTATTCAAACATGGATTTAGAACACCAGGAACACTGGGCATAGTGATTTTTTGGTGCCTCTCCTCCCACCCTTACGCACTATATATTTTGTAATTTCATGTCCATTACAAGAGGTTTTATGATAAAATAACAATATCTGTATGAGTAAGTTTATTTTACTGATGACAGTAGATTTTTTAGGGAAGGGGGTGTTTCGCAAAATTTTTCAGAATTTCAAATTAAGACAAAAAGGGGACACTTTCCCATGTATGGCAGATTGACAGAATTATATTAGGTAGAATGTAATTTAAAAAAATATAAAAAAATTTCATCCCTAAAAATTTGGCATCCTAGGCAGTTATCCACCGTGCCTATTTATAAATTTGGGTGTGTATTTACTGACATCAAAAGGAGAACTGAACAGTTTTTAAAAAATGCAATCAAAAATAACCGTTCAAATTTTAACCAAAATTGAAAGACAAAGAAATAGCAGTACTTATGTTACTTGCTTAATAAATAAACTAATGGAAACTACAGAAAATCCTCTATTAACCAATGTCCTTTTTATTTTTGTAACGATTATTTTTTTCTTACAGCTTTGCATAGTTGAAAAGGTGTGATTCAATAGCACTAATGCTGTTAAAGCAGCTCCGTGATACAGCTGCAAAGCAAAAGCAATTCAAATTGTATTAAAGAAAACTTCATTTTAAAAGTTTGTAACATGTTTTAAATAATTTCATGGTAAAAATTAGGAATGGTGTTTATTTTTATAATAAAAAAACAAACATTCCTTTCATGTTAAATGCATATCTATTATAAGAATGTGTGCTTCTAATTAATGCTGTAACTGTTGCCAGACTTCTGAATAAATAAATATATATATATATATATATAAAAACTATTACATCATTTCCATTTACAAAAGTATACCGCAAAAGTTCTTAATTTCTAAAAAAGATATTATATCATCATGCAGTAAAGCCTCTCTTAAAGACCACCTTTTCTGGAAATTGATTTCCACCCCCCATAGACCCAATATTAAATTTACCTCCATTGAGAAACCATCTTCCCTCTAATAGCAACCACATTCTTTGGTACTGATAAGAGAGGAATTTCATTTTCTGGGTATATTCTCATCTTGAAAGGAAGAAAAATGAATCCACTGCGATTTTGAAAAACAGTCTTATTTGCATTTTTAAAATGGAAGCTAAATGAGAATGTTTAACTTTAAAGTAGCAAATTAATTTTATAAATTAGTGGTTCCCACTCTGGGAGTCGCAAATTGGCTTTTGGAGATTGCCACAGCTATTTTTAGTTGCAATTATTTTTAAAGAAAATTTTATAACGAAGGTTTCCAATACTTTTACATTTCAGCATAGCTACATTGCAATATTCTACTAATGGCTGTAGCACTGATTTTGGATAAATGAAAGAAAGTGACTCTCAAAAGATTGACAGTGGCAAATGCTTGAGAAATTTTAAACACGCATTTTTGGTGTGCTATAGATAATGCATATCCAAATGTCACCGTTCTTTCCTTTCGAGTTCTATTCTTCCATTTGTCTCTACATATCTCTGCTTGATTGGATTTCTGACAATTCTTCAAATCAAAACAAAGGCAAGAAACAGACTGAATGTTGAGGATAACATATGGTTGACTTTAATGAACAGTTGCGAATTTTGAAATTGGTTGTTCAAATACAAGCACAACCATCACATTGGATGTTACGTTAATTACATGTTAAAATTATATTTAGAAGAACTTAAATATAATGTGTTTTCTTTACTCTGTTAAAAATGCTTTTATTATGCAAATGTGGCAGGCCATAGGTTACTTGTACTTGTAGTGATGGACCAAACTGTTATTTTTGAATAACCTGTTCCAACGTTCCTGTTCCAATCACGTAACAGGTTCCAATCACCAGTGATTTCAGTCACCGGTGGCGGGAACGTATGCGTTGCTTCACAGGTTTTTGGAACTGGGAACTTAACAGTAACACATTTCAACGCTCAATCCGTAACAGAAAGTTTTGCCAATTCCATAAAAATAATAAATCCTTTGGAAAAAAAAATGCACACATACAAAATACAAAACTAAAGGGGGAGAAAATAAGGCTTTAAAATATTGAATTTTAGATATTTGAAAAAAATATTAAAACTTAAACAAAGTTTAAAAAAACTACTGCAACGCAATAAATAAAACACAACAAAAAATATTGATACTGCTGTAAATTAATTGGTAAAACATACTGGAAGGTTACAATATCAAACTAATCAAACAGGATAATAATACAAAATGTGTATTCTCAGCTGATGTAGTTATACACATGTATGTATTCAGAATTTTTCATGTGTAAAGCTCAGTAATGTAAAAATATTAATACTTGTACTAATTAATATACATGGATAAAAAATCTATTCCATTAAATATGAATTGGCATTTAGGAACAATAATCTTTCGGCGTGAAGAGGCTCCAACCGATTTCTCCCATCGGTTAAAATGTTACCAGCCTTTAAGAAAATTCTTTCGCAAGGCACTCATGTTGCCATAAAGTTGAATTTCCTTTTCGCTAACTCTGATAGATTTGGGTAGATCAGAGAATGGGATCTCCACCATGACAAAGGGTCTTGATTCCGCGGCAAGTTAAATATTTTTTTTAATTATCGTCTAGATAGCGATTGATTTCGCTAGTTGCTATTGAAGTAGGAATACCTATATAATCACATATTAACTGAATTTAAACTTTAAGTAAATTAAATAAAAATAATAAACCAATTAAAAAACTAATTTATTAAAACAATAATTGGTTAATTAAAACAATATTTTGTTAACTATACCAATATAATAATAATGTAACCTCAATATAATATCAGATGTTAAACGGGGAATTAGCGCTTGAGCCCTGGGGGTAGATAGACAAACTATGTCAGATGTTGTGATAGCCCGTTATCTCAGCGCGTTTCCTGTGTGATGGAAACGGAGGAATATGTTCCTAGAACAGTGATTTCTCGGTCACCTGTGATTTGTAACTGTTACTTCAAGTAACTCCTGTTCCTAGTCACCGGTGACTGAAATAACAGCTGTTATTTGAGAACAGGGGTTTCAGAGGAGCATACTGTTCCTGGAACAGTGATCACTCGGTAACAGGTGATTTTTTAACAGTTACTTTAAATAACTCCTATCTCTACTTACTTGGTGGCTACAAAAGGAGGGTGAGACATGAGGTTGTTATTAACACTGTTACAAATGAACATTCAAGGAAAGTCTTAAAGAAAATTGGCCCAAATGTTTAAATGTGAAAACACAGGCAAATAACACCATAAAAATTTGTAATAAAAAAATTTTAACATCAAAGCAAACTACTACTATTCATTCCTTTTTTATAAAAAAATATAAATTCCATGGCTTGCAATTGACATTAAAATTATCAAATCATATTTTTTAAGTTTATATTTTGCCATTTGCGTATGTCATTTTAGTTGTTTCCCATTTAATTTAATATTTATCGTTCCTTCACCCTATACCTCCATTAAGAGACCACCTCTCTGAGCAATCACTTTTCATGGAACAGCCGGTGGTCACTTTAGTTTTACTGTACTTTATTAATTCATTTAAATTTTTACATGTTTGCAATATTATAAAACAAGTTCAAGCAGACTCTTAATTGTTAGAATTGCGCAAATGACAAATATTTATATTGGTATACCTAAAAGACATGTGGGATTTTGTTATAAATGATCTCACTAAAATTGTATGAAATATTTTAAAAATCAAACTGAATATAAAGTAGTTTAATTAAGTCAAATTTCTTAAAAAAAATTATTATGCAAAACAATTACCTAACGATTATAACTATTAAAAATATAAATCCAATGTTATAGACAGTAATAATTGATGAACAAAGTTTCAATGTATGTTTCAGATAGGCTTAGCTGCCCTTTGTCAGAAACATTTTCTTACCTTCAGCTGCTAATTATTTTTCTTGGAAAAATACGGCTAATTTTATTAATAAATTTCATGCATTTACTCTTGAAAATTTCACCATCACCTCTCTCGACATAGTTATGTCACTTTATGTGATATTTATATGTATTATTTTGTGGGTAAATTTTTTGAAAAAACACATTTCAAATTTTAGACGGCATGTAGATATTTTTATCCTTTAAAAGTAGATCCATCTGACCAGATTTTAACGATTCTTCCCACCATTAACTTAACTGGCAATCACCTTGAATTTCTACTTGATATTGAGAAATACAACACTCTTCCTTTCCTTGATGTTTTAAATAAAAAGATGTGCATAGATTCATTATTTCAGTTTACCGAAAATCCTTTGTAGTATCACTACTACCTTACGTTAAATTCTGTCACCCTTTTAAACAAAAAAATTGCTGATTTCTATACTTACATTTTTCAGGCTTTAAGAATTTGTTCATGAAATCCATCATAGTGGATAGGAGTTAAAACCTGAATGTCATTGATTTGGCAATTACCACATTCACTAAACCTATTTCCTATACCACCCACAGCATGTTGATGTTAAATTTTCTAGTACTGTTGTGCTTTGTCATTTTTTTTTCCCCTCATTGAAGTCAGTGTTGCCCTAGCAAAAATCATTAAAAAAGCAACGTTCATTATTTTTTCTCTCCACAATAAAATCCAGCACTTTAAACTTATATATGATCTCCCAACGTTTTCGTGCTGCAGAGTTTACCAAATTTTTTATAAATGTAATCTCTCGTACATTATTCAGAGCAAACATGCTTTACGACACAAACTAAAGGAGCATCGAAGGAATGTTGAAGTGACTGAAGTGCAAAAATTTTCCATAATAATTTACTGCTGGAATCAGAATCATATGTTTAATTTCCAAGATACCATCATCTATCAATCCAGATTGATATATAAATTAACAGTTTTTGAAAGCTTTCTGCATCGGCAGACACAAGGAAAATATCACTGATGATCACAACTCAACATGTAGTTTTAGTCAACACCGCAAGTGCTTTTTAATATCTTTTCTTGAAATAACTATCCACATTTCAGCCTTTTCAATTTTTCTTCTCTCATCAACAAGTGGAGTCACCTTCACCAAACAGTAACAAATAGAACCCTACCTGTTCAGAACAACAACAGATAAGTGGAAACACCAACACTCCAGTGTTATTTGATTCAGTATACGTCATGATGAAGGACAGCAAAGCCTGTATGAAATGCATGTCGAAACTTCATTCGTTAATTATTACTATACCTATAACATTGGATTTATATGTTCAATTTACTCTGCATAACATTACATCATTTTATTGGTTTTTAATTTAAACTATGTCAATAAAGTTTATACTAAGAAATAATCAAAATATTTAGGTTGAGTAATAGTTACGTTACTTCAACATAAATATATAGACAACTATAACATTTTAATAAACGTATAACTTTTAAAGTTAAGTTTTTTCTGCAATCTGTAACTTTCAGCATTGATTCCAAAGGTAAAATTAAAAAAAAAAAAAGATATACTAGTTAACTTGATATCATCATTAATATATTCATATAAAAACCATTACTTTGTTTATCACATGAAAAAATACATAAATAAAAATAAGAAATAAAATAATTAAAGTCATTCACAACATAGCTTTTACACTTACCATTATTTACTCTTTTATTCAGAGAGAGTATTTTATTTAGAGCAAACATTTTTATGCAAAGAAATAGAAAATTTAGCTGGTAAGCTGTGTTTGCTTTTCAAATGTGCTTATGTGTGTGAAAAAATATAAGAAAAAATTTTCTTGACAGAATTGGGAAAAAAGCATTCCATATTTGAACAGCTATTTCATCAATATTAAGCAGAAAATTTATATTATAATTGAATGGGAAGCACTGTTTGAATAGATTCTAAATATGTACTAAAATACAAATCAAGCAAATTTATAAAATCATTGTACTATTACATTATTATCATTCATGTACATTAAGTGTTTATATTGAAATTACTTGAAATATTTTTTCACGGTAAGAATGATATAAGGGTTTTAAAACAAAAAGAAAAAAAAGTTGGACTGACTATATAACGCATTGAATGATCATAGATCATATTTTTTAACTCTGAATAAATAGGTTGTCATAAATAGGTGTATATCAGCATATCATACTTTTTTTATGTGATAGAGTATGAATAAAGAGCAGCACTCATTATGTGACTTAATTATAATAAGAGGAGGAGAGGATTGGGTAAAATGTGAAAATGCAGACAAAAGCAGCACTTCCTAAATTTCATTCACAACTGGAAAAAAAAAAGTTACCAATACGGGCGACAGTACTGCGATATCTTATTAAATCAATGATTTTTCATACTGGCCAATGATATGGTAACAATAGATGTTAAATTACTCGCAAAACAAAAAGACGGTTTCCCGACACCTGGAGGGATCTAAACCCATGCCCCCTTGATAACCAGTTTACTGTTTTTCAGCAAAACTATACTCTTAAGTAAATAAAAATGCATAACTACCTAGAAAATACACAAATGACAAAATATTTGTCTTTCTAATATGCATCTTGGCCATGTAGCGCAACACACAAATATTGTGTGTTGACCTACGATGAAAATTGAACTTTTAATAAAAGACAGTTTAATAGCTTACACCTGCAGATAAAATTAACAAATTTTGCAGTAAGTTTTTAAATGTGATAGAGTTCTATTATATTTTAAAATTTACTATAAAATTTGTCTAAATAACAAAAGTTTTTGTATAATAACATTTGTGTATTACATCATCGATAAAAATATTAAGTTTTCCTACTGAAACAGTTATTTGGTAGCATGAATATAGTACCACAACATAATTAATGAAAAGATTATTCATGCGAAACCATGCAGGAACAATTGCTAAATTATGTTTTTAAAATTAGAAATAGCAGTTTAGTATGTTAATTTTAAATGTTATTTATCGATTTAAGACTGCAATATATGGTACGAGGTGGTTCTACCTTGTTCCTTTCAAATATGCAGGTAAAACTGACAGTACAAATTTGTTCTTTCATAAAAATAAACAGTAGTTGTTTTGATTGTCAATTTGGCAAGAAAATTTAATGAGAAGCTGAATAATTTCTGCACAAAATAAATTCCTCCAATATACCAAACAATTTCAATTCTTTTTCCCAAAACTTTGCCCCTGCATTTATATACAAAGAAAATTTAATTAAAAATTGATGTATATTTTTTGACTCTCTTACATCAAATATTAAAAATTGTAACTCAGAAATATAATGCAAAATTAAAAGTACAAATTTGAAACACTTTTCATTTTAATATTAAATTAATATCATACAATCATTGCTGGATGTTTTGCATCACTGGTTAATTGCAAGAAGCAAAAACAAAATGCAAATTAATACTTAATGTTAGTATATCGTAGCATAAATGTGTCAAATGCAACATGAAAGTGAATCATTTCATAAGGATTTTTCTGCACATTCTACTAATCATGTGTAAGCCAAAGCATTATTGAAGCAGCAGTACAAGAACAGCAATCAGCTATGTTGTGAATAAAATTACATTTCCATACATATGGCACTAAATACAATAACTAAAAATTAACAATACATCAACATGCATTCTTCCAGTATTCTACCAAAGTAAAATATCTTCCCTTCTTAGAGTACAGCTTTGCTTAAAAACAGTATCATACAATGGAACTTACTTAATTTTTCTGATTTATTAAACTTAATTCAAAGCTATTGTTTGCAGTGTTTAATTGAAAAGACTTATAAAAAATAGTTATTTCAACACTATCGTAAGGTTTAAATGGTGTTTGTTATGGAATCTCCTGGTGAAACTCTGTATTGTTTCGTTTGAAAAGACTTGTGTTTGCAGAAGAAACACAATATTTTACAATTCTTTTAAGTGTGTTCTTCTTACAGGTAGTCAAAAGAATTCAATTTATCAGTCAGGAATTATACAGTGTCCACTTCATAAAATCTTAAAAAGTTTAACAATGAAATTCCTGCTATTTCTTCAAATGGGAAAAAAACATGCTAGGAAAAACTAAATAAAAAATAAAATAAATAAAAATATAAAAAGATGTAATTGCTTATATGGAACTGGAGTTGTTAGAACAGTTTACCAAAGCTGGGCTGAAAAATGCTTCAATAAACAAGGGCAGTTTAACATGAAAAGCAAAGAATTTTGCTAGAAAATTCAAGAAGTGAAGTTTATAATAATACATGGATGGCTTAGTATGTAGAAAGAGAGATTTAATATTTAAAAAAGTACATGGGAAAAGACAAGACGCTGGCATACATTCAAATGAAACAAGGTTACTAGTTTTTTATATTTATTTTATCTGAAAATGATCTACACCAGGTTTATATCCCAAATGAAACTGTTCTTTCTAATCCTGTCATAATGTTTAAAAATAGTAATTCTTCAGCAGAGGCACATAAAATCTAATTCTTCTGACCTGTAATAACAGAAATCCCATAAAAACAAACTATAAGTAATGGGAAAAGAGTCAGAACCTCGTATGTTAAAAAGTTGCCAAATGAAAAAAAAAATGGCTGATGACATAGACAAGTAATATTTTCATCAATTCCTTATTCGAATGCAATAAAGAACTAACTATAAGAAAAGATAGTTCTAGAATTAGACAACAGTCAGCCCACCTTAATCTCAAAGTATGTAACATAAATTAGATTTTCTGTCACCTAGCACTACATATATTATTCAGCTCTTAGACTCTGAATTCATTCCAAATTTATCAAAATGTATTAAAGTGTATGTTATCAACAGCATTGATGAACTGGAAGGCACTGTTTGGAAAATAAACCATAAAGTTTATCACAGATGGCAAACATAAATGAAAATACATGGAGTAACATGACACAACTCTGAATTTTCAACCTTTTTTCTTTCAAATCATACAGCGATACAAATGAAATAGGCAAAGAAAATGAAATAAAAATTGATGACAATTTTAGTAGGACCTATGCAAAATAGATAAAGTCTACCAAATTTTCTGTATTGAAAAATATTAAATTTTAGAAACAATTAAGTTTAAACAGAAGATTGATGCACCAAGAACATGACTCAGACGAAAAAAGAAGTTATTGCGCCCACAAAGCTCGAGAAGCTTTGAATAATCACAAGGATGTTGGAAATGATGGTTTGCTGTATTTTTGTGGTGCAAGGATAACAACGGTCATTCTGCACCAAGCAAGACGATACCGTACATACAGTTGTTGGAAACGAAAAGTGTACCTTCTAACAATCACAAACAATTTTGTAAAAGCGAAAAAGAAAAAAATGTGCTCATGCAAAATAGTTATAAACAAAATGCAATATGATTGTTGCAGACAGTAATCAAATAACAAAAGTCAATAGATGATTAAATTTTCAAGAAAGTATCTTCAAAAAAACACAATATATGCATATATATATACATATATATAAGTAATTTTTAAGACATATAAGTGATAAGAGCAAAATTAGCATTTGTTTAAAATTATCTTATAGGCATAATTGCCATAACAACATTAACTAATAATTTTGACACCCATGCAAAAGAAAAAAAAATACAGCTTTACTTTAACCAACAGTATTTTCAACAGTAAAATTATATTTGCACATTTTGACTTCAGAAGGCCTTAGGTTTCATCAGATGCTGCATTGCATCAAAAGATGTATGCGCAAGTGTGATGCATACAAGAGATAGTTACAACAATGTCATTTTAAAGACTGTAATCATCTAAAGTATCCTAAATTTTATAGATGTAATGCTAAAACTAATAAATTGTGAATATGAAACTTAACTGTGAAACACTTAACTAAATCATAAAAATCAATATAACAAATTTTACAATATTGTACAGCAAATTGATAAAGATAATAAACTGAATAAAGTTAAACTTTTAAAATTTTACAGAAGACTGAGGAAGAGAAGCAGAAAAGTACTTTAATATACAATGTAGATTTATGCAAGAAATTAAAAAAGTAAGGTAGCAAAAGCTCTCACAGGTATAACAATCCCCCCGTTATTCAAATTTCCTACCTAGGTAGTAGCAAACGATCACAGCATTCAAACGCCCCCAGTACATCATACAGGTGTTGAATCAGGACAGCAAAATGTTACCTTTAAATGGCTGAACAAATGGAAACTTGATCGAATGTTGAAGTGCAAAAAGGTTTCTGCGTCTACAGAAAATTTTAATAGCAAAAATTCATCATAAACTTGTTTAAGTGTATGGTGGTAATGTGATGACACATACACAAATTTGGTTCCATAAAGCAGAACAGATGTGCAAGATAAGCAATGACCTAGTCAGCCAAGCACGTCCCTTACTAATGACAATGTCTGCCTTAGTGAAGCTCTGATTCAAAACGATTTTCACATTCAGCTTAGAGATATTTCTAAGGAACCAAACATCTCAGTAGGCCCAATGTCATTCATCAGCAACTGGGATACCGGAAGACAGGTTTATGCTGGATGCCCAGGCAACACATAGACAATCATAAAGCCACAAAGATGAGATTGCCTCTCATGAACTTAATGCAGTTTAATGAGAAAGGCGTTCTGTTCCTGCACCATATCATTACAGGAGATGAAAAGTGGGTGAATCATATGTGTGGCTCCAGGAAGTTGACACTAATTTCTTCTATGCTGGAATCGGTACTTTAGTTTATCATTAGAACAAATGTTTGGACAAGCATGGTGGCTATGTTGAAAAGTAATGTTTACCAGTGTCTTACTACTGTGTACCCATACAGCTGTCTGTGGAATAAAGTTTGTCTCCGAGAAGTATTGTTACCTAACTTTAATTTGCCCTAGTATATATAAAATTAATGCATATAACTTCAATACAGTACAAAAAAAATGAAAGGGCTTTCTATTGTTAAAAATGACCTTGTGGTTCTTGGAGGAAAATGTTACATACTGATAAAATATGTATATTTCTTTTATAAGTAAATACGCATATTTCCTTCATAAGTCTAGGATTACTATATAATGGCATTTATTTTAATAAGACTCAAATTTGTATCACTACTCGAAAAAGTTTCTTCATGAAACTTCCACTCGATAAAACTGAAAAATAAAATAAATAATTTAAAAAGACAAAAAATCATTCCAATTTTAATTTTAAGTAAATCGCTGTCTGTTATAAGCATTAAAATGAATAAATTTATAAATTATAACATTGCTATGAAAATTTAGAAGAGCATTAATGGTTTACACCAGTACATTTTGTATTAACTGCATTATACATTAAACACTAGTTTATGTCAGTCAAAAAACATTCGTTTGTTTAATAAGTGCAAGATGAATAAAAATTTCCATCAAAGGTGAATCTACCATGACACTAATGACGCTTGAACTTCAATGGCCCCAAGTCAAAGAAGGTCATATGGATTCCTAAAAATTCAACAAAATGGCTCAATATTTTTGCCTCTCCATGAGTTTAAAGTTTTGGAGCCCCCAAAATATCAACCTGCCACTGATCTCCTCATATGCAAAGTCATACCATTAATAATGGCAAAAGAAAATTTGTCTTCATGTAAAATTGCTACTTATAAAATTCTAATGCAAATTATATTCATAGTGAGCAAAAACATTTGACAAACAAGGCAAATATTTTGCTCATTGGTTCTTTTATAGTTGCCCTATAAATGATGGTTTATTACAAGTTAATAGCTGACAAATATGCATTACTAAACATATTCATTAAATACGTTTGAAGTTCTTAAAAATATGTACTATTTAGATAATTGCACAGCTAAACTCCCAATTTAAAAGCTTTCATGTTGGGAAAACTATCAGATGCAAAAAAAAATAATATTATAAATAAATATCTCTAGAGGCATTAAAACACTAAAACATTTAAAAATTTATTTTTCAAGTAATCATCTTTTCCAATATTAATGTTACAGCATAACACTCACTGATAATACTCAATCACACTTAACAGAAATTAAAACCTCTGAAATCACTGACACAAAATAATAGAACTACATCAGTAAAAATGTTTTATTCAAAAAGTATACTATTACGAAAATATCAAAAACAATGAGGAATATAGTGCATATCTACGACAATTCATTCAAATCTAAACTAAATTACAAAAAATGGGGGGAAAAACTTAATTGAATCCCAAATCTTCTTTAGGGTTTCTTTTTATTTACATAAAAAACTGAAAATCCCATTGAGTAGTCATTGTCATAATCCCAAACAAAAAATGGAAATATATCAAAATAGAACAGCTCATCGAAAAAAAACACCTTATGTCAATGCAAATATGATTAAATCTGGTTTTAAAATTCACACTTCGCTTGTGGATTTTATAAGTTGGCTGTAATGTGTTGGTAATAAAAGTTCAAGATCGATATTATACAAATCCATATAAAATACAGTGATCATTTCATAAATGATATTTAAACAAACTGGAATATTTTGAAGCCATTTAAAAATGAAACAAAGTATGAAAAATAAGACATCATTCTTCAAAACTGTGTTACAATGTAATGTATTTCTTTGTGATAACTTCTGTAAAGCATCTAATATATCTATAGATTATATTTCCTTAAAATGTGATATAAAATATATACTAAATGAAAAACCACCTCTTCATAAATTTTCTAACTTTTATACCAGTGCAGTAAATCAAAACTGTATCATATTAAACAACTCTTTTGTATAGTCATATTTACTTTTGAAATAGTTATTAAATAATTATAAGAAAAAAAGGAACCCAACAACAGATCTATACATATAGTTGTATACCACAATTCTCGACAAGACTTAAACGTGTGTCAAAATGTTTAAGTACTACATTCTATGTAAATTTATATTTAATATAGAACATTCATCACATTGATGACAGTTCAAAGGTATATTGAATCAAAGCAAATATATATATAGCATAATTTGAAAATTATATGTATTTTATGAAAATCTAGTATTGTTAGCATGTAAGACAGTATGAAAGAAAGTTTATCTTCACTGGAAGTAATATTTTATTTTGTAATAAAGCCATTAGTTTTACCATTATTCTGGAACTTTTAGATAAAAAATTAGATGATTATATTCTCATTCATGATGTAAGTTTACAATAGAATATTGTAAATGGTTTTAAGTAAAGCGGAGGGCGGGGAATAGTAGATAATTTTGATTTGAAGGCATGGGGATTTTTTAGATTATCACAGCTACAATATATTCTAAACAACTATAGGAGTGCACTGTCAAAACTATTTTCCTAAAAATAATCTGTAGATGTTAAAGTATTTGAATTTATTGTCACTTTAGCTCTATTAAGGCCATTTACAAATTTCTACTCTGAACTAAGATTTTAAAGAAAATATGTTTGTGATTTTTTCTTTTTTTTTGGGGGGGGGACGGGGTACTGCTTCAATTCATAAAAAAAAAAACACCTCCACATAGCACATGTATATGCCCATGGACATAAAGAGCGAATATAGATTATTCTTGTGCCAATACAATTGTATACTGTCATTGGATCACAAACCATTAAGTTTCAACCAATGTACACAAAGTATAGCATAATGTTACAGTGCATGATATTGTTTTGTTACATGTATAATTTTAGTACATAAACGTTAGATGTAGATATATAGCATTTATGTTTTCAAGTAATAAATATGTTTGCAGCTGTGATTTTTTAATGGTATGAAATGTTTCTACTGAAATAGGAAAAAACTGTACAAAACAACTGTAACCACACATTAAATAATTTTACACATGAATAAATTAAATTTCTCTCCCAATTAATTAAACATTTTATTAGATAATCAATTATTACAATTTAAGCATTTCCACGTCTAGTACAAAATGATGACATGAATGTGAATATCACATATACATGATAAATTATTGAGTAGTAAAATAATTAATTTATGGAAACTTTTACATTTTAGTTATCAATATTTAAATAATTCCTGTTAGTTCTTACTATTTTGAATGAACCATAATGCATACTGAAATAAAATAGTCACAGAATTTGCATAGTGCACTGAATATTCAAAACTTTACAAATAAATTTACTGTATTACAGCGGTTAAGTAATTAACGGTTTAAAAACAGCAACACATATTGTTAGTTTAGAAGATGCCTGTTACAAAAAAAAAGGGGTCAGTTTTTGGTAGCAGTATTTAAATTTAACCAAACTGAAAATGAAGATCACACTCAAAACATTTTATTGAGACTAGGAAATTTATGAATCAAAAGTACACATTAAAGAAGCATATATTCTGCGTGTGTATGCTATACTTACACCTTCATTTAATTATTTCAATCCTTGTTTTAGATTTGTGATAGTCCTTTCTTAACAATGAAGTATGTTTGTGATAAATTCTGGAACAAATTAAGAAAATTATACAATTATCATCAAATCAAAGAACATAATAATTTGCTTACTTCATTGAATATCTGACTATACAATTACACTGCAAATTTATGTTAGAAATTTTCATAAGTCTTTGTAATACAATTGAACCTTGTTAAGATGAACACCAAGGAGAACAGAAAATCCATTTATACTATCTGTAAAGGATGGGGGATCATATTACTAAGTTATTTATTCCATTTCTTGTTACCATATACACATTTAGCTTTTATATATATATATATCTTACACGTCAGTGAGACTGGCAGAGAGAGAGAGAAACAAAGTATTGAGTAAGACTTTAATTTAAATATAAAGTATAAGTAAAAGGATTGAGCAATCGAAATTTGCATTATATAAACAATAAAAATTGAAAAGTTAGGTGCCAAAAATGACGACTGGGTCTAAAATCTTGGTCGTCAAAACAAAATTTATAGGTGCAAAATATGACTAATGACCACTAATTTCGAGCCCTGTTTCAATCTGATTTGTTAAAAAAAAATTGATTCCTGCAGACCTGATGCAACTAAACCAAATTTAGAAAAAAAACTATTTGATGGAACTTCAGAAAACGGTTTGTATTAAAAGTAATTCATCTTGTGTTCATTTTAACGAGGTTTGACTGTATAATGGTACAGTGTTTTTAGTCACTACTGGGAACGTCTCAAACTGTTAGTTCTGGATTTCATCAAAATTGTTATTGTTGGAAAGTTTTTGCTATGAGAATCAAGGAAAGTAGAGAAACTACCCTTATGAATCTAAATGATCACAAGATATGGGTCCATTTCTTCCGTGATGTCATGCCTGAAAAAGTAAACAAGCAAAAAGCAGATTCTTTCAGAAGCTAATCTAGTTTTATTGTTAATCATGATAATGTTTTTCCAAGTAAAAGTGTTGGGAACAGTTTCCAACACTTTTTCCAAGTAAAAGTGTTGGGAACAGTTTCCAACGTCAAGCACAAACAAGAATGGCAGTGTTCTGCAAATGGTACAGGTGTTAACAATCAGATAGAAGCATACCTGTTTAACTGATCAAAAGACAGGATTTATGCTTCTAATCAATGCCTTTTGAAATGCATATTGGCACATTTCAAAAGGCATTCTATTATAACACTTAAAATACATGTTAAGTCCGAATTATGCCTTCTCTTCTGGTGACATCAGTATCTCTACAAATACTGTGATGAGTCTTTGAATATTCAACGATTTTCTTCCCCAGATACTTGTAATCCGGGAAAAAGTAAATGTCTAGTGGCTGAAGGTACTTTGCAGTACCAGAAAGAAGAAAGACAGGCTCCACACTGAATCCCAGGTTCTTAATGCATACAGCTTCATTCATTTGGCCACGCCATGAGTCCAGCACCAGAATAGTCTTCACATGTTACCAATCATCTCTTTTAGATTCCGAAAGTTTTACCCAGTTATTTCTTCGTGTTTTTACCTGACTTGGAGCATCTAATGAGTGAATTTGAGGATGCTACTTTCTGCAGGTCACCCATAGCCTTCGGATCAAACTGTCCTTTGGGTTCTTGTATAATAATTAACCCTTTAACTGCCCCAGGTGTATATATACGCCTTTCCGAAATATGTTCCTTTGTAATGTGCTGCTAATTTTTTTTGTAAAATGTAATGCTCTTTTTTATTAATTTTTTTAAATGTAATTTTTATTTTTCGTTTTGCTGTTTTTGTTACTTATTTTGTTATTTGTTTTTGTTATTTTTTGTTATTTTTAATTTTTTTAAATGTAATTTTTTTGTAAAATGTAAGGCTTTTATTCTGTAAAAGTAAACAGTTTTTAGATTGCAAACTGTGCCTCTGCTTTCCCCCCCAATACACCGCATCACTACGTGCGCCCATGCGAAAAACTGTGACACTGGGGAGTGAATCTCGTAAGTTTTCCTTGGCAGTTAAGGGGTTAATAAAAGGCCAACAAATGAATGATGTGTCCAACAATAGAGGTTGTGCATAAATAAATAGAATCTTCTTGTTTGTTCAATTCTTTATGTATGACATCACAGAAGAAATGAGGCCCATATCTCATGACCAGTTGAATTTCGACGGGTAGTTCCTATACCTTTCTTGATCCTCATGGCTGAAAGAGCTTTTCAACGATACCACTCTTGACGAAATCCAGAACTAACAGTTGGAAATGTTCCCTAGTGAGAGAAGTCTCTGCTTTTTTACTTCTGAAAGAATGATTTTATATTCTCTAATTTTAGCATGCAGTTATTTAGTATTTACAAGCGCTGTCTTTCAGCACAGTGGGCTAAGTTCAATTCTCATTAAGCTTGGTTATGTGTTCAATTTAAATAAATGAAAGACATTTAAATGTCACAAATTAAGATGTTTGGGGGGCTATTTCAAACACGGTTACAAAACAAATGGCCTACCTGTTATCCAAACCATGACTTTTTATGTTCAGTTTCATATTTATTCATTTGAAGTTTAATTGCATTTGCAATTTGATCAGCACTTTTTGTCTGTCCATAGTAATCAACAAACTCTCCATCTGGGTTTATTAGGTATATGATAATGGTATGATCAACCTAAAAACATATACATGAACCAGCTCTTACAAATGCGTTTTAAAACAAATGTATAACTTGCTTAAAATGTACAGAGATAAAGTATCCATTGCATCTAACAAAAATGTTATCACTTCGTTTTATATGCACCATATACAGTGGAAATAATTCACAATGCCCTTCAAGACAATGTTAGAATTTAATCATTATAACCAACCCACTCACAGTGGAGAAAAAAATTCCAACTTTTCAAGATTTTTCCACCACTTTTCTGACAAAATACACTGAAAAAAATCACAAAAAACTTTCAAATGAACTTTGGTTGCTAGGAAAATAATTTCACATTCTTGGGAAATTTAGCTACTCAACGCAGAAGTTAAGGTTTTCCCCAAACTGTTCCAGAACTTTTCTCTAAACTTTTCCAAAAAATCTTGTTTTTCACCTGAACTTGAAAGATGATTTCAAATTCCCTGACAATTCAAGGTGTATGAGAACCCTGTTAAAAGTAATATTTTCTTAAATCATAGTATAGTAATACACATTTTTTACAGCTTTTTATTGTAAACACGCTTCTAACAGGGTGGCCAGTAAAACAACATTTTAAAATTCCCTGAACTCTTCAGATCTTGCTATACAAATACCTTAAAATTCCCTGACTTTTCCAAAACATACTAGCACTGAACCACAATAAAGTCACATGTACAGTTACAGTACATTTATGTATGTAAAAAATAAAGTGCACGGTATATTTTTAATGCACATAATTTCAGATTTGCCTTTTATTATTCAAAGCAAAGATCATACACATTTTTACATTTAATCATGTAATATCACTTACCATTATTATATCATTCTGTTTCCAAATTTTACTTCATTTTTTAGAAAAACTAAGCCTCCTCTTGCCCCCTCACATAATGCTATTTCCTTTTAATAAATAATATATGCTCCAATAGAAGTCAATACTTGTAAGTTTGTGAGTTTTATGGTGCAAGAAAACCAAAGGTTATGTTGCACAGAGACCCACGCATTTCCAAGGAATCCAAACCTCTTATGGCCTAGACAGGGGTCCCATCAAACCGAAATAAAAATATAGGATATTAGGGAGGAGCATACAGGACAAAGTTCAGAAAATTATAGCCATTATATTTTAGACAAATTGTAAGTTCACATAAAATAACACATATTACACTTGTCACACACATATATCACATTGCATCATGATCATATATACAGGGTGTTTCTGAAAGGACTACTTAACTTCGAAATTACATAACTCTGAAACGGTGATAGGAAAAAATAAGTGATGTGTTTAATGTGCAAGCCGTAAAAATCTAATACACGGGTTTACAAAATTAGTTGCATCATTGGCCAATAGGTGGCACTGAAGTCGAGGCACGCCATTGATCCATTCCTGTCCCAAGATGAAACTTCTCAGAAATGATGCTAAGATAGGCAAGTTTATGTATGATTTTTTCATAATTTTAAAAATAGCACTTTTTGAGAAATTCAAGGTCAAAGAGTTCATGGCACGAACTTGAAATCCCAAACTGCCCAAAACTACTCATGTTGGATATCATATGAAAGCTTATAATCTACAACATTATTTTTATTTCATCTATCTCATTTCTAGCTTGATTAGTAATAGTTTTTGTAACTGCACGTAAACAGAAAATCGTGCTTTTTTCAGATTTCAGCATCTGAAATCCGGAATTTAAAAAATACTGCAGTTAAAAATACAAAAATTTGGAAAAAATCCAAGTGGGTGAGGTTCAAAAGTGCTAAAATTTTGATTCACTTGACATGGAATGACCCATATATAGGATGGGTACAAGTTGACGGAGGCAGCGTTATGGTTTGGGTAATTTTTTTCATGACATTCTCTGAGTGCACTCATCATTATGGATAGCTAGTGTTTCATCTAGAAAAAATTAGTTCAGGGCCTAATGGAAGGCCTTTTATGTGTGTGTGTTCTAAATACGTCGATACTTATGATGAACATCTGCGGTTTCGTCAGATTTACTGCCACTAACTCCTTTAAACATCTTAATTGATTTAATTTCCATTGCTGCTTAATTTAAATTTTTTAGTCTTTGTTTGCAGGTAAGCATTTTTTTCCCTTCTCCAAGTTAATTATATTCGAAAGGCGAGGGGAAGTGCCATAGGCGTATGCAGA
>QLNU02015360.1:149548259-149564675 GCA_006491805.2 Dysdera silvatica | reverse complement strand
AGATTTGCACTGATTCTTGCTGTTTTTGAGGATGTACTCAAGGAAATACTCCTCTAAGGCAGACCATTGCTTTGTTATTACTGAAATAACAGGGACCATAGAAAACCAGCTATTGTTAACAAACCTCAACATGTGTTTCTGCTCCATTTCAAGGTTATTCTGAATATTGTGAAAATCCTCACTTCTGGCTGGATACTTATGTACGGCATCCAAAAAGTCTTCGATCTCCCAATGACTTAAGGACTAAGTTATGCCATGCCTAAAAGAATCATGCAAGACATGCAAATTGCATGTACCAATATTAATTAAACCTGGCAAACCCTCGCTTTTGAAAATAGAATGAATATCCTTCAGACGTTTCACATTCACTGGAGGCCCATCTGAACCAATGGCAAGTAATATATTAAGAAGCAAGTGGTCTTTTGATAGGGATAACAGTATCTTTTCCTTAAGTATATCAGCAGTTGCATGACCAAGCTCAAAGCAATGCAAGAAGTGACATACAACTTTCTCCCGACCACTGTCCCAGTATTGAATGTGAACGTCTGTTTCTTTCCAGCTCCAGTTGTTGCCTCATCAAATGATATGGTAAAATAAGAGTCACTTTTCTTAACAGAGCTAATCAACTGATTATGAAAATATGGTCCAAGTCCGTGTGCAATTTCATATGAAACCTCAGTTTGTCCTAGCGTAAATGGCTTAGAAATTTTGCTGTCTAGAAACATTTTACAAAACACATTTTTCTAATTTTTACAAGAACTGAATGGGTAACCAGCTTCAACAATTTTCATTGTCCATAAACATTCTGCATTAGATACTCTATCAGCATCATTCACATTCCAGTGTTTCAAAGTTTCAGCACTAGATACAAAATTTGAAGACTTCTGTCCAGATGATGAAACCGACACTGTGAATTTTGTTTGATCTTTGGACAAAGCAGTTGTCACCAAAATCTTGTGTTTTGACGTATTTGCATGTTGTAGTACTTGTTGTATTCCTGAATTTCTAACACTAAAGGTCTTTTTTGCATATGAATCAGCATGCTTTGACTACAATTCAATTAAATGTTTATTTCCATTCTTTTCACTCAGCCAGTTCTCTGGAAACCGTGTATAACGAGGCATGTTTATACTTATACATCAATTTTACTTCATACATCAAATTCACACCTTAATCTGAAAACGTTAAAAAAGTACCACAGTTGATAATCTTAAAAGTCAACAGTCCAATCTGAAAGAAAATTGGTCATTGATAGAAGAGAAATCAGCCATTGCACTAACGAGCAATGTTACGTTCCTCGCAACAATGACAGAGGAGGAGTGAAAGTATTTATTTATTTAGTATCCTAGGAAGTTGAAAAAAGTTTTACAATTACATCTTCAAGTAGCCAATAAAATGACCACTTAAACGTTTGAGGGCAAAGAGAGACGGAAACTGTATACTCCATATTGAGGATCAAAACTTGGAATAAAGATAACCTATGATACAGTTAACTTGTATACCGATAACTAAAAAAATTTTTTAAAAAAAAATGAAAATATAGCACAGTACCTAAAAATATAGGACAATATAGGACATGTTCCAAAAACATAGGAATATAGGACGAGTGGGACGCTTCATCATGGGACAGCAGTGTCTATAAATTTTTATATGGTGCCACCGTTGCAAAAGGGCTTGAGATAAATGACAAGATTTTCATTGGTTGTGAAGTGCATTATGTTATACAGTCCCTGACTTGATTATGACAAGCACACATGAATTTTCAGAGTTTGAACGAGGCACGGTAGTTTGTGCCAGATGGATGGGACATTCCATCCCACATTTTTCTCAGCCTACATCATTCTCCTTCTCATGAAATAATGAAAAATCAACATTAAATTAGCATTACCATTTGCATATTGCTTAAATTAGAAATATTCAGTACAGAATTATTAACAAATAAAAGTTACAAAATAATATGTTGTTATAAACATACCAATAATTTCAACAACTTCTATCATCTTTTCAATTTCTTCAGGGCATACGTCAGGACAGTGAGTGAATCCAAAGTATATCATTAACCATTTTCCCAACATGTCATCACTGCTACAAGGTTTTCCATTATGATCTATTAGATCAAATTTCCCCCCAATAGCAGCCTTGCCTAATTCAATTTTCCGTTTCTTTTCAATCACTAAATTTGAAAAAATACATTCTTAAATCATAAAATATTTTAAATGTTCAGTTCATGGAATATTTTTTAACAAGTATGATAATGAATCTGAGTAGAAGCAATTTCTTTCGATAATATTCAATAGCAAATGATTTTCCATAACCCAGGATTCCCACTCTTTTTACAAAGTAAAAAATAAGGCATTTCTAAGAACTTTCTAAGGACTTAAATGATCTTTTCTAAGGACCGATTGAGATATGCCAAAAACCATATGTTGCACTTTCACCGAATCACTATCAACCAAGTCAGTAGTTCTCAAACTTTTTACTCCTGAGTCCCCTTTACACCAACATGCAGATGTTGCAATTGCCTACATATCACTGCTATCAGAAAGTAAGGTATAAAAAAAGTTACGATTGAATCGTTCTGTCAATCACATTCCAATTTCATGAAAAATATGGAGTTTTAAGGACTGTTGACAATAACTAAATACTTTTAAGGGCCCTTAAAATGATAACTAAAAATAAGGAGTTCTGAAGGACTTTTTAAGGATCATGGGAAACCAGTAATAAATACCGTAGAAGACACAGTATGGATTTATAATGTTCTTACTACTAATGTTATTAACTTTATTAAAAAAACATTTTAAATTATTTTTAACATACAGGATCTGCTAGAACTTACATTTTTAAATTTGCATTACATAATAACACAATTTAACCCTTTTTTACATTTTATTTTGTAATTAGAATAATGCATGCCACTTTTATATTTACACAATTATTCTTATTACTTCCTCCCCCCCCCCTCCTCAACCTGCCCATTTTATACTGAAAATATCATCCAAATGCTTCCCATTCTTTTTCACACATTCTTCAAGCCTGTACTGGAAATTTTTATGACTCACCAGAAAAAACATGTAAGGTGCCCATGGTAAGGTGGAAGGAGAGGAAAAGAGAGAAAACTCAATGTTTTACAATGACAACTTACTCCATGTCTCAGTAGCCATGGAGAAATAAACCAAACAGCACCATGCTCTCACTTTCCAATTTTTTTTTTTTAAATTGTGATTGTTACCTAAACTAAGTGGCATTTTCGTCTATCTAGATCAGTGATTCTCAACCTTTTTAAAGATGCCACCCCCCTGAAGAGCGAAAAATTTTTCACCCGCCCCCTTTGTAAAAATACTGTAATTTATGGTTTGGAGAAGGAGGAGGGTGGCTATTGAATTGTAAGAGGCAAAATTTTCAATTAATTTTCTTCAATAGATTTACACACAAAATTTGTTTGGGTTAACTTGATATCTTTGCCCTGGCAAGTAATTGCAGTTTATTTGTTAAAATTAAAATGAATAATGAAAAAAAAAACTTATGCTTAAAAAGAGTTCTTTAGTCTTAATTAGATAATTAAAAAAACAGCAAAAAAAATTTTTTTACACTAAAAAACATAGTATCAATGAAACAATCAAGTACCTATGTCAGTGGGATGATTGTGTTTGATGGTTCAGAGCCAGTTCCTTAACGTTCGGATCAATATTTTTAGTGGGATGAAGGTGCAAGTCCCCTCTTTGTGCGATTTGGAGTTGATTTTTATTTTTTATAACTAGATCCATCACAGCACTGAATCCTCGTTCGATGAGGTAGGAGAAAGGGAAGGCAATTAAAAATTATTTGACGATAGTCCACAGTACAGGGTAGAGGCGACTGATGTTAGGTTGAAGCCAAAATTCTGTGAGACAATCACTATTCTGGAAGTTAGCTTTCAAAGTTTCATTAGTTGAAAGTTCGACCAATTCATCCTAAATCTGAACCCCTGCTGTCTCAATATGCACAAAAGGGTTCATGACCCATTGAGGGATTTCCAGGGACAAAATATCCTCAAAACGCTCAGAAAAGTCCTTGTGCAAAGATTCAAGGGGTTGACAGTAAACTTGTGTATCATCGAAGGGGATTTCACTGTTCTTATGCAGATCTGACAAGATTAGAAATTGGCTGTACTCGTTGCGACCAAAATTCTGCTTCCACAAAGTGAGTTTTCTTAGAAAGGCAGAAATAACAGATTTTGTTGTGATCAAATTGAGCTTGTCGCCTTGAAGATGCAAATTAATTCCATTGAATTTTGCAAATAAATCGGTCATATAAGCAACATCGATCTTAAATTGTAACAATCTGTCTCTCAGAGCTACATCTTTCTCTTCGAGAAATTCAAGCACAGAATCGAAAAGATTCCAGAACCTATTGAGGCAGGTGCCTTTGGAGAGCCAGCGAACCTCGGTGTGTAGAAGAAAGCAATTGAATTCTTCATCGTTGTCCTTATACAGCAGCTGGAATAGTCGATCGTTGAGAGCATTATTGCCAATTTTTCTCACAGCAGAGATGATATATTTTAATTCAAACGGTCACTGAGGTTTTTTGGAACTAATTGCTGTCTATGAATCATGTAGTGAACAGCTAAAATACCTGGTACCTCCCTCTTCAAAAGAGCAATGAACCCACGATGACGACCCACCATTGCAGGAGCCCCATCAGTGGAAACAGACATAATGTTGGCAAGGGGAATATTTTTGTCTTTAAAATAATCTTTGACAGTATTAAAAACAGATTCATCTTTAGTATCTGCAATCAAGCTTCTTGAAAAAAAATCTCTTGAATAATTTTTCCTTTCTTCACAAAATGGACGTATGCCAACAGTAAAGCCTCATTACTTGACAAGGTTGATTCATCAACTTGAAGAGAAAATTTGGTGCATATCAAAAGTTTGCATAAGGAAACTTCAACGTCTTCAGCCATCTCATCAATTCGTCGTCGCACTGTATCATTGCTTAATGGGACACTTTTGATTACATAGGATGCGGCTTGATGGTGTAAAACTTCGTTTCTAAATCTTCCTTAACAGCGGCAGTATCAACTTTTCGCCGATAGTATGAGCTTTCCCCGATTTATACAATTAATTTTGATATATTATAAGAGGTTATCAAACCATCGTCGCATTTTTGTGATGAAGTTGCTAGTAAGCCTGAGACCGACTGTGCCCTCAGAAACTTGTTTCTGACATTCGTGAAAAATGACAAATCTTTATTTTGTTTGTCAGGATGAATTTTTAGCAGATACTCCTGTAAACGAGATGGTTTCATTGCCTCATTAGATAACACTTTGTTACAAAGTAAACACATGGATAGTTGTGAGTTCGACGGCGATTGAACAAATCTGAACTTCACGTACGTGGCACTATATTGGCGACACTTCTTTTTGTTAACTGACATTCTTGGTGGCAGCAAAATACGATGAGGGGAAGATAATCATTTCTCAAAATTAATAAGTCATGATAAAGTACTAGGGGGAAATATATAAATGAAGCGAATGAAAACCAACTCAAGAAACATGGGTCAAATCAAACATTTATACTGAAAGAATGCTCAATGCATGGGCTGCGATTAATCGCAGTAAAGGGATTCGCCAAATGGCTTGTGAATTGGCCAAATGAGCCAAGTATTCAGAGACGAAAACAGATGACACATACACTGTGCTGGTTGGGATCAGAGAAGAACCCTGATGGCCAAGGGCTCGTAATTGTCGAGTTCTTCAAGGTCATCCTATCTAGAATAACCTTTTCCCAACGGCGAAATAAGACTTGGTTTTTGCTTTGGTCGGAGTCTCATTGTATTCCCACATCTTCAAGATAGGGAGTGTTGAATGTCATTTTGTGTCAATACACATTATTTGGTACAAACAGATGTAATTTGATAATTTAATAAATTGAATAACCGATTTAATAAATTTATTTGATAATCGATTTAATAAATTTATTTGATAATCGATTTAATAAATTTATTTGATAATCGATTTAATAAATTTATTTGATAATCCGATTTAATAAATTTATTTGATAATCGATTTAATAAATTTAAATTTGATAATCGATTTAATAAATTTATTTGACAATCAATTTAATAAATTTATTTGATAATCGATTTAATAAATTTATTTGGGAGTTTTAAAATTAAGTTAAATAACAAAACATGGTCATCGCCCCCTACCGCCCAAAACATGCCCACTGCCCCCTACCACCCAAAACAAGTTCACCGCCCTTCAGCACCCTCCGACAGTCACCGTTGAGAACCGATGACCTAGATGATCGACGAAATCTATTTGGTTCGGTTCATTTCCTTTGATGTCACCTCAGAGCAAATATGTTTGTTAATAGGCCATGAATAACAGATAAACTTAAATACACTGCTAGTCATTAAAATTGCCACACCAGGAAGGAAACACAAATAGCACAATCATATTTATTGTAGACATACAGTATAATGGGAAGAAGGCATGATTAAAGTTAAATTTTGAGTGTAATTAAAGTTGAAGTAATTTTGAGGTACAGAGTATACAGAAATCAGTAGCTGAAGAAATCGTTTCTAGCAGTAATAACAGCTCTAATCTGGCTGGGCAGTGAGTTGAACAGAGTTTGGATAGCAGATATGGGTACAGCAGTCCATGCTGCTTCAACTGTATGCCAGAGTTCATTTATCATACTGGCTGGTGAGTGGTGGTGTGCCAGTCGCTCAGCAACCATTGACCACACGTTTTCAATTGGTGAGAGATAGCCTTAACCAATCAGAAATGTAATGATGGCTGTCATGGGCATCCATATGGGAGAGGGGTAAAGGGAGACTAGAGCTCCCAACTAGCCGTTCAAAAATTTTATTTGCCCGATTCTGCTATGCATTTACTTTCAAAAGTTTTACAAGTAGGTTTTAAAATAAGGTACTTTTTAGCTCATTACTAATTGTCAAGCAGTATCAATTACTTTTGTAGCATTTTAGTATCTTGTACATTCACTAAAATGTTTGATAGCCTTGAAAAGATGGTGGTAATTTTTCTGAGCCTCCCCCTCCCAGAAGTACTCATATGGGCACCCATGGTGGCTCTCCAAATTACCGGCTATATGAATAAAAAGTGATTGGGATATGTACCCAATGGCACCCCATACCATCACTCCAGGTGCTGGGCCCGTACGAACATGACGAGTGCAAACTGGCAATTTTCGTCCCCCTTAGGTCCCTACACACAGACATAGCTCTCATGATGCTGAGTGCAGAACCGGGATTTGTCTCACAAAACAACATGTCATGCCTGCATTCAGGTTCATGATCGAAAGCACCATTCACTGGCGTACGGAGGAGGGTGTAGATGAGGGTTATAATCCCCCAATTGAAATGAAATGTTGTATATTTAACTTAGGAATACATGGAGTTGTAGCTCTATAATCCCTCACTCCCAATTGAGCCTATAACCCCCATTATGAAGTTTCTGTGTATGACTATGGCACCATTGTAAGCACACCTATCTCTGCTACAACCTCAAGGGAAGCCGCAGAAATGGTCACCATGCTGACAATCTGTAGTGCTGCAGATGCCATCACACTGTCCATGCAGACACTTGCTGTACTGAAAACGACCCAAGTTCCTGGCTCAAGGTACGTGACGTGGCTGTACGATCCTGCAAGGCTGTGAGAATAACATATATATCCTCTCAAGGGTTAGTGACTGGTGGCCACTGACATATTCTCAAGTCACTCATGGTATATCGACCAACATAAGCAGAAATAGTGCGGAATGATAACCCACAGTCCTGATAAGCTACGATTCTACCACAATCAAAATCTGACATGTGCTAGTAGGAGTTCCTCCTTACAAAAGGAATAACAAGACCTTCACACAAGTAACCAACATGTGAATGTAACTACCGTATGAGAAACCCGCTTTACTATCTTATCTTCCCTTTTACATAAACTGTTGTTGGTGGCATTACTCCTACCGGCTTTGTTGCAACCATGTGTTGAAATGTTAATCATTTACATATCCCAACATGTTGCCCCTTTCATGCAAATTTTGCGTTTGTTGTGTGCCGCCTTCATGGTGTAACAATTTTAATGGCTAACAATGTACTATTCAACAAGAAATATAAATAGTACAAGATGTAGTGAAGAAAGCAATGAAAAATCTGCAAAGTCAAACTGCAAGAGAGTGTGAAAGATGGTGGGAAGCATTTGGATGACATTTTCAAGATTGAATAAAAAGATAGAGGTCAGTTACAGAAATAAAAATGGCATACATTATTCTATAAAACTGTAAAAGGAAAAAAAAAAAAGCAAAAAGAGAAAAAAAATAAAAATTGACTATGAGAAACTAATTTAAAAAACACTAGATTTAACAAAAGGAGAAAGCTCTTTAAAAGTTAAAAGAAGGCATAGAGAGACTATTCAATATAATTAAGCTTTTGAACTCCACTTCTATACATATACAGTGAAAATCGGTTATAACGACCTTCAAGGGACCGTGCAAATTCAGTTGTTATAAACGATATCTTTTTAAAATCATAGTACAGTAATACAGTTTAGAGTTCTATAAATTGTTTTGATAGTAAAAAGTATTAAACTGTTTAGTATTAAAATTAAATAAAAATATATTTAATTATAATGAATTTAATTGAAGTATAAATTAAATTACATTTATAGCCATACTAAATACATAGTATTTTTTAGTTTTTTAAATTTAAAAAATTATAGAAAATACTAAAGTATATAATATAAAAAACAAATGTAATAAGTAAGTAAATGTAATGTAATAAGCATTATACCAATGACTTCTGAATAGTGCCAGTTTAAGAGTTTTACAGGCCCTAGGCTGAAAAAATAGAAAGGGAGCCCCCAGGGAATGTGGCCCTTGTCATATTCAATCAATAAAAAAAAAAAGTTCATTATCTTCAATATTCAGGTTTAGCAGTAATAAAAATTTCTCGGACATTTGTAAATAAACAAGATTAAAATAACGCTTAAATTTTAATAAGACAAGACCCAGTGGATTTCCAGAATGGCAGGTCTTAGGTCAGAACCTACTCTGCATATATGCAGCAGCACAGAGTATAGGCCAAGTAAGTCCATACACAGTGGCACAGAGTTTTTTGACATTATTGGGGGGCAAGAGTCAAAATTTTGGCCGTTTGCTCCAGCAATCAATTTTAAAAGGGCAAGTGAAACAAAATCCACTTCGCCCTCAACTAAAAATTGTTATTTTTTTAACCTCAATATTTATAATATAATAAATCGAAAATATCGCTAAAATGCAATATATAATCAGATTTTCAACACATGTTTTGTACTGCTGCTACCAGTTTGACAAAGAAGCTTTCAATACTTATCCATATCATAAAACATTTTAAAAAACCCTTCAGAGAGTGTATTGTTTCTATTCAAGAAGTGCTCTAAGTATGGCCGGTCTCAAAACAACACACAGTGCGTTAAAAACAAGATTTGTGAAACCCAGGCATGCTGATGAAACGAGGTGGATTACTTACTCCCTTGAAGCTGCAACTGCAGTTCATCAGTTATATTCAGCTCTTATTACACACCTTAAATAGGTTTCTGGAAGTGGACACAATCCTGAAGCGAAGGTTAAGTCAAAACAGATTTTGAAAGTGATCACATCAGAGAACTTTATTTTATACTTGCATTTTCTGATGGACATTTTGCCTATTCTCAGTCAGTTACCATTAGATTTTCAACTACAAAATTTGCCCCTCCTTGAAGTATATTCTACATTACACAATTCCTTATGTACACGGAAAAACTAGAATCAAGCCCAGGAATCAACTTTAGTAGTATTCTTTCTTCAAAAATATTTTATAATGTAAAAATAAAACTCCAAGCTTACAATGATTTTGCTACCTCATCTGTAACAATAAAATCACTTCTTCAATCACTGAAAAATAGATTTGAAGATGTTTCAATCATAAATTCTATGAACTTTTTCAATTTCAAAATTTGGCTCGGAAAGTTTGAAAAAACATGTGGGGACAGAGAAATTACTAAATGCATTACAATATTTGATGATGTTATGTCAGAAAACATCTGTTCTGTTGAAGGCATCATATGCGAATGGATTGATTTTAAACATTTTTTGTATGCCAAATAAAAGGATGTCTCCAAGTGTGATTAAAATTCTGTAAATGTATTGAATACTATAAGGAATTTTTCATTGTTAATAGACTTGCTTCTCAGTCTTCCAACTCAGAGTGTGGATTGTGAACAAGGTTTTTCTGTCATGAAAAGGGTAAAAGGTAATTGGCAAAGCAAACTGCATGTTTTCGTTACAACAGACTTAATACAAATAACACTATCATCTGCACGTAGCGAAGATTTTGAACCAAAAGAAGCCATTAACATGTGGTTAAGTGCAAAACAGAGAAAACCATACCAGAAACTATATAAAAGTCGAAAACAAGCACTTCTTTTGTCAGAAGATCCAGGTGTTTCAGAGAGTGATTATTGTACAAAACATAGCTGTGCAATTGACGATGATTAAAAATGTCGCACATCATGGGTAAATCTTCTATTCCTATTTTCACCCCTTAATATGCAAGTGAATATGGCAATAATTTTACGAGTAAATATTTATTATATCATTGTAATGACCGTGAAAGAAAATTTTCATTTTGTACAATAAATAACTTAGGGCAACGAACTTAACTTGAGGGCAATCAAAATAATTCCAGTGGTTGCTCTATAGGCAACCACAAAATTTCACAAGTTTCTACACTTGGGGAGGAGGCAAGCACACACTATATGCATTTATACATTACAATATATGTAAAATTGCAATTTATTTCAAATTACTGGGTGTGAGGGAGGCTCAGGCCCAACAAGCTCATATAACTCAAGATCTATGCCTATACCTAAGTCAAACATGTTTTTCGAAAAAAACAGTAATTTTCATTTCGACATTTCATAATGAAACTTTACTACAAGGTTGAAAATGCTTCTCATTTACTAGGGTTGCAGTCTAGTGTTGGAGAGGAGGCGATAAACATGGGAATACCATTGCCAGAGATGGATCGCCGGATGTGGCAGAACATAGTTGAAGTGCGTAAACACTGCCAATTAAGAGCACGATAAAAGCTTAAAAAAAAAATCAAGGCAGAACTTTTGTTTACTTTTCGAAGTTGCAGTCTGATTTGCACTGGTGACTTTTTTTGTTCAATAGTAATTTCTTTAAAAATCTAAATTTTCCCAACGTGTTTTGTTTGCTTAAATAAATATTAAGTTTTTTTTGTTAAAAACTTTTGAATTTTCCAAGAAGCTGTGTATGATATCGTTTCGTTCTGGGGATAATTCTAAATTTTCGTATAGGCTGCAAGATGCAACATGATCTTTGATAATTACTTCAATGTGCAAGGGGGCGTATCCCGCGTTCTGGTTTATGCATCCAGTATAACACATTAGCCAAGGGCAAGTTTATGCAATTAAAAAATTGAGTCAGAAATAGATTTACAATATCAAGTATTAATTAATAGCCCCCACCACACTAGTTAGTAGTCAGTTTCAAGTTACACATAAATATACGCGAAGCCCACCCACCCCTCATCCTGCTTATACAGCATGGCCAATTGCCTGCCTTTATTTATTAAAAATGTCATTATCATACACACACCCACATTTCCTATATTTGAAACTTCTGAGTGTAACTACTGTCATTTCACAATCTTCATTAGCTTTTTTTGCAGCTGCTATGTTCTTGGTCAATATCGTACTTGGTTGTTACAAACAAATATACTGTGTTGTTTCGATGCAGGTGAATGGAAGTCATTAATTATCGTACTTAGTTAATTAAATTAACTAAGTACAATATTGACCAAGAGTTTATTTAGAATAATGTATCATTCCATCATATACTGTGACTTCCATTCACCTACACAGAGACAACACATCTGATATCCATGAAACATGAGAGTACATACATACTATACACAAAGAATTCAGACACATTCACAATTTGCTATGCATTTAGCATTAGAGGTTTGATAAACAAAATTCAGTTCACTTGACCGAACTATGCATCCAACTTCTTCTATTTGAACAGAACAATGTGATTCCAGAGTTGTATCTTGAACCCACATGGTTCCGGAGCATGACTGTCAAGTCGTGTCGTTATATCTGATACAGATTTCTCTACTTAGAATCTACACAGATTACAAACTTGCAGGAGGCAGGTTTCATCATTATGTATGATGTCATTATAACCAATATATTTAGTATGGAGTAGAATAGGACACCAAACTTCTTGTAAAAATTCTGTCGTTATAAACGATTTCCATTGTAATTTATACTAGAACCTATATTCTGGATAGAGAAAACAGAGTTCATACACATTTCCTTACATGAAATTTAAGAACTTTTAAGGACCTTTAAGGACCAGAAAAGAAAAAAAATTAAGGACCTATTAGTAAACAGTAATAGAATTAATTAGAGATAAGTTATGTAACCGACTTTGTTCTTATATTATTTTAAAAATAAATTAGAACGTATTATATAGTTTAACATAATCTTAGAATTAATGATTATGAAAAAGGAGGCATGAGGAATAAAAAGCAATTCTTTAAAAGTGATCGCGTAGTTAGCCTTAACCAAGATAATAAAAAACAAATAAGGTCGATAATTAATAGTTGGTGGGTTTCATATTTATAATAAATTCTAATTCAATATATAATATTTATAATTAAAATTTCCTTCAATCGACAAAATTGAACGTCGAAGACAGCACCATCTTAACTGCAGATTTTGAGATGGGCCAGTTTTTAAAAATGTTTGACGAAATTCTGAAAAGGAGTACTGTGTACGTGCTTTTTTCATTCCTCCCGTTCGAGATATGACAGTTGGTTAAAAATATGGCTTCTTCGCCATGAAACCACGTAAAAACAAAAAGTTATAAATGTCATTAGGGGCAGCACCGTCACCAAATTGAATCTTTCTCGATTGGCAGAACAGATCGCTGTCACAAACAACGGTGTGTCCCCAGTTCCAGAATTTTATTAAATAGGCTGACTTAAAAAGAAAAAAAAAACATGACAAAATGTCACTAGGGAATGCTATCATCTTTTTCCTTTCCTCCTTTTTGAGAGTTTTGTTTGTTTGTTGCTTTACAACTCAAGGACAACAATGGTGATGTGGCATTGAACCTACTGTTCTCCGAGGAATCTGAACCTCTGGACCTACAATTTTCCGAGGAATCCGAACCTCTTAAGGCCTAGGGAACCAAACCCCGGACTACAGTGAGCAGTGCGATCTTTATGAGATCTCTGAGTAAGCGTTCTTTGCACTGCTGGGAGTCGAACCCGGATTAGCGGCGCACTAGGAGAACGCGTTACCACACTGCGCCACCGCAGGGCTTTGGGAGTTTTGCCTTTGTTCTCTAACACACAACTGTATTAATCATTGATTCATGCTTGCTTGCAAGTTTAACAGCGGAAGGACAACAAGGGTCACGCTGCATTAGGATCAACACTTTTCCGACAATTCCAAACCTCCTATGGCCTAGGGAACCGGACCCGAACTGCAGTGAGCAGTTTGATGGAATTTTAGGGGGGGGGGTACCATTAGAAATAGAACCCAGGATAACAACACACTAAGCGAACAAGTTATCACTGCACCACCGCAGGGTCCAACGTTTACTCAATACAAAATTTAAGGAATTTATTCATTAACACTAAATTTTTAGTCTGCTCAGATAGTATTGTTAAATATGAGTCATTCCACGCCAAATCACCCAAGCTCACAACCAGACCATTTCAGATTTTTATGAAATTTGGCTCATTTGTTCCACTTGCAGAGAAATGAATAAATGCCCAATAATTAGTCCCTATTGCTATTAGTTTCTGAAATACATAACTTTGAAAATGGGTTTATAGTTCAAATTTTAGCCTTTCTTGTACGAAAAATTTTCTCATAACTTTCGTCCTAATTAATGTAAAGACTTGATATTTGTATCTTTAGAAAGTATTTAATGTGGGCTTTCTTATGATATGCCACATGAATATATATTTCAAATTTTTATTTTCAAGGTCAACACCTTTGACTTTATATATCTCAAAAAAGGGTATTTTCATTTTTTTTTAAAATATGTTATTCTTCCATTTATTTTCTACTCTATATCTAAAAATGTCATTTGGGACCTTGCTGGATATCGAGTAATTAATTTAAACATACTGTGCTTACACACGTTTTCTGCCATTATGTGTATTTTAATTTTATTTTAGAAAATTATATGTTATTTTTCCATTTATTTACTACAATATCCATGAATCCCATTCTGCGACCGCCATGCACTACTCGAATATTCGAATTAGAAATTACATTTATATACCAAAAATGGCCTTGCATGCACATTTCTTTAAAAAAAAAAAAATAATAATAATAATTACTTACAGATTTTGACAAATGGGTTTTTGGCTGCAATCAAAGTCCTAAATATGTTTTGTTAAAAAGAGGTTTACATATTTTTTTACTGATGTTATTTATTGACCCATTTCACATAAGTAGAACATTCTCCGAGGGGAGGGGGGGTATGTAGTAGGATGGACATTTCAATAGAATTTTCTGGAGAACAGGGGAAAGGCAAATCTGTGCTTAACTTTATCTGTTATTTCCACTCACTGACAATTTAACTAAAGCAACTATAGATGTTTCACATCAATCCTTCAGTTAACAGATGGCTGTCCATGTGGGTTTGGTCATTAAAGTTATTCACTAGTTACATATCGAGAAGGGAGAGGCTTGGCGCTCAAATCCTTGGGAAGAGGAGAAGAGCAAATAATGCTTAGAGCTCAGTTAAAATAGTTCAGATTTTGTAGACATTGATATTCAGTTTTGGCATTTCAATTATATGCTTTATACTAGAGATTTTGAGGGAAATCGCTTAAAACATGGAGGCTTCTGAGCTGAAAGAAATTGGAATAGCCAGTGTGTGTTGCAACCCATTCAGTGAACCAGGTCATTCAAATGTGAGAACAATTTAAAGAATGTTCTTCCTTGGATAGTAAAAAAAAAAAATTCCATTTTGAGAGGGAGAAATATGATTTGTGATAAATGTCCGAAGAAGCTGCAGTTAATAGAAGTTCAGAAAGTGACGATGATTCCCCAGTTGCTATAGCAGGCGCAAGTGTAACTTCTGCTAAGAAACACGAGATAGTTGCCAAATGTGGTGATCAGACATCATATACTTCCGATTATAAAGGAGAAACAGCAATATCTCATTTAAATGAAAGCTTGAAAAATATTTAGGAAACACCAATAAAAAAGAAAAGACTTGCTGCACTATAATATCCAGGAACTAAACTAAAAAAAATATGCAAAACTTTCAAACGAAAGGTGATGACTATTCCTGACAGTGATTCACCTTCTGATTCAGCTGAATTGGAGATAATTTCTCAGCTAAAAGAAAAATTCAAGAGCACTGAGAACAGAATTTTACATATACAAATTTTAACTATTTTCCCTAAGAGTTGGTCTGCTAAAAAGAAAAAGAATTTGGAGTCAGTTATTACATGGTGAAGAAGCTAAACAACTCATCAATGAAAAAGGAATCATAGTATCTCCGAACCCAAAATCTGGGAAGACTGTGAGTTAAGAAACAGTAAGCCTTATGCAAACATTTTATATCAATGATCACATAAGTAGGATAATGCCAGGAAAAAAAGACTTTGTCTCAATGAAGGTTGATGGAGAGAAGACACACATACAGGAAAGACTGGTACTGGTAATGTAAATGAAGCATTTAAGCACTTCGCAGATAAGTACCCAAAACTTAAAATTGGATTTTCCAAATTTGTGGAACTTAGACCAAAAAACTGCATTTTGGCTGATACTAGTGGAACACATGCTATCTGTGTTTGGCATATTAATCAAATTGTTAAATTAATGTTGCTGGAATGTAAATTGTTGAAGCAACTAAGTAAAATGTTCCTATTGAGTCATGCAAGATGTGTACGGCATTATTACTCTGTAACCCTGCACAAATAATTTGCTACTGTGACTGAAAATTGCCCTAAACTTAAGGAATTTAGAAAATACACCAAAATGCTTTTTTCATGAAAATAGCATACAAACAATAATGTATGAACAATGGTTAAATGTTGATTGCTCAGTTCTCAAAACTTCTTCTGCCAATTGTGATGATTTTGTTGAGGATCATGCCATGACTGATAACTGCAGTGAATGAAACTCTTTCTTTGGCTTCATATTTTAAAGAAATCTATAAGATGTAGGTTTTTTTTTCTCTTTTCATAGGTTTTGAGTTTTTTCCTCTCTTTTTTAAGTTATCCTAAGCCATATGTTCAACTACATCACACTGATTTTTACCTATTAGATTCTTCAATACTGTAATACATCAGTTCAAATATAATACTGCTACTGTGTATTAAAAAATGTAAAGCCAT
>QLNU02015360.1:149523591-149548159 GCA_006491805.2 Dysdera silvatica | reverse complement strand
GATCTATTGGCAGGCTTATATACGTATATAGGAGCTCCGGGAGGAGAGACTTATTCATTCATTGAAATATAATTTGTAGTTAATCTTAGCTCGTTTTGTGGTAAATTTTTTAAGCTTTTTGGGTTTTTTACTTTAAAAAAGCACGAACTTTTGGCAGAAAATCTCTAAAATCTCCGACAATGTTCTTCAAATATGGGTTGGTTGCCAAACCCACCTGAAACAAAATAATTTTTAGAGTAACACTATTTGATAAAGAGAGTGTCAGTTACGATCTTATTTTGTCAAATTTACAATGAAAGTGACGTCATTAAATTAATTAAATAATAATAAGCAATGTAGACAGCAAGGGTGTATTTAGAGGATTCAAAACTTTCACGAATCGCCGAAAGGTAAGGTTTATAACAAGTAATATTTATGAGAAATTCCTTAAATCTCGCACGAACCTAAATTCTAGCTACACAGGCAATTTTTTTTTTTTTTTTAAATTTGGTGATGATCTTGCGGACCACTTGACAAGCCGCCGCGGACCACACTCTGAGAAACACTAGATTAGAGAGTGACGGGTTAGAGAGTTGAGGATTAGAGAGTGACAAATTAAAGAGTTGCGAATTAATGTTAATTAAAACCCGCTAAATTTAAATATCGACCTTAGGCGATTTTCTTTCACTTGCTTGTTTTGACGTGAAAACGTCTAGAAGTACATTCCAATACTGGACGACATTTTAGAAATCTTAATGTAGCGTTTGCATGCCGATACAAAACCACTGAATAACTTCGAGGCTACAGGTCCGACTGGAATGATTTTGCTGTCATTCTAACCAGTATATAGTTGCGTTTCCGCCAAAATATGAAGTCACCACTGCGCATGCGCAGTATGCGAGAGGGAGACGGAGCAAAAAGGCCAATTTGGGCGTCCGCGAAAATTTCCAATCAGTATAACTCATGACTGCGAGAAGCTACGGTATTAGTTTTGGTCTCAAACGATTGCTATTAATTATATCTACGCGTTGAATCTGCATACCAAAACATTAAACCAGTTTTAGAGAATGAAAAATTCAAACAATAAAATAAATTGAACAATTTCCCAACGTTAGTCGAAACTCGCGCAAATGCCAACATGTAATATAGAAATACATATCAACGGAAAGAGTATCTCAGCAGCTATCCAGGGATACACCGTTATCAGTTGTTTAGAAGGTCAGGAGACACATGATACGCAAGAATGCGAAAGTCGGCGGGAAGATCAACGACAATTACAGTGTAACAAATATGTAAATCCATTTCTGAGTTCCAATGAACCCCGCGGCCACAAACGCCGTTAGATTGAGAATGTACTCACGTACTGTTCATCATGTCACGGTCACAAATTTGGTTTTGCAACTTCATGCAAACACTACATCATGCCCGTATCCAGAGAGGGCGATCTTAGGGACCGGTCCCCCTCTCAAAACTAAATTTTTAATGGGACTTGGCTACGGACTTGCATGCTGTAATTGTATCGATACATGCTGTAAAAATTTTTGAACCCCCCCTTGAAATTAAATCCTGGCTACGGTATTGAGCTACGTCGAAATTTCTGAAGTGCCATTCAGTACTGGAGTGAACTTCTAGACGTTTTCACGTCAATCCCTCAACAGTGTATCCCGTCACAGTCACAAATTTTTTTAACTGCTGTTGTATAGTCCGTCCGCGGAAAATTGGCGGGTAGTACCTTTAGAATTCATGGGTGCTGACGTCACAGATGGCTTGTTTCATTGTAGTAGAGGGAAGGACGTCTTTTCTAACTGAATTCTAACCGAATCCCATGAATTCTAACGGTGCTACCCGCCAATTTTCCGCGAACGGACTATATGATTAATAATTTTTCGGACAGCAATGCAGTTTGGTTTATTTTATTTTGGCTATAAAGTTGTCTGAAATTTTACACACTTTCAAATTTAAATCCCGTGCCTCACTATGTACACATCTTTTTAAATCTATGTCATGGTGGCTATGAGTTTCAATCTGACATTATTAAATTTATTGAGTACTGCGCATTTAATTAATTTATAATTTTCCCTTTCGATACCTGGCATCTACATATTTTTTTTAAAACGGCTTATTGCAGTGGTTCTCAATTAGTTTTCATCGCGGGACGCTTAGAAGCTTTTCTTCGGTCGGCGGCCCAGAAGGTACGAAAACGAAATTATATTACACGCCATTAGACATTGGGGGGCTTATGCCCCCTAGAAATTTTCTGATCTAATGAAATAGTGTCGAGGTAAGATCGTTAACACCACCCCCCCCCTGGAAAAAAAAATCCATATCTTTTGTAGTCGGACCATATTCTGCTGTTCGCGGGCCAGATCTGGCCCCCGGGAATCACTGGTTTATGATTTTAAAATTAGAAATTTTTTATAGCGATTTTTAGCTTTTTTTAATCTATTGTTTATGATTGAATCATAACAGCACACAATGCTTTTAATTTCTTGAAAATTACGTACTTACCTGCAGCTTTCATCTGACCAATTATAATCGTCATGTACATGACCGTTATTTCTGACATCTTTCAAAAAATCTGACGTTTCTTCCTTTTCAATAATTATATTACTTAAAACTAGTTCCACAAATTTGAATGATGTTTTTTTTTTCTTACCTTCCAATAATTACGCACTTGATATTTCATTAGGAAGTACACTGTATTTTCGATAGCTAAAGCCAAAACTGACTGTAAAATATTGATTGTGTTTTGCATAAGTTATCAAGAAATTGCATAAACCGCACATTCAGTTAAGAAGCAACTAAAAACATAAGAAATCACTGACCTCCTTTTATATATAAGAAACTACCACTCTTCTTTTTCCTTTCGTGAAGAATACTTTCATGAAGAGTGCTTTCATGTCAAAGCAAAGCCAAAATTAAACATTAGCGCAAAATGACATGGAAGACCTTCGCCTTATTGAAAGCTTCGTATTATGACTCTTGTGTGCGGGTGTGTGTAACGGTGTAGCTGCATTTGAGTGTTAATTTTAAAAATTCATAAAAATTTAGAAGTGCATTTCCGCACAAAAATTCCCCCCCTCTCTCTCTCTCTCGGTCGGTCTATTGACAGAGTTTTCGATTCAAGATGCAAACAGCACTTAAAACAGTTCCTTTGTAAATACTGGTAGAATTTTTTAATTTTGAAAATTTTTTATTTTGCTTTTGCTGTTAGGTGTGCCTTCTTAACATGAAAAATGGGTTTTTATTATTTCATAAATTTATTTCTTGCAAATATTAAAAAAAAACAAGCACGTTACGGCTGTTCGTTTAAGTGTAATCCAAGTGATTAAAAATATTTCTTCACTTTCCACTCCCATTTAAGCAACATAATGTAGATGTGAAAGCACTTCTTTTGAACACTGTATAAATGAAATCAAAAACACAGCTAATCTACTATATGTTATATAATTTCGATACCGTGCACTGTGTTCTTGCGTGTGTGACAAATAGCTTTCCACGCCACCTTTCGTCCATGCGTTTGATCGAAACGTAAGGTGTGTCCCACCGAAATAAAGCCACCGTGATTATATGCCGTAACTGGACACGAAACAAACCAATAAGAACGAAACAAATATATTAAGAAAGTCTATATACAAATACATATTTGCAAGGAGTAACTCACTCCCTGCCCCACCTGGGCAGGAAAAAAAAATGAATGTGTAAAAAAGAGGGGGAAAAAGTGTCCCGCCGAAATAAAGCCACCATCCCTATTAGTGTTTTGGGTAACTCTCAATATTCGAGCTGCTACAGGTAAACAGGTTTATGACGTCAGGAAGTTGTCAAATAACTTACCTGTTCTATCCCAGTCGAATGTTGACTTCAGAAGGTTGTATTTTCTATTTCTCCTGCAGTATTGCAATGGGAAAACGAACCCAGCTATCAGAGTTCGAGAAAGGCCAGCTAACAGCTTTTAAGGAACAAAGTCTTTCACACAGACAAATATCTAAGCAAATCAAACGATCTAAAACCGTAATAGACAATTTTGTGAATCAGGGCAATGCGTACAGGTATAAAAAAAGGAGGTGTACAGGCAGAAAAATGACTTCCAGGCAGGAAAGAGATATTGTGCATCGTCTTTCACAAGGTGGTATTTCCCTCAGACAATTGGCCAAAGAGGATAACATCCCTGTGACAAAATCAACCCTGTCACGGATTGTAAAATATACAAAAAACTTCCAATATAAAAAAAGGAAACAGCAGCCCATGTTGAAAGCTATCCACAAGCAAAGGATAGTAGATTGGGCCAAATATCATCAAACCTGGAAAGACCAGTGGCATCGTGTTATATTCTCAGATGAGAAAAAAATTACTTTGATGGCCCAGACGGCCTTACACTCTGTTGGCGTGACATGAGGAAAGAAGAGGAAATCTTCTCCAAAAGATAATAAGGTGGAGGCTCATTAATGGTGTGGGGAGGCTTCGGCTATGGTGGTAAACTTAACCTGGCTTTCCCCTTAGGCCGCATAAAGGCTACCGATTACCAAGAAATGCTAGAAATCCAGTTACTGCCATTTGCAGAGAGAATTGGTGGCCCAAGTTGGATTTTCCAGCAGGACAACGCCCCCATTCACGTTGCAAAACCCTCTTGTGAATGTTTTTTGCATAATGGGGTGCATGTCATGGAGTGGCCTGCCCTTTCCCTTGATCTTATTTCCCAAGAAAATGTGTGGGGGTAACCTCAGTAGGGCTGTATATGCCAATGGCAGACAGTTTCAGTCTGTGGCAGAATTGAAGGCTGCCATCATTGAAGTCTGGGATAATATTGATGCCACTGTCCTCCAGGGATTGGTAAATGGTATGCCACATCGTGTTTTCCAAGTCATATATAATCATGGCGGATATATTGGCTATTAACAGTAGTGGCTTTATTTCGGCGGGACACTTTTTCCCCTCCTTTTTTTACACGTTCATTTTTTTTCCTGTCCAGATGGGGCAGGGAGTGAGTTACTCCTTGTAAATATGTATTTGTATATAGACTTTCTTAATATATTTGCTGCGTTCTTATTGGTTTGTTTCGTTGCCAGTCATGGCACACAATCACGGTGGTTTTATTTCGGTGGGACACACCTTATGCCTAAGATGCCTATTTACAAATTCGGATTCGATAGCACATGATCACAACTTAAAATATCATGCACATGTGGACACCTTGTCAAAGTAACTTTACTACCAATTTCGTTTCGCTTATTCTTCGTGATCGAAAATTGATAGCAAAGTTTAAAATCGGAACTGAGCGTAAAACTAAGGAATATCGCTAAACATAAACTATTCCTAAAGCAACTTCCTTTAGGCTAAAAAGGTTATGTTAAGGCACTAGTGGAATGCTAGGGGAGAGGAATCGAGGTATAGTGGGCCAGAGCCCACTAGATTGTAGACCGTGAGTTTTCCCCTAACAAGAGAGCAACACTGATTCTGACCTTACGACGTGCGTCGGTAAGATTGGTAGAGGGGAAAATAAAGGATTGAGCAATCGAAATTTACGTCATATAAATAATAAAAATTGAAAAAGTTAGGCACCAAAAATGGCGACTGGGTCTAAAATCTTAATCGTCAAAATGAAATTTATAGGTGCAAAAAAATACAACTAATGACCATAATGTAGAATTCTGTCAATTCGCTCTCCTCAGAAAAGCAACCCCCCCTACTTTGCCTTAATTTAAAATTATGAAAAATTCCATGAAACACATCTACTTTCCCCTAACAGAGGAAAAATAAAAAATTTCATCATCAAATAAAATAAATCATTCATAAAATATTGTTATTTTATAATAATGCATAAAAGGTAATCATGAATGTCCCCTCTGGCTCCCCTTCCTTCCTTCTTGATTTTCTGTCACGAAATATTTTCCTGAGTGGCTAGCTTAACTTTAAAGACCAAGTAGAACCATTCATTCTTCCAAAAACGGCTGAGAGGAATATTATATACACATACACAGTACAGAGTAAAACTTCTCATAACATAAATATCTAATCACGAAATATACAGGGTGACGGGCACCAAACGATTGCCGCTGTGCCTAAGGCACCTTGCACTTAGATTTTGGAGAGGGAGGGGTAAGATGTACTGGTCATTCTAGTTCTGAAGAAATGCTCAAGCAAGTTTCTAGGGGGAGTTATCTATGTATATCCCCAGACGGAGTTCTCCCCTATGCATTTTCCTATTGTTCGCAAAAGGTACATAACCAGCATGGTGTGAATTTCATGTTCATTTTCTATGTTGATTCATACTGTGAGAAGAATGACATTAATAAAAGTTGAAACTAAAACGGACTTCAGAGAAATGTCAAGAAATAGAAGAACAAAATTAAGGACTTTTAAGGACTTTTTGTAGATTTTGGGTGAAAATAAGGACTTTTAAGGACCAAAAATTGTTTCCTAAAAAATTAAGGACTTTTTAAGGACCGTATGAACCCTGGAAAAGAAAATGCGCAACAGATACTCAGGTTTCTTTGGCAGAGCCTGTACATTTTGAAAAGCTGAGGTTCCTTCAACTTGATATTTAACTTTTTTTTTTTACAAGTAGTATTTAAGAATCACAACTACCACTGAACAAATTATAATGAGTTTTGTTATAAAACATTGTTATGTATATTATTTTGCTTTGAAATTTGCGATCAATAGAACTTGCTTAAAGTAACTACCTTCGGGACTAGACTGAAATGGTCAACATAGACAGGTGGTCACAATACCTGACAGACTTTGGTATAGGGAAGACTAAGTCCCTACCAGTTCTCTCTTATAAAAAATGACCACTTTATTCAGGTGGTCAATTTACTAAGGTGGCCACTTTACCAAGTTCCACTGTACATAACTTCAGATTCGTAATTTCAAAAAGCAACTGATATTTTGTATCAGTACTATTTCTTAATCAAAATTGATTTACAAATCGATTACAAAGCTTCTTACAAAATCTTATTTCAAAGTTGGAAAGCATTTTGTTAAACAAGCATACATATAAAAAATACAGTAAATCATACTCTGTTGTTTCTCTTTCTTAAAATACAGCATTGCAATTAATACAGCACTTCCAATTCCTAGGGTTATGCACAAATTTCTCCATGTAATGGGCTACATAAAATAAAAAGTTAGAATTAAAGAGTAAGAATAGTTATGTGACAGTTTATATGCTTAAGACCTAACTTAAGAAATTTTAAAATACTATGGTAGATCAACATATTTAAGTCAGAATACAATTAAATCTTATTGAAATATCATCTGATAGAATATGATTTTGCTAAAAATGTAATGCAAGTGTGTCTCCTGTTCTTTTGTAAGATGAGATGTAATTTTTTACTCCAGTGCCATTTCACTATGCATATCCTTCTTTGAATAATGCAGCTGAAGACAATATCTAAAATTGTGATGTTCGCTCAATGGGGATTCTTATTTTAACATACAATCATTCTATTTTCAACAGCGATGTAATGACATTACTCATTATTTCTCTGCAACCAACTAGGACATGAAAAAAAAAGAAACAATTGCATTTTTTTTTTTTTTAAATTTCTAAAACTGTTAGCCTGTCATCTGACATGGGAAAAAGAGCTTACTGTGACCTTCAGACTATGATGTTCATACATGACTAAGTTCAATAAGAGTCAAACTTAGTGCAGTTAATCTACAGGATATAGCAGACTAGTGTATCACCCATCCTTCATTCGCCATCAAGTGACACATAACAACACGGCATTTGTCATTATTAAATTACATACAACGTATCAACTGTATCCCTATTTTATGATACTTGTTGAAATTACAAGTTAAATACATAAATTGTTTTGTTTTATATTAATGGTTAGATATGTCACATGCACAATAATGGTCAGAGATGTCCAATCCATGTTGAATACAGGATAAATGTGTTGAGTACAGCTTTATAACCACTTATTACAAGTGAAAGCATGTCTAAGCTGACCAGAGAATTCAAAATTAGTAAAGTAACTGTTGTGACAGGAAAAAGAATCATTGTAAAATAAGGCAGTTTTACACTTCAATGTCAACTACACTGATCAGTTTTTAAAAACAATTGAAATATAAATTAAGCTTTTATTTTCTACTTTGAAAGCAGCAAGAAACAAATAAAAAACGAACAGGAACCTACTTGAAAGAACTTACGACTCCTTTTTGGTGGCATCTGAGGGCCCTCAGAAGTAAAATATCTACATGTATAACCACCTTTTGACACTGAAGTTCCATATGAAAAACCATGATGGCATGTAAAGGGCTAAAAAGAAAATGTATGCATATAGTATAGGTAATATACTTAATCACATTATATAGAAATTATATATAAGTGTAATCCATCAGCAATGGTAAAGAAAACAATAACAGACTTCAATAGTATTGCTCACTCAAAACAATTTTTTGAACAGGATACATTTTCTAAATAAGGTTTGGTGTTACTACAAAACATGTATCCTTCAGCAAAATTTTCTTTCTATTATAGTGGATGTCAATGAGTGTCAGCAGTCAGTCATGATGAAAAGTTGGTATTTTTATGGGATTGGGCTTTCTTGATTTTCCCCACTTCAGATGAATAACATTTCAGAAACCTGGCACTGCAAAAGCATTGAATCAGTGAATGTTGAAAAGGGAGGGTCTTAAAAGGTTACAAAAAAATTGACCAATATTCTCAGTCCTTCGCCGAGACAGCTCCAAATGAATAGCATTCAAGAAACCTGGCCCCACAGAACCCTTGAATCTGTAGTTGGAAAAGTAAGGTCTTGAATATTAATCAAAATCGTTTAAGAAATATTTTTTAATTTTTGGAATCAAAAGCTCAGGTGTTAAGGCAGAACACACACCCATCGTCAACGGCCATAGCGACCGTCTGCCATGACAGAATATTGGGGGTTTTTTTTAGACTTTTTAACCCAGGACTCTTCTTAAACCAGTACATGATTTGGGAGGCACCTTCACCAGAATGGACACATGCAGATAATCCTGGCACGGCAAACCCTTGAATCCATTTGCAATAATAAAAAAAAAAAAACTCAACTGTATTATGAGAGGTCAGGTGATATGATGTCAGAAGAGAAACAAGAGCATAAGAAACTACTTTTGAAATGGTTCATAGAGAAAAATGCCAAAGTATGTGTTATGCAGCGGCATCAAAACTGGCTTTAGGCTTCAACACACGCAGCCTGTGGAGGAAAATTCATTGAAAAAAACTATTGCTCACAAATACTATTAACGGTCAAGAAATAAAGCTACAAACAAAACTAAAACCATATGAAATCAAATTAAAACCATCTGGAGAAGGTTGCCATAGCACTGGATAACTAAGAAATCGCATTCAAAACAAAATTGCCAAACATGGAAAGAGATGTACCAAAGTCAAAAGCTTTCTTAAATTTCTACGTTACGTTTAGGAATTTTACATTAGGTGTTACGAAGTAACGTGAACAAAAGCATTAGTATGACCAAATCATTTAAGTAAACGAAACCTGAACAGGCCTTTTTAAAAAGAACAGTGACCCTGAAATAATCTTTGTTTTGTTCCGTTGGGAGATTTGCATTACCTCATCTTTCAGTCGGCAATCTGGTCACCTGCTTCAATTGTTCACATTTTTACAGTAAAAGGACTACAAAATTCATGCTATATCAGGACCTAAAGTTTTTTAAGGAATCTGAACCTCTTGAGGCTAGGGAACTAAACCCTGACAACAGCGAGAAGTTAGTTGGCAAGTTTTCCTTTTCGGTACCGTTGAGAGTCAAACTTAGGGTTAACAGCACACTAGGTGAACATGTTAAAACTGCAGGGCCTGCCAAGTCTGGGCCTAATCACCGCAAAGGTATCCAAAGCCCGGGTTTTAGGACTAGGTTCTATTCTGAGCATGTGCGTGGACCACGCACATGCGCAGAAGGATTGTTCACCGTGCAGTTCCCACTCCTGCTAGAGTCTAGTCCCAAAGCCCGGGCTTTGGATAACTTTGCGGTGATCACGCCCTGTACCTGTTTCTGGAACTTAGAATGCACAGCTTTCAGTTAATGCTTTCTAGTACCTTAGAGGTTGAGTTGAAGTCTTTAAAGGAAAAAAAAAACATAATCTCTCTCTTTCTCCTATAAGAACTTCAACTCAACTTTTAAAACATCCGAAAGTATTAACTGCAAGCGATGCATCGAAACTTTCAAAACGTGGAAGTATGTGCACATACTGCGTGTGAGCCGTATGTCTTTTTTTTACTAACTGAAGGATGCTCTACAACTTTCTAATTGAAAATATTTCTCTATCTTTATTATTTTTCGAAATAAAATTTTTAACTTATTCAATTCGCCACCAGGGGCGCTGCTATTCATCTCATCTGATAGTGCATAGTCATTTTACTATACCAGGGTTCGAAATTAGTGGGTGCACTGTGCACATGAAATTTTATCCATGCATGTAAATTTTATCTGGGTGCACATAGTGCACCTAACTATTCAAAACTATGGCTACTTATTTTTCAAGAACAGTGACCTATAGAATAATTTTATATAATTTTCTCAATGTATCTGCGTTTGCTTTGAATTTTTTTTTTTTTTTTTTTGTTTATTACAAACGAACATTCAATGATTTTGAAAAGTGTAATTCCTTTAGCTTACGTGCTTAAATATAATTGCTACACTTACATTTTACCTGTTTTTAATGTTGAGGTTTACTTTCTATTCTGTTAGTTACTTGTACACCTAACTAGCATTAGTATTATACTAGTTAGCTGAACTAGTATTATACTATTATGACTCAGGTGCACTCATGGGCGGATTTATCACTTTGCCCCCTAGGCTATTTTTGCCACACCCTTCCAAATCAGTGGTAGGAACATAAAAATTGTTACATTCAATATACGCTAAAAACTTTTATATTGACAATAAATACGTTGAAAAACAAACTCATAAATTGAAACATAAACATTAAACAATATTAACTTATATTGAAGTATTATCTCTTCTTTGTATATAATAAATCAAATTCAATTTTATTGAAATAAATTTTAATTTTAGCAAAAAATAAAAGCCTATAGAACACTGGTATTTAAATGGAAAGCATGACGTCTAGCTTTCTTCTCGGCAAAACATCTAATCATATTCTTCCAAGCCCACCAGTACTGTAGGCAATATCATCACTGCAGAAATAAACAATTACAAAACCTTCATTTATAATTTCTTTAAACTATACCACCACATAGAAATCTGGACATTTTCTAAGATTTTATTGGAGTAGTATGTTTTAGGAAAAGGAGCTCATTTTGCTCAAGAAGCTATAATGTGAAGTACAAAATTTGGGTTAATGACATTAAGGAATTTCCTAGTATTGTCTTCCTGCTCATGTGACAATTTAGATCACATGTACTTTGGATGAAGTATATAAACTGGCATATATATGATGTTGAGTTATTACCTGATTATATTTACTTCTTACCCTTTTTTGATTCATTTCCAGGCATGGGGATGTCTTTTCTCTATGGTCTGAGCTGGCAGATGTTGGTTCCGGCTCGTTTAAGACGGAGTGTTTGAGACATTCACCAGGCCACTGGGCAGCGGTGGATCGACGTCTGCTTCCGCTATTCTGGGACCAGGCTCCGCCCTTCTACGTAATTCGGACTTTGTCGCTGGGGCCATGCTGGGCCTTCCATCCATGACGGATGTTCGTCATCGTCTGCTGCAATCGCTTGGGACCGGCTTTCGCCATTGGCCGATGATACTTTGGCATGTGATGCCTGTCCGGATTGTTCTGGTCTCGTGCGCCCTGGTTGCGGGGAATGATTTTCTCCTGTTCTCTGCCGCTCGCGGCACCTCACCCACTCAACGGTGTCCGGTGGTCTCCTGTAGGAATACCGGCTGGCCCGGGGTGTTCTTCCGCGCCACCCATCTATTTCGGCCACTCTTCGGGGCGGACTGATCGTGGATGGCCCCCGGTCGACGTTGAGTGACGACACCTGTGTGTGCTGTGCGTCCCTGAATGCCTGCATTGATCAACAATCCCCCCCCCCTCCCAATGCCTTTCTCAGTCACTGGTTGTCATAACATCTGACGTAAAACCTGTCTGAGAATACAGCGCTGTCACCTTCGGCGGCCACCCTTCCCATTAAAATCCTTGCACAATACCTATCTACCTTTATTCATTTCTATGAGATTATCATCATCTGTTAGAGTTAATTTCACATGCAGCTGCAATAGAAAAATTATCTTTTCGAATCTCAAACAGGGTAACAGCAATAAATATTAAGAGCCACAACAAGTCTTTTACATTTTTATTAATCATCTGATTATTTATGACCTGAAAAGTTCCTTTATCATCCATATCATTTTCATGATCTGCAAGTAACATGGATGTTTCTTTAGGAATGATTCCAAGCAATCTACCTAACTTTTCCACCTTATATTGCTGGGTATTTGTGGCTTTACAGTGTTTATGTATTCCTTTAGCCAAGCACCTTGTCTGTAATGATTTCTCAAATATTTCTGAGCAGATACCACATGCTTTACAATAGACTTTAAAAAAAAAAAAAAGTGTGGTTCACTGCTTTTCCTTACAGCCAGTCTGTCAATGTTGTTGCTTTTTATTTTATAGCCAAAAGTCTAATGAGGTAGGGAAGATAAATGAGACAAAATAGGTCTAGTTAAATAATATGGCCTTCAAAAGATGGTTTTTGTAACAAACCTTTGATTTACTCTGAGTATTTTTTAATTATTTTAATTATTGAAATAATATAAAGCTTTATAATATTCTAAATTATTGTAATAAAATATATATTTGTAATCTTTCATTTACTAAATGATACAATGCTGTTTTAAAGTATTTTATTAGTTTCTGCCGGTTTCTTCCACTTTCTGCCAGTTATAACCAGTTTCTTGCAAAAACCACTTTCTGCTGGCAGAAAGCCAACCCTGATCCCAACCCACCAAGCTCTGATGAGGATGTCAAAGGTGCTAACTTCCTTCCTGGATGCCATAACTTCCTTTCTAGATGTGACCATAATGGATTTACATTTTACAAGCCCAGAATTTTTATAAATGTATTAAAGAAAATTCACCTCTTGTTTTGGAAACTTAAAATGATCTTCCTACCATAAACAACCTTCATGGATGCCACCATGATAGATTTACATTTTGCAAGCTAAGAATTTTTATAAATGTATTTAAAAAGGACTCTTATATTTTTGGAAACTTTTGTAATGTATGTTTTCGAAAGCTGTTAAAACAATATTCTTTCTGCAAGCAATTCAGAAAGATTAATATATGAGTTTCTTTAAAAAACATCTCATTTTTTTATTTTTTAATATTGCAGATTTTTTTGTTACAACATTTTTCTAGTATCTTCATTATCTGATGTCTTTCATAAGTGAAGGGGGGGTTGGAGGGTATCCCCCCAACACTAGGCTTTTACTGATTAAGGAAAATTACTGGGTCAGAAAAATGTCTGCGAAATATTATTCTATCGTAGCAGACTTTCACTTTATCAATGTTCCAACAGGCGAGCTAGGAGCCAATGTGCAAATACAGTATGTAGATAGACCACACACAAAATTCTCGGACCAATTTTAAGAGCATAACTTGAGTTTTGACGGTGACATCGGAGCTTAAGATTGTTATGCAATTTCACCATAAGCTGTTTAAATAAAATATTTCTCCCTGTGGGAAAGGCAAACTTTCACTCCAATTTGCATTACTTCAGGTTAATACAGGGGTTGTGCGGTCATGAAAAATTCACAGATACACACACACATGATGTCTACTAAAAATAAGAAACCCAGTTCCTTGACCTTTTCTTGACTATTTTTATACATTTCTTGACCTTAGAAAAAGTTCCTCAACCTTATTTTTTACAACTGATGAAATAGTTATATAAATTATAGCTGAAAGTCCCAAAATGTGATCAAATTATGATAGAAAATAGCTGAGAATTACTAAAAATTGCCTAGTTATGACAAAATTAGCTAAAAATTACTAAACCAGTAACAAAAATAGTTAAAGTATAGTACTAAAATTACAATTCAAAGCAGGAGTAAAATTGAAAAAAAAAATTGGCATGACCGTGACCGATAACATTTAGTGACCTTTTCTTGACTTTGGTGACTTTTTCCCCCTTTCTTGACCTTCCCTTGACTTTCACGACCTAGTAGACACCATAACACAGTGAGGGAGAGAGGGGATCATGGAGCTCACCCCCCTCCCCACCATTGGATATCAAAACACATTTTCTATCAGGCCACATCACATGATCTTCTTTGAAACCACTTGAGCCCCCCCCCCCCCACGTGTTTCATATTGCTACGCTACTGGGCACACACACACAGCTTGAAAGGAAAAACGACTAGTCTGTGAATACTGTTGCCGAGTTTGGATAAGTGAAAAAACGTAATTCCCGGTGGGGGGAGGGGAGGAAGAAATAAGTTTGATTTAATGGGATGCTCTACACTATTACTTATGTGCACAAAAAAATGTATCCCCATGAAACTACTCTGTATTTTACTCTTTGATTGATATAGTGCAATTTTATATCAATCCTAAAACAATGTGAATCACTTCGCACACCAGGTTGGTAACCCTAGACCGCGCCAGCAGAAAGTGAGGATATTTCGCTATTGTTTAAAAAAAAAATCAGTAGCCATGACATTTTTTATTTTACTTACCTTAGAAACGGCTCCAAAAAATGGGTGTTGTGATGCTAAGAACTCGACATATCCGGACAGAGACTTCAACATATACTTATTTCTGTTCGAGTTCTTAAACATGTTAGTGGTTAAACGTTGTAAACCAAAATAGGCCATGGCCTATTAGTTTAAAGCAAAACAAAGGCGGGAATAATTGACAAAATAAAGCTAAAGCTTTGTTGAAAAGTAAACATATAACTTTCATCAGAATAAGACATCCAGCATCCCACAGGCATTCCTCTTCTTCTTCTTCTTGCAACTGGTATGGTCGCCAGAGAACATATTGGCAGATGCTTAAAGCTTTCCTGCCCAGGATTACAATCAATAAAAACTCTATTTAAAAAAGAAATTAAAAACAAAATTAGTTGTTAGTCGATTAATGATTAATAACTAGTCATTTAATGAAACGGGTTTAGAGCATTATGCAATATAGTGTATTTTGCATCATGGTTTAAGGCAACGCGCTTCCATCCCACCAGACGCAAAGTAAAGAAAGACGCCAAATGGTCTAATCCTCAGATGTGCGGAAAAGCAACTAATCACTCAGCATTTTTTTTTTTTTATATGTGTATGAGTGGATATTTTTCAATCTTCTTTGATTGCATACATCTGATATTATCATTTTAAAAAAATGTCGCTCATCATCTGATTTGTTGACATGCAAAGAGCTACTATCAGTGGTAAAAAAACATTTTATTGGCTTAATAATAAATAAATAAGTATACATTTCTACATGAGGTGGCTTAACAAAGTTTGTTTTGGAGATTTTGTGCCAGAACCAATATCAAACGGAGTTGTTTTGAAAATAAGCAATATGGGAATCCGTCAAATTTTGGTCTCGCTCAGGACACTGTCCCCCCTCTCCCCCACCTCGAAAACAACAAATTTATCTTTTTTTTAGGTATCTTCCTTGATTTTCAGGCACTGCACCCCCGGAACTAATTTATGGATCTTTTGAACAGGGGGATCACCCCACCGCTCTGGGAAATACTTTTGGTTTTATTTTTCCTTAGAATAAATTGTTATGGAATTTTGTCATGCTTTTTTTTTTTAATATTTTCTGTAAAAAATTTTTGTACATGACAATGAAAATTGTTCTTTGACGTTAAAAATACATCCAAAATATGGCAGATGTTTTTATTAAAGGTTTAAATCTCTATCTAAGGCTCCGTAAGACAGGGGTCTTCAACTCGCAGCCCGTCGACACGTTTTTTGCGCCACGCTGACTCATGAAAAAATACAAATTGTTTCACACAATAATATTCTCCTTGTTCCCTGTAAATCTAAACTTAAGTCTATGTATTTTATTTTATTCTGTCCGCATTTAGTAATAAATACTGTATCTTCAAACACTGGAGAATTAAACAACACACGGTCTTCCCTCAATCGTGTTTTACTTTGGTTTTGTTGCGTATAGGGGCATTAAAGGTAGTTTTATTGATTTGCAGTGTAACAGTGGAAAGCTAACGATGCAAGAGACCGTAGTCGGAGACATTTCCATTTCGCCATCGTCAGTGCTCAAAGAAACTGTTACAGTTATAGTGAAGTTTGTGTTAAGTTTTGGTTCTGGTTAAGTCATGAGCACGCTAAGATGCCACGAGGTGTGGCTCTCTTGTTTTTTCTGTATTTTAGAATTCGATTAGTAGTTTATATGAATGTGGGTGTTCGTAAAATTGTAAATAAAGGTATGTTTACCCGTGTTAAATTTGGTGAGCTGTGCTAGTGCTTGAACTGCCATCATCAATTTTACGAAAGCGGAGTTGAAGTAGGTGATTTGTAATTTCATATCCCGAACCCGACGAAAAAGATAAGTGCGCTTTGATAATTTCTAGCGTAATTTTTGATATCTTTTAACAGTAACAGTGATTCTAAACTTAGGGTCATTGAATTCTATTCTAAATATATCGATAAGAACATCTTCCCAACCATCGGACTGCATGCTCTGAAAACGGTATCACTATTCGTGAGAACTTACGTCTGCAAAAAGCTCTTTTCAAAAATGAAGTTACTAAAATCAACAATAGGGTTGTTCAGCATTTTTTTTTTTTTTTATTCGATTCAGTCAAAAAATGGATAAATTTTAAATATTTCTAATTTTAGTGCAGTATTTAACTTTCAAAAAAATTTAAAGTTTGCCTTCCAAAAGTAGGTGCGAAAACGATCTCAATCCGGCAAAGCCAGCTGTGACGTCATTCCCGCCTTCCATTTTCTTTGTAAACGGCCGGAGCACGTTGATTTCCGTGATTGATTTATGATGTGCTTGTTTTCTTCGGTTTTTATTTGAGATAATTGATCCAAATACATACGAAAACAGTTCTTTTCAAGGCTAATTCGTCTGCATTTTGTTTTTAAATTAAATTGCCATTAATGAAGTAATTTTTCGTTTATTTGGAACGTAAAACTAGCAGACAAAACAGTTACTAGGTGCTAGCAATAAACGTTGGCTATATTCCTGCAGAAACGGATAATTTTCCAAAAATATATTCTTTGATAATGGCTATGTTCTTCAAAGCCAACACACACTTCTCGATGGCAGAATTTCGGGGTATAAAGGCCGAAAGGCAAAATCTTCCTAATATTCCTAAATCTTAATGTTGGTCCTGAAATTGTGGCATATAGTTAAACCCGATTACAGCGAGATCCTGGAAATATTTGTTTGGTTACCTTCAAAATATACAGTACGAAAATCCTTTATTGGGGGAGAAAACCTGTTACGTCAAGCAAAAATGCAATAAATTTCCCCGTTAACTTTCGTAAACCAAACCTAAAATTGATTTTCTTCTTTTTTTTAGAATGATTTCCTTTTAGTGGGTTTAGAAAAATAAGAATTTTTTCATATAACGTGATGTGAAAATATGTAAACGTTTGGTAATTAAGCGTATAATATACGTAAATGATTATAGTTGTTTTCACTGTTCGTTTATTTTTTTTCTTTGTTGTTTATTTTTTTTATCCAATTTTAATATACTCATGTTTGTAAAAATTGCAACACCATGAAGGACTCGTCCGAATTGAATGAAATTTAATGTACAAACGACCTGTGTTGATACAAATAAACGATTAAAATTACAAAGCAAAAAAAACAATATTACATGTCGAAAATCAGTATTTGGTGAAGCCACCACGCGCTGCAATAAGTGATGCTATACGACGTGGCATGGAATCAAACAGATGTTGAATGTGTGCCTGAGGAAGAGCATTCCAGATTGCTTGTATGCGACCCCAAAGTTCATCTGTAGTAGCTATGGGACGAGGATCATGAGCGTGACGCCGACCAACGAAATCCCACACATGTTCATCATCAGGAAACACCACTTGATAATCAATCAGCTCGCCAGTCTCTATGTCCATGAGCCCATTGTAGCCGCAGGCGCCGATGGTTTTGCGTCAGGAGGATCCTGTATAAAGGAACTCTTGCACGCAGTCCACGGTGCAGTAGACGCCGACGAATTGATGAAGCACACAATGATACACCTGTAGCAGTGCACCAACGTTCTGCCAACTGTCCAGATGAAGCAAAACGGTCCGTCACCGCCATGCGGACCAGGTGTCTATCATCCCGTGCTGACGTCACCTTTCGGCGTCCACTCCCGGATTTCCGAGTTGTCTGGTTCTCTTGAACCCACTGCTTCCACACTCGCATCACTGTGCTGCTGTTACGCCCCATACGAGCTGCTATTGCACGATAAGAAAACCCTCCTTCACGAAGGCCGATCATTCGTCCCCGTTCAAACTCCGTAACTTGCTGAAATGTCGCCCTCTTTCGTCGTAGAGGCATAGTGACGTCTCATGTAACGTTTACCACTAGCAGATAACCATACACGCCCCGCTACAGCCCTCTATTTATACGGATCCATCAGCAGTTCAGAGGGCGCTGCTCAGCCCACGCATGCGTGATGACTCTGAAATTCTAATCATTTGAATAGCATACCCTAATTTGCATTTCCTGAAAGTTTCAGCTCAATCAAGTGATTCCTTCATGGTGTTGCAATTTTTACAAACATGAGTTCAGTATCTGGGTTTTAACGAGAAATCGGATATAACGATCAAAAGTGTTGATCCTTTCATGTTCGTTATGAACATTTGCGTAACTGTATTTTTATACAATAACATCTCAATAACTCGAATCTTAATAACACGAATTTATCGGTAAATCGAAGTGATGCTTACATGCATTTCCAGTTATTGAGGTTCATAGGGCATAACACGAAGTAAAATCCCTTTCCCTTAAATTTAAAAATATCAAGTTTCTACTCTATTTGCATTTCTACAGATGGATTCTCATTGATTATACCACCTGAAGATCTGCTTTATAGAAGTTGCGATTTCGGCGTTTAGGCCCTACTACATAGACGGATTTAGGGCGGTGCAAGTGGTTCCGTTGCACAGGGCGTCATGCCAATCGAGGACCCCAAATAATCCCAACGTATTAACAAGTCCACATCCAATCTGGTCATTTAATCACTCATTATTAAATGTGTTTCAATAAATCAAATTAATACTTTATTAGTTCTGGTACTTCTGCCTCTATTACTTTTATTTGATTAAATTAGCATGAAAGTGAAAAAAGCCTCTTTCTATTAAAACTTCAATATGAAACTACAATTAAAAAATTCGGAAAATGAAAGTTATATTCAAATGGATGAGCTTGTTTAATTGTACACAGGACTAATACGAAATTTCAAATTGTTTAAACGCATTTAAGGCTTTAATTTTCATGTCAAAAAATTTAATTTTTGCCTCTTAAACTTACATTATCACAAGTACTTTTACTCGTTGAAGTACTTGTTGTTTGGTTGTATGTTTTTTGTCGCAATGAAATTTTAATTATCATCGCGGTTTGACACAATATCACTCACGGACCTGCTTACGGTGTTAGCGGCCCTGGGCGAAACAGATTTTAGCGGCCCTCAAAAATGTTTTAACATAACACAACGATAAAAAGACTGACCAGGGTTTAGCATTAAAAAATTCTTTACTAGTCTAAACGCGAAAGGTACAGATGAAGAAAAAATAATGATGTCAAATTAAAAATAAGAGAAAAAATTAATTAAAATATGAATCATTATAATTTATAATTGTTATAATTACTGTAATTAGAGCCCGGGTTATATACACTAAAAAACCAGCAAATGTGCATTAAAAAGCAAAATATGTACTTACAGTGAAAATCGGCTATAACGTCCTCCAAGGGACTGCAAATTGGGTCGTTATAACCGGTAGTCCTTATAACGGATATATTTTTAAAATTATAACACAGTAATACATTTTAGAGTTTTATAAATTGTTTTGATAATAGAAAGTACTAAACTTTTTGTTTCAAAATTAAATAAAAATATACTTAATTATAATGAATTTAATTACCGTATACATTAAATTATTGACCGCAGTAGCGTAACAATTCAAAACTCATGGGTGGCGCTCGAGTAGCTTCAAAGAAGATTGTGTGACGTGGCCTCATATAAAAATGTGTTTTGATATCCAATGGAGGAGGGGGTTGAGCCCCTCTCATTCCTACGTCATTGCTTGACCGAACTATGGGCCCGACTTCTTTTCATTTGAACGGAACAGTGCGATTCCAGCGTTGTCTGGAACCCACGTGCTTCCGATGCATGACTGTCAAGTCGCGTCGTTATATCCGATACGAATTTCCCTACTTAGAATCTACGTAGACTACAAAATCGCCGTCGTTATAGCAGGTTTCGTCGTTATATACGATGTCGTTATAACCGATATATTTAGTATGGAGTAGAATAGCAAACCAAACTTCTTGTAAAAATTCCGTCGTTATATGCGGTTGGTCGTTATAAACGATTTTCACTGTATATGCACTGAAAGTGAAAAAAATACACTTAAAATGAATAATATTCACTTACATTTTTTTTTCACTGATTTGAAAAAAGTATATCCTGCGTCTTAAAACCGAAAGTTTTATCAACTAGCTGAGTAGAAATAATTGATACGCTTTGTGCAGCATAATTTTTATTGCAGTATATCATAATATGTCTCTTAATGTTCTGAAGAGTTAAGCCTTGTCTTCTACCATCAATAGCATTTTTATGGCCGGAAATGTTCTTTCCACATCTATTGACGTTATTGGACAATTTATGCAAAATTTTGCGTCTCTAATTTTATGGTGCTATTTGGTAACTATCAACAATGCATTTAAATCACGCACAATTCCCTTTGAAGCGTATGGTCCGAAAAGATCTCTTTAGCAGCAAAAATAGCAGATGTATCTGCAAGGCCTTTAAGAGAAAATGCGAGTCCCCAAGGCGACTAATATTTTAGAGGCCCTTCAAAATTTAAAATAAAATTGTCTAACATGTATTGAGTTACCAAGGTGATGCCCTCAATATTATGAGGTCCCGAGGAGGCAGCAGCCCCTCTTTCCCCACCCTCTTTTAATAGACACTGGGCATGTGTACAATCTAAGGCATTAATAAAATTTTTAATGCAATCAAAATTTTCAGCATAAAATAAAGCTGACTTTAACCATGTTCCCCGCCTTGCCAAAACGGGTTCCGACGGCAGAGAAAGATTAGGATACATTTCTTTATATTTTTTTACACGCATTACAGCTTTAAGAAAAAATAATTTCCCACAGGATATTATTCCATTAACCAATATGACTGATAGGAGAATGTCTTTTGTATACACAAATGAATGAAGTATTTAACCATTTTGTAATTTTTATGTATTGTTATACGTTGCGTTAAAAATTCAACTTGATTTAAGATATAATTCCTCAGCACATTACTACCAAATTTCCATCTGACAAGCCGTCACTGAATTGTACAATCTTTTCTTTTAATACCTCTGAAGCATGGGCATATGAAAAAAAATTCAAATTGTATGTTTAAAACCACTTTTTATTGTACTAACGTAAGTGTGGAAAGTAGACGAAGCAATGAGGCCGCTTAAAAGTAACGCCACAAAAATTTATCACAAAATTGTGGATATAACGGAAAATGTTATTAAAGCCATCATTTCTGGATCTCAGGAAAACTAATTTAAAAAAAAATCATTTAAGTTTGCTTGCTCTATTGATATTTGGTGTATTTTCAATCTCGTGAATGTTGTAAGCAAAACAATACAGAATCCAACATTTAATAGATAAGCCGTTGCCACTTCGTGACTACGTACTAGTAATTATTTTTGTCGTAAGTAAGCATGGTTCAGACTGCCCCCTCCCCACAAAGCTGCTTATATAATATTTAAACGGCCCTTTACTTGAGAGCAGCAATGATTATTAGTATTTATTGTATTATTACTATTGACTGTTATTTAGTATTTTTAATTCTAGATATTAATTTATCAATAATTCCGTGATTATTTTTATTACCCTCATGTAAATAAATATTATGAGTTTAGTTACACTTATGGAGAACAATTGTCTATATATACTTAAGTTCTGTTATAACTCACAAATAAGACCCATCCTTGGTATATGTTGAAAAATAGTCGCAAACTCTGACTGTCTCATAAAATTTACCTCCAACATAAACCACGCCCTCATCCCACATAAACTCTGTGTATCCTCTCCACTAGCGTACGCAGGGTGTTGTTGATGGGGTTGTATCCCCCCACATTGCAATGAAATTTTGTATATTTAACATAGGAATATGCGAATTGTAGCTCTGTAATCCCCATTGAGCCTATAACCCCCTTATAAACTTTCTGCGTACGCCAACGCTCTTCTAATTCGCAATTGTATATAAAAATAAAGTTAATGAAACTGGAGAATTGGAAGTCCAATAATAACTCCTACATGTAAGGGGAATTTAAGGAAATGTAACGATTGGAGGAACTAATTTGTGTCAGCCGCATAAAATTATGTCGCCACAGGATAGTCGGGCACCGCCCCATACGTCGCGATTGACCAATGATGCTCAGACACCCATTCTGGGATTACAGCGCCGTCTCCGGCGGCCACCCTTCCCAATAAACCCTTGCACAACTCCACCCACCCAGTCAAAAATTCCACCCAACCACCCTTTCCAGTGAATTCTTTTCACAATATCTACCTACAAGTCAAAAATTATGGGATTACAGTGCCGCATTCGGCGGCCGCCCTTCCCACTCTACTACAAGTCAAAAATTATAATTATGTTAATGTAAAGTTTGCCCGGCTCTGCCGTGATACTTGGATACACTTTTAGGACACACACAAGAAGTGGCGGATTTCCGCACAGGCGGGTGCCCATGGCCTCAAATTCTCAAGGGGATGTGGGGGGGAATTATATGGTTTTAAATTTTCACGCGTTGTGGTTTGCAATTTCTTACTACAAATAAATATTTTTCAAAATACAATGTGTGCTTGCTCTGAATTCATAATTTTCGCCGAAACATTTATAAATTATACTTTTATGGCTTGCAGGCTATGTGATGTATCATGATGTCTTCACACAAACGTTTCTGTTGAATTTAAATACAGACAAATGTTGGGAACTGAACGAAAGAGAGTCGCAGTTAATTTCTACATGGCCATGTGCGTGTGTTAGCCCTTCCCTCTCTCTCAAAATAAGGAGAAAATCTTCCAAATGCACACATTTCTTGCGCTTCCTAAAATTTCGTATGGTTGCCGTCATCAACGCAGAGTTCTCAAAATTATTGAGGGAGCCCAAGCACATTTTATGTACATTTATACATTACAGTATATGTAAAATCGCAATTTATTTCAGATTGGGGTATGGGGAGTTAGTCTTTACGGGCCCATATAACTCTACGCTTACGGCTTCCGTTAAGCCTGAGGAGAGCGCTCAATCTCTACATTTTCCTGCCAAGTTCGCCATTAACAATCCCTGAATAAACCACATGTGCAGTTCTGGTCCTTAGAAACGAGCAGGGAAAAAACTTAGGGAAGGGAATGCCAATCAATTTACCAAAGCAATAGGCATGTGGACAAGAACTTAACTCAGGATGTTTAGACACCACACTGCATTTACGAGTGAAAGCAGTGTTGCCAGATCTGAAGATTAAAAAGTAGCAAACTGTGCTCCAAAAGTAGCGGATTTGAACTATTTGTAGCCCAAACATAAAAATGAATTATTTTGCAACTATATCCTTATACTAATGAAATATATATATATATATATACGTGTGTGTGTGTGTGGCCTTCAAAGGGGTTGCTGATATCTAACTGGAAGGAGACCCATACCCTGAACGTATGTGACGATGTGTGGAACCGACCAGGCCAGTAACTTAGTGTCCTACCCCGCCTTCAAGTGGTGCAGGCCGAGTTTTCTATCTATTTTTATTTCTTACTTTCTGCTTACGCTCACCTTTGGAATCTGTCATTTCGGGGGCAAATGGGCTCAGGCCTTTTCTCGCTGTCTCCCTCCGCAGTGCATACGTATGTTTTGCAGAAAAAAATGGGATAAATAATAAAAAAAATAAACCCGCCACTGCACAAAGGCCCTCTAATTCCTCAATGGTTCTAAAACATAGGTAAAACGGCTTCGCCGTGGTGCTCCTGACTTCCAAAGCTGGGCAGTATTGAAAATACACATTTCTAAATAGATTTTTTATATCGAAAATGCATATTTAATAGTATTTTCAAAATACATTTGAAAAATAAGAACTTCACTTGCACCAATACTTTACATAAGGAAACATAATGAAAAGTTGGGAAATTTTTTCTCACTTTCAGCTTCCATAAATATAAATGATGCAATATTAGCCTCATATATTGCATGGTTTAAGAGTGTTATGGGGTTTACACTGGAAAAGCAGAATGGGCCCCTAAAAAATGTAGCCCTCATGATATTCAATTACCAAATCACTTTTTATTATTATTATTATTACCTTCAATATTCAGGTTTAGCAGTAATAAAAATTTCTCAGACATGTGTAAATAAAATTAAAATAACACCCAAATTTTAATAAGATAAGGCTCTTTCAAGATGTCT
>QLNU02015360.1:149511849-149523491 GCA_006491805.2 Dysdera silvatica | reverse complement strand
CTCAAACCGGATTCGAACCAGGGTCCCTGCGTTGAGCCCGCAGTGTCTTGACCTACTAGACGAATGAGAACAAGAACAAATGCAATTTTCTCCGTATATGAGGATGTAAGATATTATTACCCTTCACAGGGATAACACAATTGCCAAATAATGGTCAACACACAAAAGCCTCCGGGGCGAGATTTTTGTGAGTTTTTCGTGGAGGATTTTTTATTACAAATAGCCCTGGTTCAAATCCGGGATGAGGGAAAAATGCATGTTAAAACTTGGGTGATGGAGGACAAACTTTACGACCTGCTCCCCGCGCCGTTAGGATAGGAAAATTGGACGATGTCTAAATGTTCTCTAGTGCATAATATTTGAATGCTGAGGTTTTTTATATTTATTAATTAAGAAGAGATTTAAGAAATAGCGTTAGGCCGCCAATTCTAACAAACTGTTTATCACCGAGCGTAAGAATATTGTAAATTTTACTTTCGTTGTTCGTAACACGGTGAAGACAGCATGCAAAGTCGCCAAATTGGGCTTACCCTTTTTCTGATAGTATAGAACCAATGAAAAGGTTATCTCGGAAAAATAAACAACCCAGTTGTTACTCGTTAGCGCCTATTGGTGAAACTAGTCCAATCAGTGAACATATGGCTATTTCAAAAATGTTTCGTGGGTGCGGTGGATTGAACTCACCCTGTACATGTACATCTATAGTAAGCGGCGATTATGTAGCTTTAAAAGAAGGGTAAAGTTCTACGAAGCCCCTACTTGAAAAAGGTGGCTTCTCTACAGTACAAAGTTGTGTGTGATCGCCAGTTTTACATCTCTACGGAAGTTGCTTATTATTCCTCTATGTTCTCTGTCTTTATCCAACATTTCATACTAATAGCATTTGCACAATTAACAATCAACCAGTTTGTCTTTAACTTCCTTGTCCAGCAACAGCGACAACATGAATTTCCCTTTTTTTTGGGGGACAGCAAAACAAGCGTTTTCTTGCTGTTCTAGTAAATGGAGTGGGTGGATTAATAAAACTCAAGTATGGTGGGGGAGGGGGGACTAGACCCCTGCTTAAGGCACCCAAGCTGTTTGGGGATTCTATTTAGTCATACAGATAGCGATTTACTTTGAATGCCAAGGAAACTAAAAACGTGGCAATTTTAGGGAAAATTTCATGCCCAGATTTTGCGGGAAAGAAAATTTGACATTACAAGATACAAAGGCAAAATTTAATTCTTACAAAAGCAAAACCAAATTTCAGCGTAGTCCAGTGCCGCTGTTCCACCCCTGCTTATATTTGGCCTTTTCAATCCCTAATTTGATAAAAACACATTTTCCACCTGGCATTTTGATGCTACTGCTCTCCAAGATGATATTTCCTTTGGAAGCTTTCAAACGCATGACTATCAGGAGAAAACTTATGGAAACAAGGGGGGCGTGAATAGAAATTATTTGGTCAGTTTTGATGTTTGAAACCATGTGTTAGGCTTCGGCTAAATAGGTCAAGGTCACCATAAGTGGAAGCATCGCGAAGGTTACACATCTGGTTAACCGTGTTTGCTACCGTGAATGCAAAATTGAGGAGTTCTTAAGAAGTCTCACTTAACATTAAGGAGTTTTAAGAGCTTTTAATTTTTTAAATGAGTATTAAGGAGTTTCTAAGGACCGTGCAAACCCTGTTTAACACAATACAAAATAAAACCCACACTTTCCTTGCAAAATCCGGAAACTAGTTACATACTGGCTTGTTGTAAGTACTATAGCACTTCCTACTTAATAATCACATTGTGCATTATCCCTTTTTTATTGATTTAATATACTGTTGTGCAATAAAAATGCATAATATCGATAAAACTATTCAAACAACAAATGATCATTAAAAAAACCTAGACCACACTTTTAAGCAAAGCTTTGTTCAAAAGTTGATAAGGGAGACTTGGTTAAGGTATGTTTTATTTATAAACTTTAAAGGTCTTATTTAATTACAAATGCAAATGAAATGGTTACAAAAAAATAGAATGGTTAGTGAAATACATGAACATTAAAATGTTCTAAAGTGATGTTAGTTTCTTTACACATGTAATACTGAAAACGATTATAAGGATAAATGATTGAAAATTTCATAATATCATAATTTAGTTGTAGCCCGCAAATGATTTTGTAGTATATACAAAAGTCTTTCTTGAACTATGAGCATCTGTTTGGAATTATTTAGACTTTCACGTTCAACTTTCAAGCGATCTCGATGAATACCTATTGCACATTCTAATAACTTATTCTTTTCTTCCGTTTGTTCGGTGAGTATTGCCAGGTCTTGATTCGTAAAAATTCCTTCATTCACTGGTTCACGATGTTCAATTTCTGCAACTGAATTAAAAGGCAAATTAACAAAGAAGCAAGAAATTTATATTCTATGAAATAAAAATTTCTTTATTTACAAGTTGCTATTAAAAACATGGCCTGCAAAAGGGTTGCTGGTATCTAACTGGAAGGAGACCCACACGCTGAACGTATGTGACGATGTGTGGAACCGGCCAGGCCAGTAACCTAGTGTCCTACCCCGCCTTCAAGTGGTGCAGGCTGAGCTTTCTATTTATGTGGCAAATTAATATTTGCTGCACGGATAGAAAGGCGGAAGGGGAGGGCTAATTCACCAACCCGTCTAGCCAGCGTGGTGAAATTATGGCTAATTCCTCCATTATGTTGACACACCAGAAACCATGGCCCCTAGTCTCCAGGTGCTGGAGTGCTCCTGATCAAGGCAGCGGTCAGTGTGGCATGAAAGCAGGGGGTGCTAAGAATCACTGGAATGGCCCAGGCTGCCGTTTGTTATTGACCTTGGCAACGTATAATGGACGATCCCTTGCTTCTGAAGCAAAACTTCAGGAATTGGAAGAAGAACTTGACAAGATCAAATGGGACATTGTAGGACTCAGTGAAGTTAGAAGAAAAGGTGAAGAGTTGGTGGAACTTAAAAGTGGACATTTGTTTTATTATAGAGGAACGGAAACTGGAAGAACAAGTGGTGTTGGCTTCTTAATCAACAAAAGAATTAAAGACTGTCTTCTGGAAGTTGAAAGTACATCAGATCGAGCAGCGAGGCTCGTTGTTCAACTAACCCAGCGATACCAACTTCAAATAGTACAGGTATATGCACCAACATCAAGCCATACCGACGAAGAGGTTGAAGAATTTTATGAAGAAATCAAAGAGTTACACACCAAAGGGAAACAACATATCAAGCTCATCATGGGGGATTTCAATGCAAGAATTGGACAACAGGAACAAGGAGAGACATCGGTTGGTAAATACGGATATGGGGAAAGGAATGAACGTGGCGATCAACTCATCGAATTTGCAGAAGCTGAAAATCTTAGCATCATGAATTCATTTTTTAAGAAGAAACCGCAAAGAAAATGGACATGGAAACACCCCAATGGAGGAACCAGCGAAATTGACTATATCCTGGCAAACAAGAAATCAATTATTGAAGATTGCAGCGTACTGAACAGATTTAATACTGGAAGTGATCATCGAATGGTGAGATGTAAAATGCACTTAAATACTAAATTAGAACGACAGAAGCTCATTAGGAAACAAGTATGTAAGAGGGTGGATTTAAAGAAATTAAAAGAAAATACCGAGGCATTCAAGTTGGAATTAAAAAATCGCTTTTCTGCACTGGAAGGACTTATTGAAGAAGTTGACATCTCAGAAGCAAATGAAAACATTGTTAAGACAATAATTGAAACTGCTGGGGAAATTGGTGGTGTAACCTGTAAAAAGCAGAATAGCAAATTATCTGAGAAGACGAAACAACTCATGAAAAGGCGAAGACTTATGAAGGTGGACAATCAAAATACCAGTTGCAGGATCGAGTATGTAGAACTTTGCAAAACTTTGCGCAAAAACATGAAAGAAGATATAAGAAAATTCAATTGTGAGTTAGTAAGGAAGGCCATTGAAAGCAACAAGAGCCTTAGGGTTGTTAAAGGAAGTTTATCTGTTGGGAAGAAACACATCATTGCATTAAAAGGAGAGGATGGCACCGTAACAAGAAATAGGGAAGAAATACTTAGAAGAGTTGAAGAATTCTACAAAAATCTATACGAAAGTAACAGTGAATTAAACGAAGACATTGAAATAGTCGAAGGAACAGCTCCTAAAATCTTAAAAGAAGAAGTTTCATTTGCAATAAAAAGTATGAAGAAAGGAAGAGCCCCTGGTGATGATGGCATTACATTAGATATCTTAAAAGAAGCTGGAGAATATGTAGAAGACATACTTGCAAAATTCTTTACCAAATGTCTTAACAGCGGTAACATACCAAACCAATGGGATTCTGCAACAGTAATTCTTTTGCATAAAAAAGGTGATAAAGAGGATTTGAAAAATTACCGACCAATTAGCTTGTTACCTGCTATTTATAAAATCTTCACAAAAGTGCTAACACATCGCCTGCAGAAAAAATTAGATGCAGCTCAACCAAGAGAACAAGCTGGATTTCGAAGTGGATTCAGTACAGTGGACCATATTCAAGTATTAAGAGAATTAATTGAAAGAACACATGAATATGAACTTCCATTGTGTGTTGCATTTATTGACTATGAGAAGGCCTTTGACTCTATAAAAACATCAGCAGTCATCAACTCTTTAAGATCAACAGACATTGAGGATGTGTACATTGACATGGTGAAACGTGTGTATAAAAATGCAAGTGCAAAATTTCGGTTACATAAAGATACCAAAACTATCAAACTTGGCAAAGGGGTGAGGCAGGGAGATACCATTTCTCCAAAACTTTTTACTTCAGCTTTACAGATGATTTTTCAGCAGATAAATTGGAATAACAAGGGAATAAAAATAAATGGTGAATATTTAAATCATTTGCGGTTTGCTGATGACATTGTTATTTTTTCAACGAACCCATCAGAACTCCAAGACATGGTACAGGAGCTCTCAACTAGAAGTAAAGAAGTTGGACTCAAGATGAACCTACAAAAAACTAAGATCATGTTCAATAATTTTGTAGAGGAAACAAAAATACAAGTTGACAACATTGAGCTAGAAATTGCTGATTCATATATTTACCTTGGCCAGCTGATTTCAATGGATGGCAACATTATGAAAGAACTCAACAGACGTATTAAACTTGGCTGGAGTGCATTTGGAAGAAACAGTTTTATCCTGAAGGGGAAATTGCCTTTGTGTCTAAAAAGAAAGGTCTTCAACCAGTGTGTATTGCCAGTCCTCTCTTATGGATCAGAGACATGGAGTCTAACAGTTGGAGCAATACGAAAGTTACAGACAACGCAAAGGAGCATGGAGAGGTGCATGCTTGGAATAACTAGGAGAGATCGAAAAAGAAACACTTGGGTGAGAGAGCAAACTAGAGTAGAGGACATCATTGTTAAAGTAAAAGGGCTGAAATGGCGATGGGCTGGGCATATTGCAAGAAGAACTGATCAACGATGGACAACAGAAATTCTGAACTGGATTCCAAGAGACCACCGAAGACCTAGAAAACGTCCTCAAACTAGATGGGTGGATGAAATAAGAAAACAGGTTGGGGTGACGTGGAAGCGAATTGCTCAGGATAGACTTGTGTGGAAAGCATTTGGAGAGACCTTCATCCAGCAGTGGATAGATAATGGTTGAATATGATGATGATTAAAAACATACGTTCATATATTTGCGCAGACACTATGCTAACCCCTGTATATCTTACGTTAAGTTTTTAAAACTTCACAACTACAATAACTGAAATAAATATTTTATATTTTTAGTACTGTATCTCCTTCACTGGAGGCAATATAAAAAATTATCCATTTTCCTAGAAACATTAATCCTTTTTTAAACTATTTTGCTAGAAACTACCATAATTAAATTTTTAATTTGACATCACATGCACAACAACGGGCACTTACCACATTCCTACTATAAAGTCAAATGGCCAATTATGGTAGAAATAAGTATATATAATGTGCAGGTACGTTTATTGTTAATAGCATATCACTAATCTAATAGCCTTAACTGGGTATAACATAAAATTGGTACCCTTTGGATTTGAGACTCAAGGATATAACTCTGCTTTGTGCAGTATATAGGACCAATTATATCTTTGCATTTTAACTAAGATAAATGTACAATGCAAATCAATCAATGTAATTGTTTATAATTAGAAGAGGAAGCCAACACCTTTAAGTAGACAACAGTTAATAGCCTTATTGTCACTATTGCAAAGTGGAGAATTCGATGTAATCCAACTAGTTTGTTTTGACAAAGTGAATAGACCAGTGTTGCTAAGATTCACCTGTATCATGTGGATCGATGGAATTCTACAGACAAAGATTACACTTAAAAAGGAGAGAGAAGAATCCACAGCCTCTTAAAATTTTGTGCTCTGGACACATGCCCATACATAAATTCGAGATTCTCACCCCCTCCCCCAATGTAACGGAAAATCGAAGAAAGTGTAGGAATGGAATGGGCACCTATTAGGAAATTTCTGTTAGAAGAAACATGAATTACATTTATCAGTCTTCAAATGTGATTGCGACAGAAAATCACAAAGTGCCCCCCCCCCAGGGGGGTCTGAGAAACTTTATGTGCATTATTATAATATATATATTACAATATTTATATAAATATATTTTAGATGACAATGGAATTTTTTCCTAGTGTTTCGGGGAGGAAATTTAGTACCTTGGGTATTCGTCCAAAACACCTTGTTTATAAATTCGGTTTTGCTCGAACATGACCACAATTTAAAATATTATGCATATGTGGACACTTCACTAAAGAAACTTTACTACTGATTTCATTTTGTATTGACTTCGTGATCGAAAATGAGCATGAAGCCAAAGAATATTGCTAAAAATAAACTCTTTCTAAAAAACTTCCTTACAGATAGAAAAAGCTATATTGGGATGGTAGTGGTGGGAATTGAGGTGTCGTCGTTGGCCCCAGCCCACAAGATTGCAGATTCTCCCCTAATGAAAATAACGACCACAGCCAACTTCTCAACTTTTACCCGAAAGTACATTTTATAATTTTGTAAACATATCGAATGCCACTTTCGCAGTTTTTACTTTTCCTCTACGACCTACTGGGATAGAAGTTTGCTATTCATGGGACCTATTTTTCTCTCGATCCAAAATTGCCCGAGTAGTGATGAATCCGGTTTCGGGAGTTGATCTTCGATGTGTGAGGAGCATCGGATTTTGGATTTTCTTTGTCTTATGTCTTTGTGATACTTACTGCATAGTTTCTATGTGTTGAGTTTTTCTTTATCTACAAAGACTTTCGAGTGCCTTATGTGTGATGAAATTGAATTTTGAATACGTTTCTAGAGTACTCTGAAGGGAATTTCCAAGTTTTAGTATGCCCTTTTTAGTTTAGGTTGAAGTTCACAGTATGTTAAGGTGGGAGAGAATGTAACAGTTAAACAATTTCCAGTTCATAACCAAAAACAGTGGTGTAATTGATTAATCGACAAATTTTCGTGCAGTTTGTCTTTTCAAGTGCTCTCCAATGATACCAAACACTTCTCAATGCTAATTTTCCTTCATATAATGTAATCTTTAAACATTTTATTCATTAATAATAATTGAAAACATCGGCTGATGGAATATATATATTTAAAAAAAGTTTTCAACAGGCATCAGCCATGGTATAGAATTGAGCAACCAGTAAAAAATAGGCATTAGTTCATCGGCCAATCCCTGATTTTGTATAAAAGGTACACTATGGACTAGAGTTGAACATACAATATGAATTTTTTCTTGACTATACACAAAAACAAATTCTAGTTTGAATGAAAAATTATGGCTAATAACATTTTAAATTTAACACAACATTCCATAATGAAAAAATGTATTTTTCGAAGTCCAACAGGCCTGTAGCCAGGATGAAGGGGCAACTGGGGCAAGGCAAAGGGCATATGGGAATACAAGAACCTGGAGATTGTTCCATATGTATATAACTTGATGGAGCAATTGGGGCAAGGCCCCTGCTGGCCCTGGCTTGAAGTCCATATACGTGTTATGTAAATGACAAATCGTCCAATATATATATAAACCACTAGGTGCAACGTACACTGTTTTCCAAAAGTTAAGCATGTGGCAGTAAATTCAATGTAACTGAAAGCTTTGCTCTGACCCAAATTTCACAATGTAAACTATAGTGTACATATATGTTTAATGATGTACATATAGAATGTATGCTACACAACCAAAAACCTTAATATGAAATGCAAACACCGCTGATCGTTCTCTTTTGACGTTAATTCTCAAAGGGACACAAACTCATTATACCCAGACAGAGTGCTTTGATATGTAGTCTTCGCCATACAGTACAAGCAGATACAAGGTGGTTTTAACTAAACTTGATCTATTTAGAGTACCCTGCAGCTTGAACCGTTTTAACGGATTGACACCAAAATTGGTATAGAGGCTATCTAAAAAGATGTAGAAAAGGAACCTGTGAACAATATTTACTTTGAAAACATCCACTTAGGGCACTTCTTAGCACAATATGGCAAAAGCAACCTATGAATTAACTAACACGCAACACAAATGGTATTTTCAAGATCTATAACACTGTATCGAAACATTCCAAACGAACATGGTGTAAGCAATAACAGTAAGCCAGCGCTGAAGTCATACAATAGGGGGAAAAAAAAAAGAAAAAAAGAGAGGATTTTGCACATGCAAACAGCATGTAAAGAAATGCAATACCCAAGTAGCTGTTAATCACAAATAGGAAGATATAATGGAGGTTGCTCGATGTGGCTGTTATCATTCACTTGTAACAGTGTATGCTGTGTAACATGTTCTGTCACAGCCCTTCGGTACCATGAGTTGTTCCAGACGTTTGCTTTTCCGCAACGACAATGCCTCACAATTACCACCTTCATGTTGCAGGGTCTGTCAAAGTTTTTTTAGCTCACGAATTTCACCAATGAGCATGTTATTAGTCGTTCATTCATTAATCCTTAGTGTACGTTTGCAGGATCTGACTCTGTGCAACTTCTGGTTGTGTGGTCAGTTAAAGAATTTGGTTTATCATGGAAGTGTTGCTGTGTTAACCAAATTCGAGGACTCCATCATGCTGATTGTGTGAAGCACCACAGAGAATCCACTGCGATGTGCTGTTGAACACACAATCAGCTTGAACTCTTGCAAGTAAAAGGAGGAGGCAACATTGAGAAATATTCATTACATTGTTCTGTACATTATTGACAGCTGCTTGATTGTTACACTTCTTCACATGCTGTCTGTGTGTGTAAAACCCATTTTCCATTGTATGCCGGAAGCACCAGCCTGCTGTTATTGCTCGCACAACATCCATGTGAAATGTTTCGATACAATAAGTGCTATAAATGTCATTTTTGTTACCTGTTGGTTAATTCATAGATTGCTTTTGCCATATTGTACTAAAAAGTGCCCTCCTTTTCCTCATCCTTTGGATAGCCTATAAACCAATTTTGATGTCATTCTGTTGAACAGTTCAAGCTGCATGATGCTCTAAATAAGACAAGTTTAATTATAACCGCCTTGTATTTATTTTTTATCACTGTAGTAGCCTTCATTCAGAGCGGGTGCATTTCATTTGGTTGGTAATACAATGTACAGGTCATCAAAGGATGTCGTTATGGGATGATTTGGAATAGGTCTCCAGATAACTGCCACACTCATTTCCATAGACAAGAAATGACAATGATTCACAGAAAATGAATTGGAGAAATTTCTTTAATGCACTGTCTTGCCTCAAGCCATCTAAAGGCACATCAGAATTGGAAACCTTCCAAATGTATTCTTTGTATCATAATAAAGATTATCTAATCCAAAATCAAAACTAATACTTTTAGAAAAATTTTCTTTAAACATTTTAACTTTTCCGAGTAAATGATTTACTTTTACCTCATGCCTGATTTTCACATTGCTTGAGGAGATCACTATTGAACACATTAAATGGGACATTTGCATATATCACCATTGACGATAACATACATACACACAGCAAGTTTAACCTAAATTTACAGATGTGCTCTCTGTTTAAGAATTTGCATCACATGCCAACTTTTGGAAGGCAGTGTAAACGTGAATGAGAGCTTTTACAAGTTTGCAAAAGCTTTTTATTAGTCACTCAGAGCAACATTCATGTACATTTTCTCTATTTTGATTTGCCATATATATATATATATATATATGTCCAACTGATATTTCACAGCTAGTAACATAAAATCGAAGAATAATCCTTAAAGTACGGCTTATTTTAGACAAATTAGTAAATACTGATGATAAAAGTAGCAAAACATATATGTTACTATCATGACGCAAAATTATCCTGCCATTTTGGGTGACTGAGCCTGCATCAGCAATTTCAATAAAATATTTTGCTTTATTCAAGCTAGGAGTCAAGAAAGCTTGGGAAAGTAAAATTAGGCTTTTAGATGTTTGAAAATTCAGTCAAATACCAACTTCCAAGCAGGATTCAAATAGAGCTTACATAAAAAGGTTAAACACTGGTAAAATAGCAATGAAAAAGATCACTCAAGCTTTCGGACGCATCAGCAGCAGTCCTTCATCAGGAGTAATGACGATGTTATGTTTCTGTCTCTTTTTTATACTTGAAATTTCTGGAAAACCCTTCATCAGAGTAGTCCCGCAGAATGGGAAAACCCAATGAGAACCAATGGGAGGCCTCCAATAGAATCATGGAAGAACCCCAATAGGGACCAATGAGAAACCCACACTGCGGGTTACCTAATTTGGGGATGTCTCATACATTTCAGAGTAAGAGTTGTTTATAAGTTTCTGGAAGTGGTTGTGATGTATTAATGGCTTTCCCGTGTAGTTTGTAAGTTTCCCAAGATTCTAAGAAGAGTCTACTATTCTTGTTTGTGATGTGACGGTGTAGTATTTTTGTTGAGTCCCAGTCGGGTTCGTGTCCGTGTTGTAAAGCGTGTTCTGCCAGACGTGAGGCTATGTCTCCTTTCGCGAGTGCTTGTTTGTGTTCTTTTTTTCTTGTTTTGATCATTCTTTTTGTTTGTCCTATGTAATGTTTGTTGCAGTCTTTGCATGGTATTTGGTATATGGCGCCTGTGAGATCTTCTGGTGGAACTGGGTCTTTAACTTTTGTAAGTTGTTTGCGAAGTGTTGTGACAGGGGAATAGAATGTTTTGATATTTGCCTCTTTAAGGATGCGAGAGATTGTTTCGGAAATGCCGTGAATATATGGAATAGATATGCGGGTGTGAGATGTATTGTTTAAAGATGTACTATTGGGTCTACAGTTTCTGAGAATGAATCGTTTAGGGTATCCATTATTTTTAAGTGCCGTGTGTATGTGTTTTGTTTCTGTGTTTGAAAGTGTTTCATTACTGCAGTGAGAATTCGCTCTAAGACTTAATGTTTTAACAACGGAAGCTTTGTGGCATGTTGGATGATGCGATTTAAAATCGAGATATCTGTCTGTATGTGTGGGTTTACGGTAAACTGAGGTGAAGATTGAGTTATCGTGAGATCTGTGTACAAGAACGTCTAGGAAAGGGAGTTTATTGTTCTGTTCTGTTTCGTATGTGAATTTTATATGCGAGTTTAAGTTATTAAGGTAATGGAAGAAGCTTTGCAGTATATTAGTTTTAA
>QLNU02015360.1:149440446-149493374 GCA_006491805.2 Dysdera silvatica | reverse complement strand
ACGTATTTTGAAAAGATACATTTTCTTTAAACCTCCAGTAGTAGTTGATTAATTTTATCCTATTTAATTGAATCGTGTGTAATTAATTTGTGTCCTAATTGTGTAACTTTGTATCCATTGTTTTTTCAGTTATGGTGGCTGTCTTTTTTTTCCTCTTTGATAAATTGTTCAATTTTTTCATCTGCATTTTGTAAATTCTTTGTCCTGTATATCATTTTTTTTATCTTGTATAGTATATTGCGTGTTGTTATAGGCTTACCTAATGAGTTCTCATTTTGTCTGAAATTATATTTATGTTTTGTAAAGATGCATATTCTTGTAATCGGTGATTCGATGGTCAAATATTTACACAAGTATTTGCCATCACAATTGCTAGGTTATGATATTCATGTGAAATCATTTCCAGGTACCCAAATTGCATAATTAACCTGAGAAATTTCGAAGCTGAACAATCCTTACGATTTCTTCATCATACATGTTGGTACAAACAATTGGCGTGGTAGTGTTAACTTGTATGAGAAGAAATATAATGAATTGCTTACAGAAATTCTAAGGCTCAGTTTTCAATCTAGGATATTCATTTCGCCTATTATAATGTGTAGTACAAATTTGCATTTATCTTTCCAATAACAAGCCGTTAATGCTCCTCATATCAACAATGTAAATCAACGATTTTCTTCAATTAATGCCAAGCTCGCAAAATTTTGTGAAGCATCAGAAAGGTTTTTATGCTATTTTTCATATCTGAATCTTGGAATAAATGTATCTGCCATGATGGGGTTCATCTTAGTTTCCAGGGAAATAGAAGACTGGCTGATTTTTTTGTGCAACACCTTCAGAAAATTATTTCCATGGTAAATGTAAGTATACCTACTGTACCTAATACATTGTCTGTAATTGATTTTCCTCCATTAGGTTCATTGCATGCTGAATTTTCTCACCTGGCTGGTGATTGTGGATTACCAGCTAGAGCTTGGGATCATGGTCTTCTGGCTAGGACTGGGGCTCGTCCGACCAAGACTCTACCGGCCAGGACTAGAACATCTGCTCCAACTACCCAATGGCAAAGTTTAATGCAGCCAGCTTCTCATACCAGGTATATTCCTATTGAAGTTTCAGATATGACTAATACATTATTACACCCTTTAAAATGTTTTACTTCACTTAAACCACTTTTTGTTTGGTGGTAGTACAGATACCGTCCCACAAGTTCAATTTTCCCCTAGAAATGAGAAGGAAAGTCGCTGTAGGCGGGGTTTTGACGTCAGAAATTTTAACACGTGATGTCCCACAGGGTGGAGCAGCATACAGTGTTTCTCTGTGGCGGTGGTAAGACGTTTTGAAGCTGCTTCGTTATTCTTTTGAGCGTCATGGAAGTGTTGCAGCGATTGGAAAGATGTCGGAACATTTCAATATGGATTTTTTTCTTCAATTGCGGTTGAAAGGGAAGAGGAATGTTGTTGGATTGGTTTGTGGGAGAAGGTTTATTTGGTTTGGAGTAGAAGGGCCCGGTTTGCAAGGTGTGCTGGTATGCTAGGCCTAACGTGGATGACTGTGTAGTTGAAGAGGTGAAGTTATCTGACAGATAAAAGGAATAAAAGTTAGTATGCCGTTTTTATTTTGTTCGCTGCACTGAGAAAAAGGAGCAGGGGGAGGGGAAGAGATGGAGGAAAAGAGGGGGAAAGGTTGAGGCAAAGGGCGTGGAGGGTAGGAGTGGAAAGGGAACAGGAGAAAGGGATTAGAGGGTTAGGGGGGAGTAGGAAGAGACCGCCAAGAAAACAGGGGTTGGGAGGTAGAGAGGGGAAGGAGAAGGAACATGAGGAAGAGATTAGAAGGATAGGGATGAAGGAGAGAGAGGTTAGAGGGGTAGGAGTGAAGAAGAGGGAGAGGGTAGGGGTGAAGGCTGGGAGCAGGAGAGTAAGGGGCAGAGCCTGTATTGTGACGTAAGCAACATGGCGGCAAGCCAGGACAAAGTTGCCATGCGGGCTGGAAACACTTCCCACTAAAAACGAAATGGGACGGTATCTGTACTAGCGCCTTCTGTTTTAATAAATGATGCAGATTTTTCTTCTAAATGTGAATTTAATGGTGGTGGTAGAGGAGTTGATATCCCAAAAAGTGTAGTTGTTCCACAGTTTTGAGTAACAGGTCTCAAGCATATAAACAAAAAAATATGCAAAAACAATGTTTTAAAAATTGATATGTTGGGTAACAATTCGGCTCAATCTAACGATGCAGAAAGTCCTCGATAGGGTCTTGTATCCTGTCCTGTTGATGGCATGTATAAAAATTCACCCGTTCTTGACCATGCTCAGAGAAAAGTAGATTCCTTGAAATGTGATGCCTTTATTTCTAAGCCAATCTGTCAAACAGATGTTTCTAATTGCTTGATTTCTAATATGTCAAATGTAGTACTTAGTGATAATAAAGTTCTTAAAGTAACGTTTAGTGGGAATCCATACAATTTGGCGTGCATTTTTGAAACTTGTGGAGAAAGGTTTAGGTATGCTAAAACCCTATCAGATCACCTTAATCAAAGTCATAAACATGAATGTAATATTAAAACATGCCGATTTAAATCTATGGATGAATTTCAAGCATGTCTCGAAATAGAGTATAAAGACATTGTTCTTTTAGAAAAATGACTGCTGTCAAGAAGGTAGGAAATAAAAAAAAAATGTATTATTTTACTTGTCAGTTCTTTGTTTCTAATCAATATTGCATTTGAAAAAAGTGGAACGAGAAATGCGAAGGGAACCATCCATTGCCTAAGAATTTAAAATGCCCTGCTAGAATTACTGTCTGCGAAACTTTTGAAGTCACTTCCACATTTTACTGTAGTCATAATCATCCATTGATTTATAAAAATACCAAATTTCATCCTTTGAAGCCAAGTGCTCGGAATTTTATAAAAACAAAGAGATGATAGTTGACATTAGGAAAATTCAGGATGATCTGTGAGGCAATTCTGCTGACAGAAACAATAGGTATGGATTCCCACTAAGGGAAAATTTAATCATCGTAAAACTATTAGAAATTATACACGTGCTATAACAATTAATTTTTGGGTAACAATACTGAGTTCGTTATCCAAAACTGGCTCTATTTCCTTGAAAACGCTGCAAGTTCCATTAGATTGCGGTTTCATGTGAGAGTGTGACATCACGTCGGTGTGTACGGAGCCCAGACAAGTTGTGAGCGTAAACACCATGTTTTTCTCGGATGCAAGGGGATTTTTTATGAATCACTATTTTTCCTGCATCAGTGAAAGCCTAGTGGGGGGTGCCCCCCGCCACCAAAGAAACATCAGTAAAGCACGGAGTAGTACTCTCCTGCCGTAGAAAGCAATGGCAGCTAGTCACTGTGTGCCAATTGCCAGATTTTGAGTTCTTGGAAACACTGCACTAGATTCTGCTAAAATTGCGCTAGTTTTAGGGGGGTAACGAACCAAGTATTTGAGCCAATTTTTGTTCTGATCCTGATGATGCCATATATAAATACGAAAGAACGCGTTACCACACTGCGCCACCGCAGGGCCAATTGTGTAATGACTGATGATGATGATCAAGCTATGAAAAATGCATTTAATGCAGTTTATGGGCAAGGTATCAAATTTTTATTACGTAAATGACATATTCATCGCTCATGGCTTCGACAGTTACATTCTAAAATTTCTGATTTTACTTTTCTTCAGAAAATTTATTCCCTGTTAGTTACCCTACTTGAAGAAAAACAGGAAAGCTAATTTACTAGTATGATGCATAAGTTTATTACTGATTAATACAAAATTGTCCCAGAATTCATTGAATATTTTTCAGATAATTATTGCAAACATACAGAAATGTGGGTAATGGCTTACTGAAACTTTTCTCATGCCCATTCCGATACTAGTGTGTATTGTGAGTCTTTCCATAGTAAGTTAAAAAGGATTTATTTAAACCGAAAAGCGAATACACATGTCGATTCTTTAATTGATCATTTGTTAGAAATTGAAAAAAATAGCCATATAATGCATCAGAAGAACGTAGTATATGATGGTCCACATAATGTTTATCTTCCTACATATTTAAAGAGACATAAATCTGTTTTAAAAATTTGTGATGGTGATGTGAAGAAAATTAGTAAAACATTATTTATAGTAAAATCTCAAACTACTATTAAAGTAGAATACAAAGTTATCGGAAGCAAGATACTTGCTCACAGCCTGAGCATTCTGTTGGAGGTGTTCTCAATTTTCTTGCTTCATACTGTATAGCCATCTCTATCATCGTAGCTGTTCGGATAGTAGTGTATGTTGCAAACATATACATAAAGTACATAGTTTAATAGTCAGAAATAATGAACCATCCATTTTAAATTCTATAACATCAGATCAAGAGATATACTTATCTGATAAAAAAACTGGTTCACATACCTGGCATAAGCCTTCAGATCAAAGAGTTTTCTCGTTAAAAAAATAGTTAATCAGTGTACATTGTTAATGTCAGAACTTTCTGAATTGTTGCAAAATGAAACAATTCCAAATTCTTTGTTAACGAATATTAAAAAGTAACTTAAAACTATGGTTTTGCAATGCAAAAGTACAGACTCTGTAACTAAAAGCATACCTAAAATGAATTTTACCCCATTAGCACCAAATCAAAAAATAAGTAAAATTCAAACATTTTTTAAAATTCTGAACAAAAATAGAAGGGAAAAAAACCTCGCAGTATCCTGATTTTCAAGAAAAGATCTCAGTTGAAAAATCTCTTCTATCTGATGAATCTGAACTAGAGGAAAGTATCGATGATCTATGTTGTATATACAGTCACCAACATTTGTTATTTGCAATAGTACTCAATCTGATAATCGTCTGTTGTCTAAGGAATCAAGCTTCACACCATGTTTAAGTTCTGTTGAGGATATTACTTCATCCCTTTCAATAATTTCAGTAACATGTATTAGCTTATTAGTATTAAAGTGTTTAGATCCATTCGTTCCTGATAGTGGAATATTCCTATTAAAGCAAAAATCGCCAAGTTTCCCATCTGGTTTGCTGTATGACTATCATTGATGCTTTCGGTTCTAAAATCATACAAAATTCTAATTGTTTGTATATTGTGTTTTATATGTTCATTTTGTGAAATATCCTGAAAAGTCTTACCAACTTTTAAAAGATGAAAATTTGTCAACAATTGATAAGATATTCATTCCAATTAATGTACATTGACGCTAATGATAAAATTAAAAGAAAAAAAATTGAAATATTTGATCCTTCTGCAAACAACTTCTGTGCAAGTGTGCATCCAAACATTGCATTTTGGAATGATTTCCTTAAGAGAAGATTGGGTATTGATGTCAGTTTTAGGCTTATTATTTCATCTTCCCACACACGTCAAACTGATACTTCTAGTTGTGGAGTTTTTGTGTGTTATTATATGTATCGCTTGTTACAGAGTCTGAATGTGAATAAATCATTTGATGTCATTCAATTTCGTAGATGTATTTATAAAATCATTGTAGGCAATTGTTTAACTGGTAAAGAATAAATATAAAAAGTATCGGGATCACAATAAAATTAATTTTTGTAGCATTTGTTCTTAAATTGTATTAAAAAACTAGTAATGCCATGTATACCCAAACAGCAGTATATATATTTTGAAGAAAATACCTGTTTCAAAGGTGCTCCTTCTCTTTATATGGTGATTTGGATGATGCACTGGTATTAGTTTTAATTCCCTTAGCCTAAATAGTCCAATTATTTTGGCAACATTCTTACTGTCTCGTAAACTTGCTGCACTCTGAAAGCTAGAAATTATGAAGACCGCAAAATAGGTAAGTCATGCTCTATCTTTGAATTATCCTCTGCCAACCCCACACATACACGCATCCCTCTGCTAACGTTAAGTTCAAATTACTTAATTAGATATATCTTATTCTAAGGCTTAAGCCTAGTTTTTCAAACATATTACTGCTATTATTTCCAAAACTTGGTATAGTTCAAACAATACCTTGTTGCAAAGTGCAATCAACTCTCTAACCCTTGAAGTAGAGAATTATATCAACAGCACCTTTATCGTAAATAAAGGGGACTTCATTATAAATGACCCTATCAGTATAAATAACTGATCAAAGTATGAAAAGATTGTTGATGAGGAAACCCTGATTAAAATTAATGAAGAATTAGGATTTGTAGTACGTAAATCGGGATATAAAATTCATAAAGGAAAAAAATTATGAATCATTTCAAAAACTAATTAGAAACGAAATAGAGGAGGAGATTGTGTGGAGATTTCAATCTTAGAGTGTTTTCTTTAGAATACTGGACAAAGTGGAGGACCCCGAACCAAAATAGGTTACCCATGTGAAATCTACCAACTTCAAAAAGAGTTACCCACTCTGAAATAAATCATAACTTGGAAAAGCGGGGGGGAGTGTGTACATGCAATCCAGTTAGCATATCTCCCAACAGTGCAAAGATCGCTTACTCAGATCTCATAGAGATTGCACTGTTTGATATAGTCCAAGGTTTGGTTCCCTGGGCCTTAAGAGGTTTGGATTCCTCAGAAAACAGCAGGTCCTGGTGCAGCATAACCACTGTAGTCTTTGAGCCTTAAAACCACAGACAAAAAATAGTTAACATACACCATTGTGCCACCTTGGCACAATGGTGCTTTGTGATAAAACATTTTTCCCATCCGATGTAACATCACCTTGACGTGGTGGATGGGCTGTAAACGAAGAATGCTACTTCAACTAAATCTTAAATCATGTCATTCATGTACCTGCTAACTCTTCCATTTTTTTTATAGAATCTTTTTGTTTTTTAGCTTTGTTTTACGTTTTTGATGTGTTTTATCCATTTTTCTACAATTTTCCAAAAATCCATACATTTCCTCTAGATCAGGAATTTTAAAAGCAAAAATCCCTAGGCAAGCTTGAAAGTTTTTTTTTTACTTAATGTGTGGGGGCAGTGTAGTCTAAGGACTATAAATTTTTTTTTTAATAATTGATAAGTCACATAATCAGTCATAAAATTTACACTTTATGAAAGTTGTGCATCATGCACATTAATAATGACACGTGCTTTTGGAAATCATCTGGGTTTTTCCTTGCTAAGTTGGCAGGTATGTATCCACTGATCTTTCTTCTTCATCAGTAAACCATTTGGAAAATAGCAAAATCAATTAATAACCACAATCATATTTAGAATAAGATGACTATTGTGCGCGCACAACATATGATTGTTTATATATATATAATATAGCATTTAGTTTATGTGAAACATTTTAGGTGCATGAATTTTTTGCAGCGTAATTGAAATTGAAAAATTACTTTGCACTTTTTTTCCATATTTAAATTTTTGTTCTAAATTTTTAAATAAAAGTAACAAAATTTACCAATTCTTTGATTTATTTGCATTCTTTGTCATGTAAAATAGATATGTGGTGTAACTGTAGAATGTATATAATTCAGGTTTGTTCTACATATATCATGCCAAATAAAGATTCTTTTTCCTAAATTCATTGATTTGTATTTAATGTGTTTGCGTTGTAATGTAAGTAATGATAAACAGTGTAAATGTGTAACTATGTTTCTGAATATTGGTGCAACTTTAACATTTAAGTACTGCTTCTGTAAATTCTAATGCTAAAAAAAGTTGTACCAAGATTGAAAGCTATATTTTATGTGTAGAATATTGCAAATAGTATTCAATCAGATTACTAATATAAATATGTAGAAATGCATCATATAATTTTCTAAACAAGTACAAGATTTAACTTTAAAAATAAGGATATATAGTGCATTTGGTATTTTAGTGGACACCTGATATTTTTACATAAATGCTAAAAAAAATACAAAAATTGCGAATAGGATTTTGAAGAATGCCGAGAAACCGTAATGTCTTGTACAAAAATAAATTTTATATCAATGTATCGTCACATAAATGGGGAAATTGCAAATTTATGTAACAAATGTTGTTTGTTAATTTAAGGGACACTATCATTCCTGACTAACAGATGGCAGTGCAGGCGCTAAAAAATTTGCATATTGTATTCTTTCGATGCGTAGGTTCGTATAAATACCCGTGTGAACAGGTTTATGCGAAAACATCGTTTGTAGTCATCGAAGAAAGGAAAATACTTACGGATTTCGAGAAAGAGGAAATTGTGGCTTTTAAATGAAATGGAAAATCCATTTTCAAAATTTGTCAGCTTATTCAGGGTCCAAGGAGTACTATAGGGCCTTTTCAAAAAGAAACCCCAAAAGGATCCACCCAAAAAGCGGGGAGCGAAGCCAAAACTGAGTGAAAGAGATAAACGGAACATTATTAGAGAGGCCAGTAACACAGAACGTCTGCTGCAAAAGTCCGAAACGACCTTCAGCTCCCAGTTAAATGTTGGACAGTATAGAATGTGCTCTCTAATTCCAAAAATTTATCTTTTCGAAAAAGAAAGGGTAAACCACTTCTCACCCAAGTTCACAAACAGGAACACTTAAACTAGGCTCGACGACACATGGAGTGGAACGATAAATGGTTGCAGGTACTTTTCACGGACGAAAAGAAATTCAACTTAGATGGTCCGGATGCTTTTCAACATTATTGGCACGATTTGCGGAAAGCGCCGCAATACTTTTCTCGTAGAGTTCAAGGAGGAGGGTTGATGACCATTTGTAGTGTCTTTGGCTACAACGGTACTACGCCTGGAGCTTTCATCGGCAGTCGTATGAATTTCACCTGCTATCAAGAATTTTTAAAAGAATATGCCCTCCCATATGCCTCAGAAATATGTGGGGAAAACTGGATTTTGCAACAGGACAACGCACCGTGCCATGCATCTATCTCCACCAAAAGATGGATAAATTCAAAAAAGTTTAAAAGTATGATTTGGTCGACACGTAGTCCTGATTTAAATCCTATCGAAAACGTATAGGATTATATTGTTCGTCAAATATATGCAAATGGGAAGCAATTCACGTCGGTTAATGCCTTAAAGGACGCTATTGTGGAAACTTGGTATCAAATCGATCCTAAGTATTTACAAACATTGATAGAATCAATGGATTCACGTGTCTTTAAAGTTATATGCAAAAATGGAGCATCTATCATGTATTAATGTACATAAAACGCTCCAATTTCAGTAAGTGTCCATTAAATTTTCAAACAAGATTGAAAGCCTCATCTTGATTTTGTTACATTTATGAATGATTTAATAAAGATTATTAATCTTCCACTTTGCAGAATACTGTTTTATTGTAGTATCTTTATTTTCATTTTCAAATTTGGCATTATTTCTCACGATAGTGCACTGTTATCAAGTGTCCACTAAAATACCAAACGCACTGTACAGTGAAATTTCTCTCTCAAAAAAAAAAATCTATGTAACTTTTTTTCCTACTCCTTTCTTTTTGTGGGGCCCTGGCTAAAATTATAAACAGGGTGTCTACTGATATGGAAAAGTTGGGGAAATTTGAAATTCATTGTTATAATAAATAGCTTAAGATAACTTTACTGAACTGTTCTTTTGCATTGCATACAGAAAATTTTGAAAACTTGCTATATTGACTATATATCTCCTTCAAAAATTGCCATTTTGCATAATACCTTATATAAAATTATTAAGCCCATATATTTTTCAGAAGAAAATGTTTGCCAAATATGTAACTAAAACTTGGAAAAAAAAAGTTTTTAGCTAAATTATCCAATCTGTAAGGAATTTTGATGGACACTTTTTAAATTGGGCAAAAGATGAAGCATCAGCTTTGAGATTGAAAGCTAAACTCGTATGTGATGATCTCAAAAAGGGATAAATTTAAATATTTACTTAATGTAAGTTTTTAATGTAAAGAAATGCATTTTTATAACAATTTTTGTATTTGCAAATTCTACTTTATAATCAAGGTTATGAATAGCTTTGGGGATTCATTGTCGGTGGTTTTATGGTCTTGAAACTTGTTTCGATTATTGTAAGTACAATGTATTTACTGTGTGTTTTACTATAATTAGCGACTGGAAATCAGGTTGGCGGAAAAAATCAGTGGCTGGGAATTGGTTTGGCTAAATACTATCTTACTTTATTAATTTATCCTTACTCAACTAATCCAAGAAGTGTTTATAATTTACATAGGTTTGGCCTACAATTTTGTTGGCTTCAAATAATGGCTGAACATTATGGTGTGGCATGAACATGAAATATGTGGGGAGAGGTGGAGAATCATTACAATTATAATGCCTACATTGGTATTTACTCTAGATTTAAAATTGTCTAAAGGGACCTCGGTGGTAACTCATTCAATAAGCACACCATTGTCCTGGGTTTAAATCTTAGCGATGCTAAGAAAAAATCAACTTGCCAACTAACTGCTCGTTGTAATCTAGGGTTTACTCCATAGGCTATGAAAAGTTCAGATTCCTTGGAAAACTTTAAGTCCCGCACAGCATGACTATTGCTGTACGTGTACCATAGAACTTGCAAGCTGAACAAAAATTAAAAAACAACCGTAGTTTAAATGAATTCATTTCTTATTTATTGTAGTTCAGCAATTTTATTTGATTAAAAAAATGTTTTATGTATTTAAGTTTGTGAAAACACTACGACTGGAAAATTTTCGTTAATGGTCTGGGAAGGTCATAAAAGTTTGAAACAAAATTTGTGTAGACACTAGAGATGAGTTCGGACTTATTGTTTGGTACCCGGACCCGAAATACTTTGTGGGAATTTGAGCTCAAGCACAAAGCTTCAAATATAACTTTAACCCTTTGACATACAATTTAAATTTTAAAAAATTTGAATTTTCATATAAACATATTTTGCAATCCTGGGAAATAGATCATATTTCTGTGGAGAATTTCGATACAGACAAGTCAGTTTTCAGTTGCATCCGTCTAATGAGTCCGAAAGCTATATGAAATAGAGAACCCAGCAGACCCGTAGCCAAGTAAGTGCACTGCCTTAGTTGTCCCATTGAGCTATTTATATATACAGTGAAAATCGTTTATAACGACCAATCGCATATAACGACGGAATTTTTACAAGAAGTTTGGTTTGCTATTCTACCCCATACTAAATATATCGGTTATAACGACGGCGATATTGTAGTCTCCGTAGATTCTAAGTAGGGAAATTCGTATCGGATATAACGACGTGACTTGACAGTCATAAATCGGAACCAAGTGGATTAGTTATCAAAATTGAAGGTTATAGTTATCAAAATTTTGGCATTATTCTAATCCTGTTTATTTACAAATGTCTGAGAAATTTTTATTACTGCTAAACCTAAATATTAAAGATAGTGAACTTAAAAAGTGATTTATTAATTGAATATCACGAGGGTCATATTCTTAAGGGGCTCGTTTTGTTTTTTCAGCGTAGGGCTCATAAAGCTCTTAAACCGTCACTGTTCCAGTCATTAGTATGTGGTGTGGCGGTTCCTCCACAGGCTCATTCTAACTCTGTTTCGCGCCAAAATTCCATTCTCATGGACATTTGGCAATGAGTCACACGTACAACCAACTCCTTGGAATTTCCACCAAAAACGAAGGATACAAGCATTATCCAACTTCGAACCCTCTCCCATATATTTTCATTTAATGGGCAAAAACTGTCAAGAAAGACAGCTCAACGTTAACATAACTCACAGCAAGTTCTCCCCTCTGTGGGGTCAAACTGACCAATAGAAATATACATAAACTATTGCGTCAGTATTCAATTGTCCAATCACGGTCCACAAGTGAGTGAGTGATTTGAGCAAGAAGGGCAATGGGAAGGGTGGCCGCCGAAGGTGGCGGCGCTGTAATCCCAGACAGGACGCTTGAACAGCGTAATCAGCCGCCGAGGCGGCTGATTACGCTGTTCGGCCGAGTAACCTACAGGAACCGGCCAAGACCGGAAAGGAAGGTGTTTAGCACAGCCACGGAGGCAGCGCGAAGGCGGGGGGATCCGGTGGGATCCAGGAGGTCGGACAGACCTGGTGGCGAGGCGAGGCCTAAACGGCGGCGGGCGAGAAGGAGCTCCTCCCTGAGGTAGCCGTAGGCCGGACACCGCAAAAGAATGTGTTCCAGTGTTTCGTCAGCACCTTCCTGACACTGGAGACACACAGGCGACGGGAGTTGCCTAATGCGGTGGAGGTACTTGTTGGTGAATGCACAGCCAATTCTGAAACGATGCAGCCTGGTCTGTGCCCCCCTTGGGAGACAATCGGAAAGAAAGTATGGCGACTTTCGCACCTCGAACAATGATCGGAAGTGTCCCATAATGTCTCTTATCAAGAGGTTCACCATGTCACTTCGATAGGTGTCCTTCAGACTCCTGATACGGCAGGAAAGGGAGGGGTTGTGCGGGGAGGGTCTGTTACTGCAGGAACCGTTTACGTCCTCTAGGGCTCGACGCGCCCAAGTGTCCGCAATTTCGTTACCACGATTACCGGTGTGGCCAGGAAACCAACAGTATATCACAGACCTCCCCTCATCCGCACATCTAGCCGCCGCGACCACAATGTCCTGGACAATGGGGCAGACCGGCCAAACAGCAGGATCGGCCTGGAGGCCAAGCAAAGCAGCCTGAGAGTCATAGAAGACGGTAGCATCGGAGCTACCGTGGTGAAGGACCCAGTTGGTGGCTTCCCAATCACGGTCCACAAAAATCATTCGAAGTAAAGTTTCGGACCGATCAACACTCTCTTGCTCCTTAACTTTCGACCTGAAAAGATGTTCGCTGCTAGCCGTGTTAACGATCCTCAATATGTAACTTAATCAACCTAACGAACGCCCGGCATCAAGCCGTGGCCAGTGTACGCTCCTCAACCTCCAAATAAATATTTTGTTTAATGTGCATCCTCTCTCTCGTCTACCTGCATTCGAAGCCATGAAGAATACCTTCTGAGATAACAGTCAAACTATGCCGCACGACGTACGCCACCCGGCACCTGGTCAGCTGTCCACACACACTACGGTGCAGCACCAGGCGTACTAACAAACATCACGGCAAGTATAATAAATATTATTCATTAGATTTGTTTTCTACATTATATACTTTAGTATTTTCTAGAATTTTTTCAATTTAAAAAACTAAAAAATGCTATGTATTTAGTGAGGCTATGAATATAATTTAATATAGACGGAAATTCAATTCATTATAATTAAATATATTTTTATTTAATTTTGAAAGCTAAACGTTTACTACTTTTTACTATCAAAATAATTTATAAAACTCTAGAGTGTATTATATTACAGGCTACTATGATTTTAAAATCTATGAGTTATAACGACCAAACTTGCACGTTCCTTGAAGTTCATTATAACCGATTTCACTGTACATATATACAACAATAATAACGCAATGTCAAAATACTGAACATTTTAAAAATTAATGTGTAAAATGTTTATATATATATATATATATATATATATAAACCGCTTTTGATTCTTCCTCTCCCACCCAATTCCCCTCCATAAATTTTAAAATACAAACCTTGATATATACTAATATTACAGTATGTGTAGTTGGAATTAACTACGAAAACATTATCAGAGAAATGTCAAATTTATCTGGGTTTGTAGTGACATAATGTCTGAATTCTGTACTGCTTCTGGCAATTATTTTATACTCGTGAGTCCCCGGGTCACTGTGCCCCATATGCCCTTTGCATTTCCCCTAGTTGTCTTTCATTCTGGCTGCAGGCCTGGAACCCATTCTGAGCCCCTTTTATCTCTAGAAGACATCCTATGTAAAATGTGAAAAGTAGACACATAGAAAACATGTTAAGAATATTAAAGAGGAGATATCTAGCATTCACTCAGAGCTTTCATCAGGTGCTCAGTCTAGGATTGCATTACAAGATGCCTTTTTTATATGTATAGGCTATACTTTTATAAAGAAATCAGTTATATAATATATCAAGGGAAAACAACATGTGAACATAGCCATAGTGGGGGTAGAATGACTAATTTTGATTTTTTACGTTCAGAAGCGTAACTAGAGACAACAGATTTTGGTTCTTTTGTCAAATTCTTAATTTGACGTCGCTGATCGTTATTTCGAATTCATCTTTCCGCGAATTAGGTGCCTTTTGAACCTTTCTCAAGGTGGCGCCAATGGTAGTTCCCCTTTGCTAATTTTCTCGTTATGCTTCTAAACATAATAGAAATTCCTTCCTTCGCAAACTTTTCGTTGATAGCAGACTTCAGCCTATTGATAAATTCGCCATTGAATGTATAATTTCACCAGTAGATTCGTATCAATAGTCATTTCGACACGTGTGCATGGGCGCCCATATATGCATAAGTACTTCTAGTGGGGGTTAAAAAAAATTACCTCCTTCTCATAGCTGTCAAACATTTTAGTGAATGTACAAGATTCCAAAATGCAACAAAAATAATTGATACTGCTTGACAATTAGTAATGAGCTAAAAAGTACCTTATTTTAAAATGCGACTGTAAAATCTTTGAAGTGAATATATAACAGAATCGGGCAAATCAAATTTTTAACGCCTAGGAGGGGATCAAAGCCCCCTGTTCCTCATATACGTGTATGTACTGGCAGCCCATGTACTGGTGTAAGGTTTAAAGATGGGATGTTTTGGGAGTGACGGCAGAACTGCCTTCATATAATAGGAGCAGCAGTTGAAACCATCATCTTAGTTAGCTTATCTTGCGCCCCTGTCATAGGTCTTCCACACCACTCCTAGTTACGACCTGTTTGAAACCCGAAAGCGGAAAACAGCATAAAACATGCAAAAAAGCAATCAAATCACTATTTCTGAATTCCACGCTACTGTGGATTTCATGGAAACAGAATGACCGGCACATGGGGGCATCTTTGTCTCAGTACAGGCTGCAACAATACGCCTTCTCTCCATTAGCCCAGTCTGAAGAACCATATCAACATCTTGAAGGAAAAGGTTTCCCATCTTTATCAAGGCATTATAGGCCCCCAACAATCGATCTTCCAAGATAAAGAAACCATCTTTCCTTAACGGACGCTACTCAAAAGGCGTGAGTACCGAACTCCACCGTTTTCAAACGGGCTATGTTTACACAAACCTTTTCCCCTACCAGATACGGTTAAAAATTTAAAAATTGCAAAAATAAATAAAAATAAAATAGCAAACCAAACTTCTTGTACAAATTCCATCGTTATACGTGGTTGGTCATTATAAACGATTTTCACTGTATATATAAATAGCTCAATGGGACAACTAAGGCAGTGCACTTACTTGGCTACGGGTCTGCTGGGTTCTCTATTTCATATAGCTTTCGGACTCATTAGACGGATGCAACTGAAAACTGACTTGTCTGTATCGAAATTCTCCACAGAAATATGATCTATTTCCCAGGATTGCAAAATATGTTTATATGAAAATTCAAATTTTTTAAAATTTAAATCGTAAGTCAAGGAGTTAAAGTTATATTTGAAGCTTTGTGCTTGAGCTCAAATTCCCACAAAGTATTTCGGGTCCGGGTACCAAACAATAAGTCCGAACTCATCTCTAGTGTCTACACAAATTTTGTTTCAAACTTTTATGACCTTCCCAGACCATTAACGAAAATTTTCCAGTCGTAGTGTTTTCACAAACTTAAATACATAAAACATTTTTTTAATCAAATAAAGTTGCTGAACTATAATAAATAAGAAATGAATTCATTTAAACTACGGTTGTTTTTTAATTTTTGTTCAGCTTGCAAGTTCTATGGTACACGTACAGCAATAGTCATGCTGTGCGGGACTTAAAGTTTTCCAAGGAATCTGAACTTTTCATAGCCTATGGAGTAAACCCTAGATTACAACGAGCAGTTAGTTGGCAAGTTGATTTTTTCTTAGCATCGCTAAGATTTAAACCCAGGACAATGGTGTGCTTATTGAATGAGTTACCACCGAGGTCCCTTTAGACAATTTTAAATCTAGAGTAAATATAATAATATATATTATAATTGTAATGTTTTCCACCTACCCTACATATTTAAACAGTTCATATATATGAATTGAATTCATTTCATCAATTCATCATTTTAATCATTCATCAATCATGAATTCATTTTTTAAGAAGAAACCGCAAAGAAAATGGACATGGAAACACCCAAATGGGGGAACTAGTGAAATTGACTATATCCTGGCAAACAAGAAATCAATTATTGAAGATTGCAGTGTACTGAACAGATTTAATACTGGAAGTGATCATCGAATGGTGAGATGTAAAGTGCACTTAAATACTAAATTAGAACGACAGAAGCTCATTAGGAAACAAGTAAGTAAGAGGGTGGATCTAATGAAACTGAAAGTAAATACCGAGGCATTCAAGTTGGAATTAAAAAATCGCTTTTCTGCACTGGAAGGACTTATTGATGAAAGTGATATCTCAGAAGCAAATGAAAACATTGTTAAGACAATAGTTGAAACTGCTGGGGAAATTGGTGGTGTAACCTGTAAAAAGCACAATAGCAAATTATCTGAGAAGACGAAACAGCTCATGAAAAGGCGAAGAGATATGAAGGTGGACAATCGAAATACCAGTTCCAGGATTGAGTACATAGAACTTTGTAAAACTCTGCGCAAAAGCATGAAAGAAGACATAAGAAAATTCAACTGTGAGCTAGTAAGGAAAGCCATTGAAAATAACAAGAGCCTTAGGGTTGTTAAAGGGAGTTTGTCTATTGGGAAGAAACACATCATTGCATTAAAAGGAGAGGATGGCACCGTAACAAGAAATAGGGAAGAAATACTTAGAAGAGTTGAAGAATTCTACAAAAAACTATATGAAAGTAACAGTGGATTAAACGAAGACTCTGAGATAGTCGAAGGAACAGCTCCTAAAATCTTAAAAGAAGAAGTTTCATTTGCAATAAAAAATATGAAGAAAGGAAGAGCCCCTGGTGATGATGGTATTACATTAGATATCCTAAAAGAAGCTGGAGAATATGTAGAAGACATACTTGCAAAATTCTTTACCAAATGTCTTAACAGCGGTAACATACCAAACCAATGGGATTCTGCAACAGTAATTCTTTTGCATAAAAAAGGTGATAAAGAGGATTTAAAAAATTACCGACCAATTAGCTTGTTACCTGCTATTTATAAAATCTTCACAAAAGTGCTAACACATCGCCTGCAGAAAAAATTAGATGCAGCTCAACCAAGAGAACAAGCTGGATTTCGAAGTGGATTCAGTACAGTGGACCATATTCAAGTATTAAGAGAATTAATTGAAAGAACACATGAATATGAACTTCCATTGTGTGTGGCATTTATTGACTATGAGAAGGCCTTTGACTCTATTAAAACGTCAGCAGTCATCAACTCTTTAAGATCAGCAGACATCGAGGATGTGTACATTGACATGGTGAAATGTGTGTATAAAAATGCAAGTGCAAAATTTCGGTTACATAAAGATACCAAAACTATCAAAATTGGTAAAGGTGTGAGGCAGGGAGATACCATTTCTCCAAAACTTTTTACTTCAGCTTTACAGATGATTTTTCAGCTGATAAATTGGAATAACAAGGGAATAAAAATAAATGGTGAATATTTAAATCATTTGCGGTTCGCTGATGACATTGTTATTTTTTCAAGAAACCCGTCAGAACTCCAAGACATGGTACAGGAGCTTTCAACTAGAAGTAAAGAAGTTGGACTGAAGATGAACCTACAAAAAACTAAGATCATGTTCAATAATTTTGTAGAGGAAACAAAAATACAAGTTGACAACACTGAGCTAGAAATTGCTGATTCATATATTTACCTTGGCCAGCTGATTTCAATGGATGGCAACATTATGAAAGAACTCAACAGACGTATTAAACTTGGCTGGAGTGCATTTGGAAGAAACAGTTTTATCCTGAAGGGGAAATTGCCTTTATGTCTAAAAAGAAAAGTCTTCAACCAGTGTGTATTGCCAGTCCTCTCTTATGGATCAGAGACATGGAGTCTAACAGTTGGAGCAATACGAAAGTTACAGACAACGCAAAGGAGCATGGAGAGGTGCATGCTTGGAATAACTAGGAGAGATCGGAAAAGGAACACTTGGGTGAGAGAGCAAAGAGAAGGAGAAGATATCACTGTTTAAGAAAAAAGGGTGAAATGGCGATGGGCTGGGCATATCGCAAGAAGAACTGATCAACGATGGACAACAGAAATTCTGAACTGGATTCCAAGAGACCACCGAAGACCTAGAAAACGTCCTCAAACTAGATGGGTGGATGAAATAAGAAAACAGGTTGGGGTGACGTGGAAACGAATGGCCCAGGATAGACTTGTGTGGAAAGCATTTGGAGAGACCTTCATCCAGCAGTGGATAGATAATGGTTGAATATGATGATGATGATGATATATATATATAGCAAAATTGTAGTATGATTGTGACATGTAGTACCTTCTAATGTAATATACATGAATACACATATCTAAATGTATATTAACTTGGACAAAGTTAAAGTTGTAAAGTAATATCACACAAGGTAGTAAACCCAAGTAAATTTAAGTAGTAGAAACATCTCAGAATAAAAATTGACATGTAGTAGTAAAAGGTGAAGAGGAGTAAAAGATTAAACAATACCAAGAATTTTGTTCTTCATCAGGGTTCGCACAAAATCCCTGTTATTGGTTTGCTTTTTCTGACTACAACAATTAAGATTAGTGATTAATACTGAATAAACCAGCATTGACCAAAAATTAGCTAAAAACAGTATAAACCCAGAATATAATTAGTTTAACAATATTTTAGTAATTTAGAAGGGTCTCTTTATTAATACTGAGAACAATCTCAATTGCTATATATCAATCTCAATCTCTCTCTCTCTCTCTATATATATAGTCACTAAAACTGAGCTTTCATGACCATCCGGTGCACAGAATCCTTGGGAAGTTATGCACTACTCAAGATATCTGAGCGATGAGCTGAAATTAGTAGTGCATCCTGTAATCCAAAGGAATGGCTTTTATGGTAACCCAGAAAACCTGTTGATTGCCATGATCAACAACAAACGATCTTATGTGAGGAAATTAGGTTTGAGAAGAATCCTGAAGGCCCGAACGCTTCCCAATGAAACTATTCGTGGTTTTGTCCTTCCACATATCAATTTGCAGGCAAACGACTATACAGAATTGATCAATTGGCAGAATTGTTTACTTACGGAACTTCCACTGACTAAACATAGCCTATACCCAGTGCGGAACTTGAGAAAATGGCTAGAAAGTGACGTTATTCAAAGTAAGCTATGGGATCTCCCATGCCATACACAAGCTGTTGAAAGGGCAGTCAAGTTAGTGACGGAGGCATCCTCATCTGTTTGTGGAGCAAAAAGTCGCGATGGTTTTATACGTACAACATTGGCGTCCCGAAAGCTAATGCCAAACTTCGAAAATAAGGCAAATTATAAAGTGTAAGATTGTATATCACTAAACAAAACAAAAACTGTGCCCATATTTGGTTGAGAGGTTGGGTGGGAACGGGTGGAATTCGAATGCAGCCACCTTCTCGTGCTAAATTCTGGGTTATTCTGTCATAATTTTGGCAAAATAAGCAAAGAGCTGCTTTAACCTATTGACGCAGATGGGATATCGACGGTCCTTTTTTTGGTACTTTATTCTTTTATACTTTAGTTTTAATCATAAAAAATTCTATGGTATTATTATAGAAAAAGAGAAGTTTAATAATGACCTTGATGTTTAAAAGTATGTTTAATAAAAATTCTGCCTCAAAGGGTTAAAATATCAAAATTTTGCAAATAACACAAATTTACCGGCCTAGCGGAGGACTTAAATATGATACGATATCAAAATATTTTTATCCACAAACGAACGGTCGTTCTATGCAACTATTTCCAGTACAGGCGGTTAAAAATTTTGTTACGTAAAAAAATTAAAAAATAAATAAAAAGTGTTGAATTTTACATATTTAGAGAAATTTCAAGGGCCTGGGGGGCCTAATATATATTTTAATTTAAAATTTTTTTTACAAACATTTGATAACAATACACAACTTGTCCCACCACAGGCGATTTTGATTTAAAAAAAAAAGTAAAAATTGACCCACCCTACTGTATATTAAGGTGTATGTAATAAACTAAAAGGCGTTTGGTTCAAATATAAATCCTACTACCAGATCTGAGGGAATATATATGTATGTAAACTTTTTATGATGTCTTAAATTATCCAGTTGTGAAAAGGCAGTGACGAACTAGCTGCATTGTTCGAAACAAATATAACATTTTTAAAATTTTCAATTTACTTGTAACTTTAAAGAGGTGACGCATTTTTTCTAAAGTTGAATAAAAACATTTTCTCTCATTTTTTAGTAATTTAAAAAAAACCATACATTTTATGCCAATCAAATTCAGTTAGGGGCATTATTCTGAATATGTATTGAAGATATTCCGACCGATTAGCAATAACCTGCACGCAAAAATCAAAGTATTTTAGTTCGTTTGGAAATATATAGATGACAGCACCATCCAATTATATAAATATTTGTCGTATGTTAACCAGGCAGTAGACTTTATCTTCATGAAGCTAAGCCGGGGGGGAGCAGGGCTGTGCTCACGGTGTTAGCGGCCCTTTTGCTTTGACTGCTTTGACTTAACACAACAAAACAAGATTGACCAGGGTTTAGCATTACAAAATAAAGTTCTCCAATCTGGTATAAAAGCTGTGGGTAAAGATAAAGAGAAGACAATGAAGTTAAATTAAAAATAGGAGATAAAATTTAATTAACATACGAATCATTATAAATTATAACTATAATCATTAAGTACACTATTAGAACTTACAAAGTAATTTTTCTAGCTTTTTGTGCAGCCAAGTGTCGGAAACCCGGAGCCTCTGCAGTGGTCATAGACCACCACAACAAACGTGATAACCTACGTAGGCTATAGATGCTAACGCATTTGACTTATAACACATGTATTTATTTCGACCACCATTTAAAAGTTGCATTATGGGAAGTATGACGTCACACACACAAAAGGTGAGTTGACCAAATACTTTGTCGAAAGTATATGGGGCCGCTAAAATCTGATTTCTTGGTACTTGCATTACACTTTTTTGGCGGCCCTGGGCGGCCGCCCAGCTTGCACCGGGGCTGTCATTATATTTGATCGGGCCCATTACTGCACCTATTTAAACCCTTAGACCATATAATATGGATAAATAATACGTTACTAGTAAATACATTTTTTCAATAATCTCTTCATGCTCTTAACCTGTTAACCGGGGAATAAAATTTTGTGAAACTCGTTTCACACTGGGGACTTTTTTTCACAGTGATAAGTAATGTCATCACACCATCACGCTAGGATTAAATATATAAGAACTACATAAAACGTAATGCGTTCAACATAATACGGTTAATTTTAATGACGAAAAATGTCGTTCGCATTTTGGTAGTCTTCTGGGCATGACGAAAAATGTCGTCATACCCAGTTAACAGGTTAATAAAAATTAAGCCTAATAGCGAAAAATTCTTTTAAAAGACGCCTCTATGAACTGTGAATAGCTGTCGTGGAAATGTTCGTATGAAATGTTTGTGATAACGAGAATCAATCATTTACGATGCGAACAGAAGAAAAACCCATACTAAATACATTAATAAGCTGTTCTGTGAAATAAGTGAATTGATCCCTTTCTCCCCATTTTTTTCAATTATATGCAATACAATATCGAATCATGATTGTTTTAGAACACTAGAAGAATGGGGAGAAGCTTGCTAGGAAGGAGGAGAAGTCCCTTGTTCACGTGACCAATGATACGTTTAACCTCACGTGATTCAGAGCTGCTCGGAGATCAGCCGTTAACATGGGGACCCTGTGTCTATCCTTTATATGGTCTAAGTTTAAACCCTCATGACGTCACTTGATGAGTCTTATTGTATAAATGCTGTCTATATGTGTATGACTTGTTTGAAGGAAAAAACGCCACATATTCGTCGAAATATCACAATTTTATGTTGAGAAATTATTTAGATATTGCTGTAGCTTTACATTACAGATTGCAAAAACATTCGGAGGTAAATAAGTTTTTAACGTATAGGTAATCTATGTCATAAGATTCATACTTGTATGAACCTTATACGTATTTGTTAACTTATTACGTATTTGTAAGTATATGACTGTGCTTTAATTTAAAGAGAAAGTTTTGTGACAGACAAATTTGCGTCTTTAAACTATAAAATAATGTTTTATGACATTCAAAATTCAATTAATAATTGCTTTAAATGAAGGAAAGAGAAATAAATATCCGAAGAAATTATCGCTGCAGCGGTTGAAAACAAGTTTTGCGGATACAAATTTACGAGGATAGATTTTCTTTTTAACTTATTATTTTTCATTGATGTTATTATGCACATTGCATACTTAGTATTATGTACACTATAAGTACCTGCAAGATTGTTTCTAGAATGGGGAGGCAAACGTATTATGCACATGTATCTTTCTGAGGCTATTTCAAGAGGTTCCGCGCGTCAATTTGTTGCGCCACAATTGTCTCAAGTACCTGTCCCAAAGTAGAATTCGTCGTGGACAATTCGTTGCGAGTAATTCGTCGTGAGCAGAATTGTCGTGGGATTACCTGTTGTGAGTAGAATTTGTCGCGTCATATTTATGACTTTATAATTTGCAAAATATTTGTTTATTGGTTTTGTACGTAAATACAGCAGAACCGCAGCAATTCGGCATACGAATAAAGCCACAACAATAGTCCCTCGAAAATCCGAATTTTGCTTACGCGAAATATCTGCTACACTATTTTGTTGGACACTCGTTCAACATTTTAATTGTAAATACAGTTGCACCCGATAATCCGAATTTCGCTTAACCAAAATGGCCTATGCTATCGTATGACCGGGGTACTACTGTCTAAACAAGTAAAACGTTGAACGAGTGTCTAATTACACAATAATTTAACAATAATATTTAACAAATATTTAACAATAATTTAAAAATAATTAAAAAATTAATATTGCAGGCCATTTCGGATTACTAGGTTCTACTGTATTTACAAGTAAAACATTGAACTAGTGTCTAATTAAAAAAATATTTATAAAAAACAGTATTGTAGGACATTTCGGTTAAGTAAAGTTCGGATTTCTGGGCTTCTGCTGTATTTACAAGAAAAGAAACCTCCAAAAAAATAAACATATTGTCGGATTACTGGGGTCCTAATCTATTTACAAGCAAAGAAACCCTAATAAATAAATATATATCGCAAATTATAACATAAGTATGATGCGACGAATTGTTCTTGCGACGAATTGGCACGACATCTTTTTGGAACCCTCCCATCTCCTTGTCATATTCAGGTGTCAATGAAAAAACAATTTAAATTTTATTAAAATAATAATGATCGTGTATTAATATCATTCAAAGGTCTAACAAAATTTAAATTCTACGCAATCGAAACGGAAAAATAAATAAATAAATAAAGCTTGCGTATGAAATACATCCAAAGAGCTAAATTAGAATTTGAATTCTACATAATTGAAATCAAAAAAAAAAGGTTTAGAAAAATGCATTCTCTGCGCACATTACCCATCGATTCTGAGGCCTTAAATTGTGACGTTACGAAGCCTGGTATCGGGTCCTATCAAGTATAACGAAGGCCTCGCTCACACCCCCCCTAAGCACGGCTCTCGGGGAGGGGTAGACGCATTATATTTATAACAATAAAAATGTTTCACGTTTATTCATATGGTAAATAAAAACACAAATGGTTTCTTTCTATCTTGATGATCAGACCAAGTGAAAACTGAATATACAGGAAGAAGATGGACAATTTGTTCGGCGGCCGATACTCAAGGCCGGCTTTATTGGGTGGGGGGACGGGGAGTCTCCCCCCGGTCGGTAAAATCAAGTTCCAAGTTGGAAAATTCCGGTTAAATTCGAAAAAAGGGATGAATAATTAATTCACATATAAAAGGTTAAACACTGGTAAAATATCACAAAACTTGGTAAAATAGCACAATGGGCACAGTTTCTGAACTATATGTTTTAATATAGCTTTAAAACTTTTTTTGAAGGCTTTTAGCCCTCTTCAAAGAAGGTTACATAATACTGGAACTATTAAGACTGAACTAATAATAAACAAAATTTTCAAACACTGTCACACTATCTAAAGTCACGTACAATTGACTAAAACCAAATGAGTTTAATAAAATTATTAAAAATACACTTAAAGAAAAAAAAGTAAACAACCAAACACAAACAATAATCTAAAATGGAGAAATCTAGTGTAACTTAATGTGTAGGAAATTAGTCCATGCCGGATGTAATTTTGTGGTAATATCCATACATCCAGTTACACATCCATACATACAGTTCCTGCCCTGATTGCGGGAAGAACTCGCGGGAGGGCCGTCGACGCTGTTTGTCTGGTCCACAGGGAAGAGATATGGTTCTTTTCATTAATGAGAACCGTATACGCCATGAAAGCTCACTGACTACTCGTTTATTACGGCTTTCACCCCAAATCTACGAGTGGAGATTACGCCAACAGTGCAATACAGTTTATTCCAAAGAGGTCACCCTCTGTAGCTATGACCGCGCAGAGTGGCGCTTAACTTCGGTGTTCATTATACAATAATTTTTGCCACCCACGTTTAAGTAGCTCAAACTAGAGCTTTTTTTATATTTGGAGAAAATTTTTTTATATTCGGTGTTCATAATGGGAACCGGTGTATTTTATCCACTCGGCTGCCGTTGGCCGAACGCCAATAGACAAAATCCCAATAACGTTGGAGATCCTCCTCACAGAATGACCTTCTATGACCTCTTAACTAGTGACTGCATGATCTGACAGCTTTGCGTCCATTGACATATTTCATCTACTCAGTGAGACGCGTCGAATGGCATCTGATTTGTTGTGGAACGCCGTAGGCAAAATCCCATAGACATCTGGCATCGTCCTTTGTTTTTAAGGAGCCAGTTAATTTTACATACGATCGGATGAATTTTACAATGGGATTTTAATTGCCGTAGCGAAACCTGGGGATATGGACGAACTGATAAAAATGGGGAAGAGCTCGAAACTTAGGCAGACGAAAACGATTTTCAAGTCGTTGATGACCCAAAATTGCCTGCATCATTTAATAGTGGAGATGGAGGAGATGATATACACTACTGGCCATTAAAATTGCTACACCAGGAAGAAATGCAAATAGTAAAATGATATTTATTTGACATATATATTATAGTGGAAAGAGCAAGTGATTAAATTTACAGGAAATTAGGATGGTTAGATCCTGAGAAATCAGTACCCAGAGCAACCACCTTTGGCAGAAATAACAGCATTTATCCGCATGGGCATGGAGTCAAACAGAGATTGTATGGCATGTATGGGTACAGCAGCCCATGCAGCTTCAACACTATGCTACAGTTCATCGACAGTAGTGAATGGTGAGTGGTGGTGTGCCAGTCGCTCAGCAACCATTGACCACACGTTTTCAATTGGTGAGAGATCAGGAGAACGAGCTTGCCAGAATCGAAACATTTTCTGTATCAAGGAAGGTCAGGACATTACGGGCAACATGCGGTCGTGTATTGTCTTGCTGAAACATATCGTTCAGGAGGCCTTGAAGGCAGGACAAAGCCACAGGCCTTAACACATCAGAAATGTAACGGTGGCTGTCCAAATTGTCAGGAATGCGAACAAGAGGTGATCGAGACATATATCCAATGGCACCCCATACCATCACTCCAGGTGATGGGCCAATATGAAGATGTCGAATGCAAGCTGGCAATGTGCGTTCTTCACGATGCCTCCAAATACAGATGCAGCCATCATGATGTTGTATACAGAACTGGGATTCGTCTGAAAAGATAACGTGACGCAATTCCTGCGTCCAGGTTCGTCGTTGATCACACCATTGGAGGCGCTCTTGTCCGGGACGCAGCATCAAGGGTAGCCGAAGCCATGGTCACCGTGCTGACAGTCCATGCTGCTGCAAATGTCGTCGAACTATTCTTGAAACTTGTTGTTTTGCAAACGACTTCATTTCCGAACTCAAGGTTCGTGACGTGGCTGTACGATCCCTTGTGGCTATACGGATAAGACGTTTGTCTTCTCGGCTGTTAGTGATGGGGGGCCGCTCAGATTCTACACGACGTTCCGCATGACTGTCCTGAACCCATCGATTCCATACTCTGCGGACAGTCATGGGATCTCGACCAATATGAGCAGCAATACTGCGGTACGATAAACCGCAATCCCGGTAGGCTACAATCTTTCTTCAATCAAAGTCAGATACGTGCTGGTAGGCATTTCTCCTCCTTACACGAAGCATTACAAACCTTCTTGGCCAAAAACAAACGTTCAAATGCAATTCGAGTATGAGAAAACTGCTGTCAAATCTCTGCTTTTATAAAAATGTAGGTGTCTTAACCTCCGCCTACTTTACATGAATGCGCTGAATATCTAATCGTTTGCATATCACAGAATGTTCTATCTGTCATGCAAATTTCACATGTGTGGCGTGCCGTCTTCCTGGTGTAGCAATTTTAATGGCCAGTAGTGTAATTCGGAGAATATTTTTGTGAGCAGGAGGATGTTGGCAAAGTGTGTGAAGTTTGTGGATGATTTGATTTCGCGGACTCAAAATAGATTCGTTCTACACATTGTGAATGCTGTGGTGAAACCACAGGAAGTGCCATATCGAAAACGTTTTAATTTTAAGAAGGCTAATTGGATGAATTTCCGTAAGCAACTGGAGAAGGGAATTGTCAAAATTCTTGCGCGCCCAGAGAACTATTACGAATTTGTTAAATTTGTGAAACACACCTCAAGGAAAAACATATCGAGAGGATGCCGAACACAATGCATTTAGGGACGAAGTGGTGACATCAAACCATTACTTGATGTGTATTAGAGACGATTTGAACAGTATCCTTTCGATAAGGACACGATAGAGGTTGGAGAGAAGTTAATGAAGGCAATCGCTGAAGATCGCAAAGCACAATGTGCGTGTTAGTAGAGAGTCTGGACATGAAACAAAATATTAATAGCAGATGTGCTTGGAGGCTTCTAAAAAACTTAAGTGGAGACCCAAATAAACCTCAACAGAGACACAAAAATATAACAGCCGATCAGGTAGCAAATCAAATTTTGAAGAATGGGAAAACCAAGGAGAAGAAAGAGATAGGGTACAGGGTGTACGTAGAAGATAAAATCGGGATATCGGATTCCTTGATATACCTTTTTTACCAATAGAATTAGAGGAAGATATTGGGAATATGAAGCTAAATAAAGCCTTGGGCGTTCATAACTTGAGAGTTGAACAAATAAAACAGTTTGGTCCCCGTATTTTGAAGTGGCTCCTGCAGATGATGAATAGATGCATCACGTAACTTAAGATTCCTTGAGTATGGGGACAGGCCAGAGTGGTGGTGTTACTGAATCCTGGAAAGGAACCAATCGACTCGAAAGGTTACCTTTAAGTGTCATTGTTGTGCTATCTTTACAAGATACTGGAAAAGATAATCCTCAATCGTGTCGCAGAGACCGTTGATGGAAAGATCATGAGGGAACAGGCCGGGTTTAGGTCAGACAAGTTCTGTTACGGATAGGTAATCTCACACAACACAGAAGACGGTTTTGAGAGAACGATGAGTAGTAGTGTGGCTTTCATAGACTTGACTGCTGCATATAATTCTGTTAACTACAGGAAATTGTTGTGTAAGATGTATCAGCTAATTGATAACAATAAGTTTACAATGGTCATTGGTAGCTTTCTTCAGAACCGAAGGTTCTGTGTTTACTTGAATGGAAGCAGTAGTAGATGGAGGGTACAAAAGAAAGGGCTCCCCCAGGGAAGCGTACTTTCTCCGATATTGTATAATATCTACACCAATGACCAACCTATCCTTGAGAATGCACGGTTGTTCATTTATGCCGATGATACGGCAGTGGGTGTGATGGGTTTTGGTTTCGACGAGACTTCTGGAAGGCTTTTCAGACCCCTGGAAGAATTATCGCAATATTATGACGCCAATCATTTAAAGCTAAACCCGAGCAAAACTCAAGTGTGTGCATTTCACCTTCGTAACCAGGATGCGCGTGTGAAATTGGAAGTCACATAGCGAATAAATAGATTACAACACTGTCCAACTCCAAAATATCTCGGTGTCATTCTGGACAGAACACTTTCTTTTAAACAACATTGCCTCAATACAAAGACCAAAGTTGTTGCTAGAAATACCATCAGACGCAAATTGGCAAGCTATACATGGAGAGCTCAATTTTCCATTTCGCGAACATCGACCCTGGATCTGAATATGCGGCTCTGGTTTGGAGTGCATCTTCGCATGTCAGACATGTGGACATTGCAGTAAACGAGGCAATGCGCATAGTGACAGAATGCCTCAGACCTACACTTACTGATAAACTGTACCCTCTTGTTGGTATCTTCTCACCAAATCTTAGAAGGGAGGTGGCGGCCGATGCTTAGAGATTCAAACAAGAAAATGACACTCGACACCTATTAAGTGGATATATGCCTCAGACTCGTCGGATCAAGTTTAGGAAGGGTTTTACGTCAAGAACTAAAACCCTTGAGGACTCTATGAGAGTAAGTCGACTGGCTAAATGGAGGGAGGAACTTACCAGCAGAGAAATGGAACCGAGAGAGGAGATAGCTACCGGACATCAACTCCCTTATACAGTCTAGAGGACATTGAATAGGATGAGGGTTGGGGTACCGAAATTTAAGACAAACCCGATCAAGTGGGGGTTGTCAATTGACAGAGACATGAAGTACGACGACTGTGGAGAAATTCAGAGCCCAACACACTTTCTTATCTGTCCGCAGTTACTGGAACTATGTACCATGGACGACTTGCTTCGGGCTGATGACACGGCTGTAATGACGGCATAGTTTTGGAAGTGTAGGGTTTGATATGGGCACGGAAAGAAAGAAGAGAAAAAAGGCATTTCTTCCCCATCTACGTCTATTGCGAGATACCATTGGCCCTGAGACTTTGTCTTTGTAAATGATTACTTTACACTTTATCGTATAGTTGGTATTGATATACTGTTGGAAAGTGAGGATAATATGAATGCCACCGAACGCGTATGAGATCTCTAGGTTGATGTCTTGCTGCACGTTTTCAACCAGGTAAAGGCAGCGCTGAGAGAAGAATAAGGAACATTACTACATGAAGGAACATGCCAACACATTGTTCTAAGTATGGACAGACGGGTCATATCCTCGACTGAGGACCATCTCTTATTTTTATTCTGTTTTCTGGGACAGTTGTAAATAAACAGGACAATAATAACACTTAAATAATAGCAGGCTCCTGCTGGGCCCTACACTCGTGGGATCATAAGCCTATATGTAAATGCGGCACTAATAGCGATGCATCTATATCATGGCAACAAAGTATAATGTAGTCAATTCTGAATACAATCCCATTATATCACTTTTCATCCGTTGTTTTGTGACAGTGTTGTTTCCTTTATTGTAGGATTTCACGAAGTTCTTTTGGTGTAGTTTTCCCATATCCTTGTCGCCTCTGTGAAAAGCTGCTGCTGAAAACATAACTGATACTTAAGTTTTGCACACCAGTGTTTATATTTAACTTCATTTTCAATTGACGTTGTTCCCGGGTAAAAAAAAGTATTTCTAAGATATAGAAAAAAAACCCGCATGTGAGAGATTTTATTTCTGAATTTTGAGGGGTGTGGAGAGAGAGAGAGAGAGAGAATATTTTTTTTACATGCATAGATACAATATTGGAATTGTCATTTAATCATTTCAGCATATAAAATTTATTAATACACCTTGTGGTGTTGAAATGATTATGAGTGAAGCGGTCTGAGAATATTTTTTAACTCGCTGCATGATTTAGCAACATTGATACCGTTATTATGCTATAACGACCACTTTAAAATTTACAGTTTCTTAATTTGTTGTACAAGTGTGTGTGTATGTGTGTGTGTGTGTGTGTGTAATACAAATATTGTCTAAAATGTCAAAAACAGAACAAGTTTTATATATGCACTTTTATATATCTCCCGCGAAGAAATTGTACTGAGATATTAGAATTACAAAATAAATATTCATTTTAACAAAACAATACAAAGATTAATCGGGCCTAACACAGTTTATAAAATTGCTTTGGTTAGGGTGCGAAAGTCACAAAAAACGAAGAAAGTAAAGATTGTGCCTTCACTTGACAAAGGGAGCAGTTGGCTCCCGAAACGTCGTGTTTTTAAACCTTACGCCAGTGTCGAAATAACTGTTTGTTATGGAATCTCCTGGTGAAACTCTGTATTGTTTCGTAAGAAAGTAAACGAATAAAAGTAAAAAGTATTGAAATTTATCTGTAAAACATTAAAGTACGACAAAGGCAATAAACAGCCCTCATTTCCTTTTCGCTACTTTTGAAGTGGCAAATTGGGGCTATTTATCATTTTTAGATGAAAAGTTAAGCGATGGACGTTATGCTTGTTAATTTCAGTATACTGAAAGTCAGTTCATAAAGAATGATGTTTGGACTTCGCCGTGTACCAAGCCCAGATTCAGGGCGGTGCCAGCGATTCCTTCGCATAAGGCGCCAAGCTGAGGGAGGGGGACGGGGCCAAATACCCTATTAACCCCCATGTGTTGATGAGTCCAAATCTAATCATTTAGTCACATCATTAAAGGGGTTTTTGGTAAAATAAATTTTCAATAAACTCATTATACCAGTACTGGTATAAAATATCTTTTATACTACTTGGGTTTAATTTAGTGTGCATGAAAAAGCAAAAGCCCTCTTTACAACAAAACCACAATATAGAACTACAAGTGAAAAAATGAAAAAGACATTAAACTTAATGAACCTCTTTAACTGGACAGAAGACTAATAACGAATTACAGATTACTGAAAGTCATTTAAGGTTTTAATTTTCTTGTTAACATAATTAAATTTTTGGCATATCAGAAAAAATTCTTGTTGTTTAACTCAAAAAAACAAGTTTTGAATAAGTGTTTTGTCGTGAGGGAATTTTAATTGTTGTCATGGCTTTCTGTTTTTGTAATAATAGGAAAATTCAGTGGGTCTATTAAGATAATTTCTAAATAAACAACTGCATCAAAAGGAATCACTCTTAAAATAGTTAACCATCAAGAGGGTGGCCCCACGTTTGGCCTTGCGCAAGGCGCCATATTACCTGTCCGCCCCTGCATATACCACGCAGCTCGCCATAAACCTTCTGTTGTAAGAGTTTTAATCCGCCGGGCATAGTAGCAATGTCAAGTTAAGGGATGTTTAGACACAAAAAATAAAGAAAACCTTTACGAAAACTGGCTGTCCGAACACCATCATCATCATTTCGAAGAGGAAAATTCGTCAGTCTTTTGCAAAACTTCTCTGAAGTTGTAGAAGACCACGGATGTATAATTAAAGTATTAACGTTTCAAAATCAGTGACTGAGTCTTACTGAATTTTGGCAAGAAGACAAGAAAATTGATATTTGTCACGTGGGAACTTAAGTACTGGAATAGGCTGGGAAGACACTAAATAGGAGAATAGTAAACCCCATGAAGTAATGGTATATGCTAGGTGTTTTCAAACTTTTTTGATCCCACCTCCCTTTACCTCTCATAAATTGTTAGCGGCTATCAAATATACAAAAATGTACAAATCACACGTTATAGATATTTCTACATAATATTCTGTATAAAATGTGTTAATTTTTATATAATATAATTTAAATGCAATATTTTATATGACATATTGTATACAATGTGTTAGTCAATGTCGACGCCTTTAACCGCGATGCACAGTTTGAAAACCCCAACTATATATTAACAAAAAACCACTTTCCTCATTAATGGTTATCGAACTGCCTGCTACTAAGCGTTTTTTCCCCTTCTTCCAGTGTGTCACTCTATTTGGATGGCTCAAACCGCAGTTTTAAGATGAAAAAAAAATACGTCGTTCTCTTTCTCCCAAGTCTAATATCAAACCCAATGCGATGAGGAAAGCCAGTTTTATCGTTTATGACCATTAAGCTACTTGCTATTATATGTTTATTTTAGTATATCGCTTCAGAGAGAGAGAGAGAGAGTTGGCAGGACCGAACAATATATTTTTTTTAAAAAAGAAGGGAAAGACGACGCTCCCAAATCTGGTATCGAACTCGGGATCTTATTCAATGACGACAAGCTAGTTTAAAAGCCTGTATAAAATGCTAGTCAGCATCGTGATGCCCTTGATGGAAATACGCGACTCGCAGTTTAAATGTTATATGCAATAAATGTTATATACAATATTATATATCTAATACTATATATATCAAATCTGAAAGAAATAATGCTAATTGAGTTCAATTTACATATTTTAAGTAAGACGTAAAAGCAAGGATTCTATGTAAGTGAATATATTGTTAGTAACATTCATAACAGTGCAAATGATGTCTGTCTGGGCGACAGCGCATAAAGACGAGCGTTTGACCAGTTCGCACTGCCCATGAACATGAATATTATATTTGTTAGTAGATATTTAACCGGTGTTTTATAATATGTGCTGCGAAATCTAAGAGATTTATTGAAAATATAAAAAAAATGGGCTGACAGTGTTTAATTTTAGCATTAGTTAGATTTTGTTTAGCTCAAACTTTATCAATTATTCTGCTGCACATCACTTTTCAATGGCTAAATTTTCCTTTTTAAGTTTTTTAGACAAACAGTTGTTGGAAAACTACTTTTTGTTGATTAGTTCAAAAGCTGTTGGTATTTCTACTTCTTCAGTACCTTTTAGTGCGTGTATTCAGAATATATGTGTATGGCTCACCCAAGGAGGCCCGTAAGAAGTGACCCAAATTGGGCTTCGCGATAGCTAGAGTTAGCCTTGATTATTTTTACACCAGATTGCGTTACTAGAAAACCGAACGTAAACCGTCATGAAACGAATCCTTGATAATTTGTTAAATCTAACCATCCTGAGCAAGGGTTAATTTGAACACAGATAAATTCTGTATATATATATTAGCATATTTTTGTTTAATCGAAATAATGAATACATATTATCATGTATTAAAAAACGTCGGAAGGAAACCTTTAATTAATTAAAATAAAATACAACAACAACAACAACTTTATTTTGGAGAGATCATGAACATTTTTACAGGGATATAAATCGTGGTTCCATTTCATGATAAACGTTCATGGTTCATGTCCACCCGGGCAACGATAGGTAAAGACAAAATCTGACGAAGCCCATCCTGCCCGAGAGAATATATATTGAATTATTTTGCAAATAAGTATAACTTAAATTATAAAAGGAAAATAAAAACATCTTTTACAACTCACTCATCATAATATTATACGCTCAAACACTAACTCCTTCCTCATTTTCACTTTACTTTTGTAAAGAAAACATTCCCGATATTATGTAATAAAATTGAATTGCCTTGTTTAATAATTTGTCAGTGCTCCCAAATTGGGGGGAAAGAATAGAAAAGCTGCCTTAAAAACCCAAGATGCCTCTAAATCTTGAAAAAATTTCTTATTTCATGTATATAACATTATATCAATAGTGACGTATGAGTATGACTGAATCGATATGCCGGGAAAATCAAATCAAATTTTATATATTCAAACTTTATTCAATAATCGTAATCGTAATCATGATTATTTTATGTGTAGTCATGATCGTAGTCGTAATCGAAAAATGATTGAAATCGTAATCAAAATCGTAATCTAAATTTTAATACTTAGGTAATCGTAATCGCAATAATAATCCTACTATGGTAATCGTTTCCAAGTATGGTTCGGATTTCTCGGAAGACTGTAGAACCCGCCGCAGCATGATTCTTGCGCCGTAAAACACAAACAAGGTTTCTTTGGCAAAAGGGACAGGTAGAGCGCTTATTTTTCGTTTCAAAGGAAAGTAACGCCTTAATTTTCTCTTTAAAGGACATCTAGGGCTAACTTTGCGATTCAAAGTGTAAACGTTGAGGGGCGTCCGTGAGAAAGCTTCCAAGGGTATCTATGCGTTTTAGTTGCATAGTTCAAGTTAAGTTCATTCCATCTCAGAAAACTTTCGAGATGTTTAACCTCACTCATGTCTGTCTAACACAGTGCGGTGACGTCACTGCACTGCACTCCAGTTCTTTGCGTACTCTACATAACATATACTTTGAACAAAGTACAATCAGAAAATTCGTGTTTGATCGCCGCTGGGACATCTTGGTGTCGTTTTCCTACCAATCCATTTTCAGGGTTTTGATTCCCTCGGAGCAAGAGGTTCGAATTCTTTCAAAAACTAGAGGTTCTGCCAGAGGCGTAGCCGGGGGGGAGTTTTGGGGGTTGTAACCCCCATCGCAATGAAATTTTGTATATTTAACATAGGAATGTATGAGTTGTAGCACTGTAACCCCTCCCATTAAGCCTATAACCCCCTTATGAACTTTCTGCCTACACCACTGGGTTCGGGAGCATCATGATCTGAGTTGTATGTGCCTCATTAAACACAAGCGAAAACAAAGCAGTGGATGGGTTTTGCAATCATTTATACTTTTATTGAGACTAGATTATGTGCCTCACAACAAGGAGGACTGTATCTTATTTAAAAGGAAAAGCTGCATTCATGGAGATGTTTAATGGGGAGATTATAACATCATTAAATATATATATATATATATTATAGTTTTGTTTTTTGTTTTTTACAGCGCATGAACACCAACAGTCCTGCTGCTCCTGGATCTACAGTTTTCCGAGGAATTCGAACAGGGGTGTAGTCGTAAATTATTAAGCAGTGCCTGAACCCTCTGTCCTTGGCGGTGTTATTGAGAGGGATATTTGGGAAACAGAATAAGTGGAAGCAGAAGCGTAGCCAGGGGAAGGTTTTGGGGGTTGTAACCCCCCATCGCAATGAAATTTTGTATATTTAACATAGGAATATATGAGTTGTAGCTCTGTAACCCTCCCCTTATGAACTTTCTGCCTACGCCACTGAGTGGCATCTCTGAAAGTAGTGCCGGAACGGCGTTCCGGCTCCACTACACCTCTGAATCCGAACCTCTTAAGGCTTACGAAACCAACCCTCAGACTACAATGAGCAATTTGTCGGTAAGCCTTTTTTTAACCGTTGGAAGTTAACCCGGGTTAATACTGCAAGGGGCCAAAGACGTAGGTTGATAAGTAAGGACTCTTACCGCATGGCATTGCTAACACTTATGGGAGAAAAACGTTTGCGCACCAGACTTTGCAGTTTAAACGAGAATAGCTTTAGTTCGCTGTTTAGTGCCTGCAGGTAATAACGTTTGTCATTCACGAATGCTCCCCCGTGTTATGTATGTACAAAGCAGAAATCAATGATGAGCGTTTTTGCCGCTACAAGATTGTGTGGCAATCGAAATTCATAGACGTATAAAAGCAATTTATGGCAATATTTGTACGGATGTTCATCACTATGATCCCAAAAACAAAAAGTTAATCCATGGACTAAGGGCCGCCGTGTGCTGGTGGTGTGCAGGTTGTGCCTCGCACAAAGGCACTTGGTCAGAATGGGCGCCATTTCAATATGACAAATAGTAATTTTTTATGCAATGCATTCAGATCAATTATTGAATGCATAAATAATTAAATTTATTGTGACGATAAATGATAATAACTTTGTATACTATTCATGAAGTAAAACTTGGCTGCAAAAATTGCACAAGTTAAAATAAAGAGTAAGGCGATGAAAAATGAATAATAAACAACGAATTAGCCGCTTTACCATGATATACTGCTACTACATGAGTGGTACGTAGGCTAGAATTTAGGGTGCGAGGTATATATTGTATTTGTATATTAAAGAAATGAAAAATTCTTAAAATTAATTTTATTTTAATTTATAAATTCTACTTTATAGGGTGCTGAAATCGAAGTTTGAGCAAAGGCGCCGCTTACCCACGTGGCGGTTCCGCATGAACTATTGTTACCCAGATTTTCTAAGCGTAAAGACATTCAAAAGGATTCCTTCGGCGCGAAAAAGCATGTTCACCATTTGTTTTTTAGATGCAAGGGACGTATTTTACATGGCAGTTTAACTTAAGGAAATAACGACTAATTCCCCAAAGTTTTGTAAAACCTCATCAGCACTGAAGAAGCACAACCTCAGGATCAGGCCTGAAAGAAACATTTTCTTATCACGACACGATAACGCAAGGCCGCATTGCAGTCGACAAACGATGGAAATGGTGGCAAGCCTTAAAATACCCACTTTCTAACACCCTCCATGCAGTTCAAATTTGGCACCGTTCGACGTCTGTTTTTAAAATTGAATGAGACGGTGAAAGATCATAGTTTTTTGTCCAATGCCGCGGTTGAAGTTGTGCACAAATGGATCAAGAGCCAACCATAAACTTTCTTCATAGACGGAGTGAGAAAGAAGTTAGTACGTTTGGCCAGATATGTAGAAGTAGATGGTGACTACGTTGAAAAAAAAAAAAAAAAGAGTCGATGTTTTTAAGAGGGCTCAATTTTCTTCATTTTGATACCACTTTCATTATTTTGTTAGAAACTTACTAGATACGATTGGAGATCTTCCTTGCCAATCAGTTATATATGCTAATATTTTATGTATACATACACATGCATACATGTAATCGTAGCCCTATAATCACCCCTTATAAACTTTCTGCATACGCTACTGACTGCAATGGGGTTGAATTTAAATATTTTTCAAACTGTTTTTTATATTTAGTTTCTTATTAAAAACTTTATTTGATTATTTAGTTCGAGAAAATGGAAAACGCTGGATTGTAGCTTAAATTTGTGGATGAGCCTAGCAATTTTAAATGCTTTGAAAACTCTTACGTTATGATTTAATGCCCAAAAATTCCCCCCTCTCATAAATAAGGGAGACCCCTTTCAAGCATAGACACAAACAATTGCTTAACCATCACGGCTGCCGCCATGGTCAAGCTACCGGTTAATAAATACAACGTCGGGTGACCAACAAGTTGAAATTTGGCGACTCGGATTCGACCCCTGGCGTTATTTTCTATTCTGATTCTTAATAGTCAAATGAAGATCCTAACTCGATCCTAAAGACCATGGATGATAAAAACGCAGGTTAGACCAATATTGTTTCAAGAAAAGAGAATTCTTATGGATGAAAAATTCTAAATTCACCACAAATGGATTACTTCTTCGTTAAAGAGACTTCGTCCATGATGAAATGTGGAGGACTTCGTGATTATTTCCTGAAAAAATACCAAATCCTATATTCAATTTACATTGACCAGTAATCTGAAAAAAATTGTCCAATGATCACCATATTTATTTGGAGATTAGGGTCAAAAGTAGGATAGGAGCAATATTGCTCAGTGTTAGAGCCGTTCTAATCGCACATTAGATGGGTTAGAGGTTCAGTTCGTTCCAAGAACGCTCTTTCCTAATAAGTTTAAATCAAGATTTGAGAGGTCATAGTTTTCTTCATGGAAACTGAAAGTGGCTGAATCGTGTTGGATAAAAAAAGATCATCTTTTTTTTTAACAAACTTGGCTGGTAAACGCTTTTTAATTGCTGCAGTTCTCTCACAAGCACCACCCGTGCAGCGTAGTACGTTTTTTCTGTTGCAGATCAGATTTACTGTTTGTTTCTTCAAAAAATATTCATTTCCCGTAGGTATCTAACGGTAATTCACTGACTCTAATAACCATAGCCCGGGTTATATGCACTAAAAATCAGCAAAATATGCATGCAAATATACACTGAAAATCCCCAAAATATGAATTTATATGCACTACAAAGGGTAAAATATGAATTTAAAATGAAAAAATGTGCACTTAGATATTTTGTTCATTTATGTGTGTCATGACAAGTGCCTTGCACCTTAAAGCAAAAAACTGATTTTCATACTAACAGGTTGAAGTGAGTAGAAATATTTGGTATACAACACAATTTTTATTATGTCATATCACAAGTTTTCCATGAATATTCTGAACATTTAAGTTTTATCTTGTTAATAAATAGCATTTTATTGCTAAATAGGTACTTTTCAGATTTGCTGAGGTTATTGGACTGTATTTATAAAATTTGCGGGTAGTTTATAATGGATAATCTGTTCGTAACGGACTATCAGAAACATCTATTACAGAATTTTACCCTTTATAAGTATTTGTTGTTTTTAATCTGACTTTAGGTTATTGTCTCTATCTCGCATAATAGAACTAAACCCTTCCATCTTCCTGCTAAGGGCAGTGGCTAATTCAGTTACAAATGTGACTACAGTTTTTGATGTCTCAGGACATGATTACATGATTATGTGAATTTATTTACAAGTCCATTTTTCTTTCTGATCATATAGGAGTAAAGGAAAATTTAACTATCGCTGTGTGAAAAGTTCCTATAAAAGAATAAAAAATTCTTAAAATCATTAAAAGCCTTAAAATATGCACTTATTCTGAAAAATTACAGTTTTTGTACATTTATATACACTGATGCTGAAAATAGCTAATATATGCAATTGCATATTCACACATGCATTTGCATATAAGCCGGACTCCACTAATAACATAGGAAATCATAAAGAGGTTCTTCAAGAATAAAAGATCCTTCTACCTAAAGGGGTCCTTCAAGAAAAAAGATCCTTCTACATAAAGGGCATCCTCCAAGAATCAAATGAAGAGAGGACTTTGATATGCACTACGATTTTTTTTTTTTCATTGTATCTGGAACTGGAAAATTCCGTATGGGATGACGCATAGGCGTAACTTGAGGATAAAATATAGCATGAACTGGGGGGCAAAAAACAAAAATTCTAGGGGGTAAAAGTACGATTTTGCCTCTTCTCTAAAAAAAACAAAACAAAAAAAACACGGGGGAAGTGCCCTCGTTGCCCCCGCCAGATTACGCCTATGGGATGAGGGGCCCTACAATAGTGCAGTGACATCGCGTTCGCCTAGCGTTTACCCGGGTGCGACTTCTAAAGGTGATAATAAAAAAAAAGTTTACTTAGCAAGCAGTAGGTCCCGAAGCAGCATGATCTTTGTTGTCTTTGCGCCGTACAACACAAACAAATCAAGTAGGGTGAATGTAAATAGAGACGTCGCAATTTTTTTTATTTCATTTCATTTATACACTGAAGTGCCAGAAAAACTGGTACACCTACCTAATATCGTGCAGCCCCCCTCCGTGCGCACGCAGAAGTGCCGCAACACGACGTGGCATGGACTCGACTAATGGCTGAAGGTATCCTGCAGGGCAGTCCACAAATCCATAGAAGTTCAAAGTGGTGAAGATCTCTTCTGAATAGCACGTTGCAAGGCATCCCAGATATGCTCGATAATGTTCATGTCTGGCGATTTAGGTGGCCAATGGAAGTGTCTAAAGTCAGAAGAGTGTTCCTGGAGCCACTCGGTAGCAACTCTCGATGTGTGGGGTGTCGCATTATCATGCTGAAATTGTCCAAGTCCGTCGGAATGCACAATGGACATGAATGGGTGTAGGTGATCGGACATGATGCTTACGTACTTGTCACCTGTCAGAGTTGTCTCTAGACGTATCAGGGGTCCCATATCACGCCAACTGCACACGCCCCATACCATCACAGAAGCTCCACCAGCTTGAACAGTCCCCTGTTGACATGTAGGGTCCATGGATTCATGAGGTTGTCTCCATACCCGTACACGTCCATCCGCCTGATGCAATTGGAAACGAGACTCGTCAGACCAGGCAACGTGTTTCCAGTCATCAACAGTCCAATGGCGGTGTTGGCGAGCCTATACGAGGCGTAAAGCTTTGTGCCGTGCAGTCAACAATGGTACACGAGTGGGCCTTCGGCTCCGAAAGCCCATATCAATGATGGTTCGTTGAACAGTTCGCACGCTGACACTTGTTGATGCCCCAGCATTGAAATCCGCGGCAATTTGAGGAAGTGTTGCACGTCTATCTCGTTTAACGATTCTCGTCAGTCGTCGAATGTCCCGTTCTTTCAAGGTCTTTTTCCGGCCGCACCGCTGTCGGAGATTTGATGTTTTACCGGATTCCTGATATTCACGGTATACCCGTGTTGCTATCTCGGAGATGCTATGTCCCATCTCTCTTGTGCTGTCCATAACGCCACGTTCAAAATCACTTAAATCTTGATAACCTGCCATTGTAGCGGCAAGAACCGATCTAACAGCTTTGCCAGACATCTCTTGTCTTATATAGGCGCTGCCGACAGCATCGCGTTACGCTGATTGGTTGCAAAGCTCCGTTATTTGCATACGCACGCCTGTACCAGTTTTTCTGGCACTTCAGTGTACTTTGTTATTTTTCATGCTTTTATAGGTGCTGATAAATAATTATATTGTAAATGTGTTTGTGTTTTAAAGGGCAAAGGAGGACAGCAAAGATCATGTTGCCCCGGGACCCACAGTTTTCCTGATAATTCGACCCTTTTAAGACATATTGAACCGACCCCCGGATAATAATGCGCAGTTAGTAACGTTCTTGTTTTTGGCACTGTTGTTGGCGGACCCGGGTTAGCTTCATGCTGGGCGAATGCGTTACCACTGTAGTAGCAGTCAAGCGCGGACATAGGGGCTGGTCACAGGGGTCATGACTCACCCCGAAAATATATTGTTTTACTGTAAAAAATTCCAACTTTCATGAAAAATGAAGGGTGTTATTCCAAGACCATGGCAAATTCTGTCCTTGAACCCCTCAAAATGAAAGTCTGTATCCGCCCCTGTGCAGAGTCAGTATTAATTTAAAATAATAATATAAAAAATATTGATAGTTTTGGCAAATGTTATTCGATTATCCGAGGAAGCAAATACGAAGCTATAGGTATACTTTAATATCTTAGTATACCAGTACACGTGTAATGTGCATGAAATAGTATTCAAATAATAAGATAATACTATGGACAAAAACATGTAAACGCACCTATGTGTTAGATAATAAATTGCGCGCAAAGAAATGAAATGATTCATCGACCCTTGGTGGAGAACGAATTCACACTCTATTGGTTTCCGGTCAAGTGCTAGAGATTGCGGGTTGGTGTCCCACAAAGGGTCGATGAATAATTTCTTTTCTTTGTGATTAATTCATCATTTAATGCTTCCACACACTGGTGAACGCAGGGGTGGTGTTGTGGTGTTGTAACCCCATATTACAATGGAATTTTATTATATTTACATATGAATATACGAAGTTGTAATTCTGTAATCCCCATTGAGCCTATAACCCCCCTTATGAACTTTCTGCGCATGCCCATGCTTCCGCATCATCGGCTCAAGTGAGAATTGTTTTACTTTAATAAGCACCAATGTGGTCTTTAACGAAAGAAAAATTGTATTCTCGCATATACTTTTCACCTTACTTGTGGGAAAGTTAAAAATTTTGTACGATTTCGATTCGCGTTACTTATTTTTTATTGTCTCTCGAACTTTCAGGTTATCACATAAACTTCTTGATGACGTCTTAAACTTGTGGATCTGAAAAGAAAGCCTTTCACAACGCGACACTGTGGTGATTGGCGACCTGTGATTGGGGTTAGACGTGAGAAGATCCCCGTCCGTAGTTGTGATAAAAAGAGAAGACAGCGGACGTAACAACGTTAAGCTGTTATACTCTATTATAATAAGGAGATCATAATAAGGAGATCTTGAAAATTCTTCAACCAGGGGTGGAAAGAGGACGTTTGCAAAGACAAATTTTCCTTTGCACCCTCCTTTTCCTTGTTTGAGCACTAATTTTCATGCTTAGATTGTCGTTCGATTATCGGTCCCTAAACATCATTTGTTAAATAATTTTGGGAAATAATTTTGGTTTTGATTATCAGTAATTTAAATGCTTGGCGCGTGTTTCTGAAATTTTAGGTTTTGCGTATTCAGGTTTAAAAATTCACGGGCTTACAAAAATTCTTACAAACTCTTAATTTAAATTCATCTATCCCGCATTTTTCTACAAGAATTCTTCAGTGTCGTAGCGATTTAAAAATTGTGTGTGGGTTCAAATAGCTTTAAAGATCACGTGTTTTGATATCCAATGGGGGCTTGAGCTCCCTAAGTCCCCCTATTTCCTACACCACTGGGTTGTTTACCAAGTGTTATAATGGAATTTTCGCTATACCCTGTGGTAACTTCTGTATTTTAACTATTCGAAATGGCGCAGTATAGCCCAGATGCTCTTGCGCCATAAAAATCCAAACAAACAAACATTAACCATTAGAACACAATAATACACCTAGCTTTCCTTTCCTTTTCACTTAATTCTTTTTAAAAATAAAATAAAGAAAGTATGTAAAGAAACACATTTTTTAAAATCGCTCCTCGCATTTTATATGAAATGTGTTTCATCTCGCATTCTAACGCTTAAGGCAGCCGCCCGATCCGTTTAATGATAAAACCACCCTATGCATTCGAGTCTTCAGTATTCATTACGCGATAAAGCCTTCATCCGTCTTTTCTGGCCATACGACACAAACAGGCATAATTTTTTACGAAGGCATCGTGACAACTTCGTTTATGTGGACGCATAATGGAGAAAACAAGTAAACAAATAAAGAAGCGACACTTAAAGGATAAAAAGAAGCTTTCTTCGACGAACTACAAAAACAAACTGAAAAAAAAACAAACACAAAAAGCAAAAAAGAAACCAACACAAAGAAGAACGTGTCTGCGGTGGGTAAGTACCTAAAATTAAATCTTAAAGATGTAGCCTCGTAGAAAAAAGCTCCTAGTTTAATTTTAAACCAGGTCTAAGATGTGTGGACTTTAGTTTTAGCTTTGCTCTCTTTCGACAGGGATGCGTCTCACAGATCTTTAAGAGATTACGACATCACGTTTGGCAAAAACGCAAGTTTACTTCCTATCAAATACAGACCATCAAACACAAGAGCAACCTCGGGCTATAAACGTAAGTTTGTATGTCATAAGAACGTACAAATTAAAACATTTATATACTTCTGATTTCTTTCGAACTTTGAAATGCATACCTATATATATATATATACATACATATAAATTTCAATAGGTTGAATCCGAAGAAAGTTAAAAAAAAGTTATCAAAAATTCAAGTCGCCCAGAAGAGAGAGCGCGAGACACACACACTTATAATATTTTTTATTCGTTGTTGTTTATTACTCCAACTTATCGAGAAGTCCTATTATGTATGGCATATATTATATGTGCATGTGTATTATCCAATACGGCGAGATCTCAAAGCTTTTGGCAATGAATTGCTAAACACTGGTGTTTTACATAGTTTAATAAGGCCAAAAAAATATAAAGATTAGTAAGATTACGTTAATTACTTAAGTGTATGTTCGAGAGGCTTGGCCTAGTACGAATCGAGTGCATTTTCAAGGCTATGTTGCATTTAAAAATAGTCAACGGTTACCTGCTATTAAGGTAATGGATTCGACATCTCATTTTAAGCACACGCGTCTAAAGAAGCTTTAGATTATTGTAAGAAATATGGCGATTTTTGCTACAAGTTTAGTGTTATTTAAAAGGATGGGGCGAATAATTTTGTTTTTTCTGAAGCTGTTGCTTTGGTTAAGGATGAGATATTAGATAATTCTCCTAGTTTGCATATTCGATATAAAGGAAAAGTTTTTGAAACTTTGTAAGTTTACGTTGGATAAGTTGAGGGTTTCGTGGAATTATTAGATTTCAGGGCCACCCGAGCGTGGTAAGGATTATGCTGTTTGTAGTTTGGGTGTGTCCATGGTTAGTAGACAGTTGAATAAATGATGGGGTGCTGTGATGGTGAAGAGGGTGGGATGATGATTTGTATGCAGAATGATGATTGGAAAAGTTGTCCGCGTTGGCAGACTGTATTTCCATACGAAGTAGGACAGGAGACGGTGAACGATGAAGATGCAAGCGGTGGAAGAATACTAGGCCGAACGTGCAGCACCCCACACACAGCAGGAAAGAGCGGACGCGGAGAAGGAGGCAAGGGGGAGTGAAGGCACAGAAAGACAGGTGAAGGACATCAGCGTCCGAAACAGTAGAGGCACCATTGACGATAAGGGCGAACCCGAAACAGAAAGAAGGACCAGAAGGCAACTACGGCTTCTGGAACGGAAAACTTACTGCCGAAACCCTGATGCATTCCTCGGAAGCAACACCCGGCCACTGCAAGAAAAAGAGTTGGAGGAAAAAGTGGCCGAGAGGGGAAGAGAAAAAGGCAATTAAACCGATTAATTCCGAACCATCGATGCGAGGCAAAACCGGGCGTAGTAACTAGAGCAATAACCTTGGACAAAAGACATAGAAAGGGGCAATAAAAATAAAAATAAAAGTGAAAAAGGAAGGAATAGGTCAATGTACCGCGCGACCGCTCCCTCCGAGAACCAGAGCCGGAATCGTGTGAAGAGGTTGTATTATTGGCTGATATGAATCCTAAGCATAGCGATTGGTTAGTTTCTTTCTTTTGTTTGAAGACTTGAATGGATCGTTATCCGTTTAGGCTGAATTTAAGGGTGATTCTTTGAAAATAAGGTCTAAGCATATTGTAACGTCTAATTTTGCAACGAGCGAAGCAAGTGCTTACTGGGTTGATGTTACCAGGTGATGAATTATATGTGAAAAGGCCGGTTAAGATGTATTGATGCTATAGGGACCCTGTGGAATTAATTCGAGAGGGACTCTGTAAGCATTAATGCTGGAGGCAGTGGCGTGGGAGATGGGACTCAAGACCTTATTGGATATCAAGCCACATTATTTTCTCTAACGTTGCACCACATAATCTTCTTTAAAGCTACTCGGGACTCCATCCCCTCTCCATACATTTTGAATTGCAACGCTACTGACTGGAAATATGGGTAAGATGCCATATTACATGGCTTGGGATATTCTTGAAGATGATTTTGTGTAGTGCGACAACGATGGGGATATTAATGTAGATGCTTTCTCGCAATCTCCAAGTGCTAAACGTTAGTGTCCAGATCAAAAGAAGCCTGTGTCCTTTGTGCATCATATTCCTGTTGCTTGGAGACAATTTTTTTCGTGCATTCTCTGAATTGTGTGCTTTATTAAAAGTGCAAGGTGTAGAGTTGGACGATTTTTTACGAACCTATCTGGTGTGAAGAATTTTCGTTGTCCTCGTCAGTTGTTTGGTGGTCATCAACTTATATGGAGTAATTTGCCTTGGAATGATATTGCTGAAGTTGCTGATGTCGTGCCTATAACTGGATTAAATTTTTATTGTGGTGCTATTTTTGTCGGAAAAACGCTTGCTTTGTGAATCTTCCCCTGTCTGTAATCTTGACAAGTGATTTACTTGCGTATTTGTCTTAATAAAAGTATGCCGTTCTAACAAATGAATTCAACTACTGACTAGGGCTTATCATAACTAGTAAAAATTTGTCACTGGTCCAACATTAGACCAGTGAGAAAATTTTGCTAGTTATATTGCTCTAATAAATGTGCATTTCCTTGTCGAAATCCTATTTAAACGTCAGTGACATTTACAGACATCTGGAATAAATGATAAATGAATTGAAGTTGATAAATTTCTCGTGGCAGTTTATTTCAGTTTGTTTTGCAAAGAGAAAAAACAAAAATCAAAAATTTTGTTTTAGATTTGTCTTAGTTGCTTACATTTTGCGCTTTTTCTATGCACTTCTTGCTGTGCAGCATCATATAACAGAGCTCTGATTATGGTATCCTGAATTATGGTAACCCCCTTCCCATGCATAATCATATTTAACCTCTTCAGACCCGAGCGTTAGTCGACATACTGCAACATTCGCAAAAGCAAATTCTCGTACCGCGATTTCCTGAGGTTTCCAGCGACATCTAGTGACACTAAAAGAAAGCTTAAAATGTGCACAAATGATACCCTTTAGTCTGAGTTCGCTGTTCATATTAATTTAGTAAAAAAATTAACCACTTCATTCCTGAGGTATAGATATGTGTACCTCTGGAATGAAGAGGGTATTAAAGCCAGTTATTGTTCCTACTATTCACTTCCATTCAAAAAAGAGTAAGAGATACTTCTCTTGAACAAAACCTAGCATTTATTTTATATTAATCGATAATAATTTATATTGATTGTTGTCATTGAGACGCATGTGACATAGTTGCGTTTATTGTTATCATAGAGACATGCATGGTGTCACAATAAGAAAATAATTCCAGAAACGGTTTCTTTCATGCCCCCTTTTTATTACTACCTACTCAAAGCAAATTTTCAATTTTTTGAACGTGTTTATGTAAAGTGACTGGAACGTCACCTGGTGACAAACTGTAGAGTTATTTGATGGCCGACCAAATTAATATAATATTATGTATTTAGTAATAATGAAATCTAATGTATTTCTAGCTTCTTTAAAAGTAACTACTTAACACTTAATATTTCACAGGCTAAATGCATTCTTTTTACCGACAAAAACAAAAAAATATAGACTTTATTTTAATCACATTTTGGATAATATTGTGATTTTATTCTCAGAAAACGCAAACTTTCTTAGTCTAACACTTCAATCCAACCTAAAATGGGATATTCACGTTAACAATATCTGTACTAAAATTGGTAGAAATCGTGGGGTGATTCGAAACGTCACACTACTATTACTTACCCGTTTCAATTCTTCTTAAACTTTACTATTCTATGATTTTTTTCTTTTCTTCACTACTGCCTTCTAATCTAAGAAACACTTTCACATCTAATCTCATTGAACTTGTCAGACTTTTCAAAAGAGGTATTGCCACCTCCTAAATTATCAAACCCATTCTTCCAGAACCACCGAAATAGCTTTCGATTATCAGATATTTTTAATCCAAAAATTATTTACCTACAACATTTTTATCTTTATGTTTAACACGATTCGAAAAGTCACTCATTCTGACCTCATTTCCTACGCATTTCTAATCATATCCACTTAACGAAAAATCATAACGATCTAATACAAAACTTGAGCTTGCACGTATCGATTGCTTTGGTTCTGGAGTATAGAATTTTATTCCCAATTCACTTAAATCAATTTATTCATTTTCCCAATTAGAAAACTTATCCGCGGACATCTATTGGAGAACCATGATATCAGCACTTCTTTTGAAAATTCATACCTTCAGTACTTAAGCTAATCCATCTGCTCTTCTACTTTAATTATTTATTACACTAACTATATTCAATTATGGGCAGCATAGGCTTTGTTGGACTTAGTCTTTACCCTTTGCTGAAGGACGGATCAGTTTATTTAACTAATGAGTTATGTAAATCATTATCACCTCATGTAAATAACTGAATCCGTCTGAATGAAGTTCTATTTCATTTGGTGTATGTAAAAAATATTGAAAATGGTATTTCGTTTTTTACCCAAACAGACCCAAAAACTCTTCATTATTAATTTACGGCACACTTTTTGGGAAGTTGGAGATAGGAAAAACTTTTAGCAGAAGTGGTTTCAAAGTAACAGGTCTCTTAAGAGCTGTATCAACTGACCTCTCACTTTTAATTTAGAATTCTTAGCTATCCCCTGTGGGCAATCAATCTTTCCCTTCGGCTTTTACGTCTCTATGAAGCGACCCCCTCTCCACTGAATAAAATAATTGGTTTTCCAAAATGAAAGCTGAAGAAAACTGAAAAATAGATTTTCCATGTTCTTAAAATATGCTTTATAAATAATGTAGCCTCCGCGTTTTAACGAATACAGGCTTTATTTATATCCAGGCAGTTTCACACCAGTTTTTAAGCAGCATGTTTCTGTGAAGAGCTTTACGAAATATTAGACTTTCAGTGTTTCTAAATGTGTAACTCATTAAATAAATTCAACGAATATATAATTTATTCATTACACCTATAAAACACACGGAAGTTTCCCTATCAATGAAGCATATCAACACCCTATCTGAAAATTCGTAAGGTTATTTTTCTACGACGAAGTTTTTTTAAAGAGAAAGAAAACTAGGGTGAAAGAGAAGAGTATACGTATGAGAAAATTTCCGTTTCGGTGTGGACATAAACTTCAACTTGGCATGAAGGTTACTCTTCGGTACTAGGATTCTAGAGAGTAAAGAGCAAATTTGAAGGTAAGTTAAGAATGGAAAAAATAGCCTCCGGAAATTACGGTCGCATTCATAAACAGGCGGTGATGGCAAATTTCCAATTCCAAACGTCATGAGGATAGTAATGTCTTACGTGATCACCAATAAATTAGGTGAGGAAACCTCTTCAGAATAAAGCGCCAGCTTTATAAGCAGTTGAACTAAAATATAATTCCGGTATCTGAATTATGCAAGCGCAATATGGCACTGAAAATGTTTACAATGTATTCTGATTGGTTTTATATGCATGATCCATCGCTGTCCACTGGACTTGAATTCACTGCAAATGAATTACAAAAAACTGCAATAGTTCTCTAATGAGGAACAGGTTTACACCGATGTTTTCAACATCATACCTGTTAGAGAGTGGGTTTTGGACATGTGATGCAGAGTGGCATTTGGATATGCAGTAATAATAAGTGATGTTTTAGTATCTGGGGATTTGCTTGAGAGACTACTGAGAATTTATACTGTCCAATTTTAATTATTGCGGAAAAGAAACATCGTTGAGTATTTATAATCACTTACAATTGCAGTTGTTGACGTTGTGCAATGTGGGAGGCTCTATGTATTGCTAAACCTCCATAAATAGTGTGATGATGCTAAAAAAAAGAAGTTTATTTTGTGTTGACACGTGGTGTTCACTAGCACAAAGTTAATGTTCGTTGAAAAGAAAGCTAATTTATGTTTATTTTAAAACTATCACCAAAATGTGAAAGCTTGGAAATTTTAAGTACATATATAAATGCGAAGTATACTGCTGGACAATGAGATTGCCCCACCCAGAAAAAGCAAGTCTTTTCTGCATTGAGAAATTTTTAAGTTGAGGAATGTAAACAAAACATTAAATTACAATTTGACTTGGATATTTTTTTTTGAGTTAATGCGCGATATCTATTTGAAATGATAGGATATAATTCCTTTCAAAATCATGTATTAGTATTTTATTAAAAAATAATCGTTTGACCAAAAAAAGAGTTTAATGAGTCAAAGATTTTTTTTTATTTTGGAGGATTATAAGAATATATTACATCAAATTTTAATCAAATACATAAATAACCTTACATGCAGCGGAATGTTAACTAAAACTAACTATGTTAACTAAATGTTAACTAAAAATAAACTTGGAAATAAAATTCCAAGTACATATAACTAAACAAAACCATGAACAATTTTTAACTTTTGTCGCTACAAAAGTGCACTCATTTGAAATATATTAAAAACCACCTTCACTTGATATTAATTTTTTCATAGAAAAGCACGCATTTGTTTCCGAGAATGCTATGAGACAAAAGAGAACATTGGCCATTTTAAACAAAAAAAAATATTATGCTCTCAGATATTCTCAAGAAGTTAATAAAGCTAATTTTTGAGAAGTCACATATTTTTCCGTAGCCGATTAAATACTGAAGAAAACCATTTAAATTTATAGTAGTAATCGAGTTAAACACAGATGCTTTATGTCATATACTAGCTAATATATTATTAAAAATACGATAACACACTCCACTATATACTGCATCAATTACAACTCTATGTTGCACGCTTGACACATTGCGCAAGTATTACGCAGAATAGCTGTTACATTATTGCACAACTGTTTCTTCAGATTGCTGAGCAAATGCAAGAGTTACAAACATGCAGTGCATTTCTTTTTACTTACAATGTGGATATTTGTTTCCTTATTCATATTACAGAACTTACGTTTTAGAAATAATAGCTGAAATTTTTTTTTTTATTTTTCTCTGCTTGATAGAACTGTATGAACATAGATAATGTGAGAAAACGTACACCTTTATATAACATTGGATTTTGAAAAAAATAATATTAATAAAAAAATCATTCTTACACGTGCATTGGACAAGATAGAATATATCATCAATTCATTGTATTAAAAAAATTATCTTCTATTTAAATTTAAAATATTCACAGCGTTTGCCTAACTCTTACGAGATGAGATTTATAATAAGAAACAACGTTAAAAGCGTAAGTAAAGCAATTTTTTTGCATTTTTGCATCTTACGAGATGCTTCTCAAATTCAAAAGAATTGTTGCAGTTTCTGTGAGCCCATTCGTTGAAATACTATTGCTTCATTTATAAACCGCATACTTCTCAAAGGCTTATTACAGTACTTTCCTGACCACAGATATTATAATCAACGTTTGAAAATTTGTCAGTGTAAATCCGAAAATACAATTTAATTTTAAAGTGTGCAATAATTTTGGAATGGATAACTGAAGAAACGAAATCACATTATTGAATAATGTGCAGAATTGGTTTTTGAGCATTAGAGTTTTTTTTAAAGATTTCTTTATAATTAATTTTTAGTTCACGATTTTTGATATATTTTCAGTACAGAAAGTAAGTTCTCTAAATTCAATACTATTGGCAATACCTAAAATAGATAAAACTCAGTGTCTTGCAAAATGCTGCAATAAACCTTTTAATCTCTCGAAAAACGTCAACCTTCATTACAAAACCTTTATTATGCGTCTTAAAAACCAGTTTTTAAAGTTATGAACTTCCTTAAAAATGTAAAGACCAAACCTGAGGATGTTATACCACACACAACTCTTAAATATAGAATGATTTTGTTATCTTTACAAAGTAAACATGAAGAAGTAGAGTATTTTATATAATTTTTTATGAATTAATAGAACAATGTGAAAATATGAAACTAGGTTATGCTTTTAAAAAAATGAAACTTTAATATGATATACTATAATCTATGGCCAATAAATAATACATATATATATATATATATGTATATGTACCAGAAAAATGTTTTACTTTTATTGAAAACTCGAACATCTTGCATATATATATATATGGCCTGCAAAAGGGTTGCTGGTATCTAACTGGAAGGAGACCCACACGCTGAACGTATGTGACGATGTGTGGAACCGGCCAGGCCAGTAACCTAGTGTCCTACCCCGCCTTCAAGTGGTGCAGGCTGAGCTTTCTATTTATGTGGCAAATTAATATTTGCTGCACGGATAGAAAGGCGGAAGGGGAGGGCTAATTCACCAACCCGTCTAGCCAGCGTGGTGAAATTATGGCTAATTCCTCCATTATGTTGACACACCAGAAACCATGGCCCCTAGTCTCCAGGTGCTGGAGTGCTCCTGATCAAGGCAGCGGTCAGTGTGGCATGAAAGCAGGGGGTGCTAAGAATCACTGGAATGGCCCAGGCTGCCGTTTGTTATTGACCTTGGCAACGTATAATGGACGATCCCTTGCTTCTGAAGCAAAACTTCAGGAATTGGAAGAAGAACTTGACAAGATCAAATGGGACATTGTAGGACTCAGTGAAGTTAGAAGAAAAGGTGAAGAGTTGGTGGAACTTAAAAGTGGACATTTGTTTTATTATAGAGGAACGGAAACTGGAAGAACAAGTGGTGTTGGCTTCTTAATCAACAAAAGAATTAAAGACTACCTTCTTGAAGTCGAAAGCACGTCAGATCGAGCAGCGAGGCTCGTTGTTCAACTAACCCAGCGATACCAACTTCAGATAGTACAGGTATATGCACCAACATCAAGCCATACCGACGAAGAGGTTGAAGAATTTTATGAAGAAATCAAAGAGTTACACACCAAAGGGAAACAACATATCAAGCTCATCATGGGAGATTTTAATGCAAGAATTGGACAACAGGAACAAGGAGAGACATCGGTTGGTAAATACGGATACGGGGAAAGGAATGAACGTGGCGATCAACTCATAGAATTTGCCGAAGCTGAAAATCTTAGCATCATGAATTCATTTTTTAAGAAGAAACTACAAAGAAAATGGACATGGAAACACCCCAATGGAGGAACCAGCGAAATTGACTATATACTGGCAAACAAGAAATCAATTATTGAAGATTGCAGCGTACTGAACAGATTTAATACTGGAAGTGATCATCGAATGGTGAGATGTAAAATGCACTTAAATACTAAACTAGAAAGGCAGAAGCTCATTAGGAAACAAGTAAGTAAGAGGGTGGATTTAAAGAAATTAAAAGAAAATACCGAGGCATTCAAGTTGGAATTAAAAAATCGCTTTTCTGCACTGGAAGGACTTATTGAAGAAGTTGACATCTCAGAAGCAAATGAAAACATTGTTAAGACAATAATTGAAACTGCTGGGGAAATTGGTGGTGTAATATGTAAAAAGCAGAATAGCAAATTATCTGAGAAGACGAAACAACTCATGAAAAGGCGAAGACTTATGAAGGTGGACAATCAAAATACCAGTCGCAAGATCGAGTATGTAGAACTTTGCAAAACTTTGCGCAAAAACATGAAAGAAGATATAAGAAAATTCAATTGTGAGTTAGTAAGGAAGGCCATTGAAAATAACAAGAGCCTTAGGGTTGTTAAAGGGAGTTTGTCTATTGGGAAGAAACACATCATTGCATTAAAAGGAGAGGATGGCACCGTAACAAGAAATAGGGAAGAAATACTTAGAAGAGTTGAAGAATTCTACAGAAAGCTGTATGAGGGAAACAGTGGATTAAACGAAGACTCTGAGATAGTCGAAGGAACAGCTCCTAAAATCTTAAAAGAAGAAGTAGCATTTGCAATAAAAAGTATGAAGAAAGGAAGATCCCCTGGCGATGATGGCATTACATTAGATATCTTAAAAGAAGCTGGAGAACATGTAGAAGACATACTCGCAAAATTCTTTACCAAATGCCTCAACAGTGGTAACATACCAAACCAATGGGATTCTGCAACAGTAATTCTTTTGCATAAAAAAGGTGATAAAGAGGATTTAAAAAATTACCGACCAATTAGCTTGTTACCTGCTATTTATAAAATCTTCACAAAAGTGCTAACACATCGCCTGCAGAAAAAATTAGATGCAGCTCAACCAAGAGAACAAGCTGGATTTCGAAGTGAAGACGGTGGACCATATTGAAGTATTAAGAGAATTAATTGAAAGAACACATGAATATGAACTTCCATTGTGTGTGGCATTTATTATGAGAAGGCCTTTGAATCTATTAAAACA
>QLNU02015360.1:149426385-149440346 GCA_006491805.2 Dysdera silvatica | reverse complement strand
TGAATATTTAAATCATCTGCAGTTTGCTGATGACATTGTTATTTTTTCAACGAACCCATCAGGACTCCAAGAATGGTACAGGAGCTCTCAACTAGAAGTAGAGAAGTTAGATGATATATCATCATCATCATCATCATCATATTCAACCATTATCTATCCACTGCTGGATGAAGGTCTCTCCAAATGCTTTCCACACAAGTCTATCCTGAGCAATTCGCTTCCACGTCACCCCAACCTGTTTTCTTATTTCATCCACCCATCTAGTTTGAGGACGTTTTCTAGGTCTTCGGTGGTCTCTTGGAATCCAGTTCAGAATTTCTGTTGTCCATCGTTGATCAGTTCTTCTTGCAATATGCCCAGCCCATCGCCATTTCAGCCCTTTTACTTTAACAATGATGTCCTCTACTCTAGTTTGCTCTCTCACCCAAGTGTTTCTTTTTCGATCTCTCCTAGTTATTCCAAGCATGCACCTCTCCATGCTCCTTTGCGTTGTCTGTAACTTTCGTATTGCTCCAACTGTTAGACTCCATGTCTCTGATCCATAAGAGAGGACTGGCAATACACACTGGTTGAAGACCTTTCTTTTTAGACACAAAGGCAATTTCCCCTTCAGGATAAAACTGTTTCTTCCAAATGCACTCCAGCCAAGTTTAATACGTCTGTTGAGTTCTTTCATAATGTTGCCATCCATTGAAATCAGCTGGCCAAGGTAAATATATGAATCAGCAATTTCTAGCTCAATGTTGTCAACTTGTATTTTTGTTTCCTCTACGAAATTATTGAACATGATCTTAGTTTTTTGTAGGTTCATCTTGAGTCCAACTTCTTTACTTCTAGTTGAGAGCTCCTGTACCATGTCTTGGAGTTCTAATGGGTTCGTTGAAAAAATAACAATGTCATCAGCAAACCGCAAATGATTTAAATATTCACCATTTATTTTTATTCCCTTGTTATTCCAATTTATCTGCTGAAAAATCATCTGTAAAGCTGAAGTAAAAAGTTTTGGAGAAATGGTATCTCCCTGCCTCACACCTTTACCAATTTTGATAGTTTTGGTATCTTTATGTAACCGAAATTTTGCACTTGCATTTTTATACACACGTTTCACCATGTCAATGTACACATCCTCAATGTCTGTTGATCTTAAAGAGTTGATGACTGCTGATGTTTTAATAGAGTCAAAGGCCTTCTCATAGTCAATAAATGCCACACACAATGGAAGTTCATATTCATGTGTTCTTTCAATTAATTCTCTTAATACTTGAATATGGTCCACTGTACTGAATCCACTTCGAAATCCAGCTTGTTCTCTTGGTTGAGCTGCATCTAATTTTTTCTGCAGGCGATGTGTTAGCACTTTTGTGAAGATTTTATAAATAGCAGGTAACAAGCTAATTGGTCGGTAATTTTTCAAATCCTCTTTATCACCTTTTTTATGCAAAAGAATTACTGTTGCAGAATCCCATTGGTTTGGTATGTTACCGCTGTTAAGACATTTGGTAAAGAATTTTGCAAGTATGTCTTCTACATATTCTCCAGCTTCTTTTAGGATATCTAATGTAATACCATCATCACCAGGGGCTCTTCCTTTCTTCATATTTTTTATTGCAAATGAAACTTCTTCTTTTAAGATTTTAGGAGCTGTTCCTTCGACTATTTCAATGTCTTCGTTTAATTCACTGTTACTTTCGTATAGTTTTTTGTAGAATTCTTCAACTCTTCTAAGTATTTCTTCCCTATTTCTTGTTACGGTGACATCCTCCTTTTAACGTGTCGATGTGTTTCTTTCCAACAGATAAACTCGAAACAATACAGAGTTTCACCAGGAGATTCCATAACAAACAGTTATTTCGACACTGGCGTAAGGTTTAAAAACACGACGTTTCGGGAGCCAACTGCTCCTTCGTCGTATGAAGCAGCAATTCCTGTCTTCACTATAAAACTTCCTTTAACAACCCTAAGGCTCTTGTTATTTTCAATGGCTTTCCTTACTAGCTCACAGTTGAATTTTCTTATGTCTTCTTTCATGCTTTTGCGCAGAGTTTTACAAAGTTCTATGTACTCAATCCTGGAACTGGTATTTCGATTGTCCACCTTCATATCTCTTCGCCTTTTCATGAGCTGTTTCGTCTTCTCAGATAATTTGCTATTGTGCTTTTTACAGGTTACACCACCAATTTCCCCAGCAGTTTCAACTATTGTCTTAACAATGTTTTCATTTGCTTCTGAGATATCACTTTCATCAATAAGTCCTTCCAGTGCAGAAAAGCGCACCCAACTTGAATTTCAGTATTTACTTTCAGTTTCATTAAATCCACCCTCTTACTTACTTGTTTCCTAATGAGCTTCTGTCGTTCTAATTTAGTATTTAAGTGCACTTTACATCTCACCATTCGATGATCACTTCCAGTATTAAATCTGTTCAGTACACTGCAATCTTCAATAATTGATTTCTTGTTTGCCAGGATATAGTCAATTTCACTAGTTCCCCCATTTGGGTGTTTCCATGTCCATTTTCTTTGCGGTTTCTTCTTAAAAAATGAATTCATGATGCTAAGGTTTTCAGCTTCTGCAAATTCGATGAGTTGATCGCCACGTTCATTCCTTTCCCCATATCCGTATTTACCAACCGATGTCTCTCCTTGTTCCTGTTGTCCAATTCTTGCATTGAAATCCCCCATGATGAGCTTGATATGTTGTTTCCCTTTGGTGTGTAACTCTTTGATTTCTTCATAAAATTCTTCAACCTCTTCGTCGGTATGGCTTGATGTTGGTGCATATACCTGTACTATTTGAAGTTGGTATCGCTGGGTTAGTTGAACAACAAGCCTCGCTGCTCGATCTGATGTACTTTCAACTTCCAGAAGACAGTCTTTAATTCTTTTGTTGATTAAGAAGCCAACACCACTTGTTCTTCCAGTTTCCGTTCCTCTATAATAAAACAAATGTCCGCTTTTAAGTTCCACCAATTCTTCACCTTTTCTTCTGACTTCACTGAGTCCTATAATGTCCCAATTGATCTTTTCAAGTTCCTCAACCCTTGCAGGCCATATATATATATATATATATATATAAAACAAATACCTAGGGATAATGCAAAAACGGCAGCAGGAGCACAAGAAAGTCAAGGTCCAGCTCACGCAAGCATTCCAAGAAAGACTTAGAAGCATTGTGAAGACGAAACTGAGCGGGAAGAACACCACGCAAGCCATTAACGCATATGCGGTACCAGTGCTCACCTACTCCTTCGGGATCATCAAATGGTCCAACACTGAACTAGAACAACTCCAGCGGAAAATGAGAACCATCCAGAGAAGAGCCGGACAACTACACCCTGCAACGGCAATTGAACGGCAAACACTACCCCGGGAAGAAGGAGGACGCGGACAAGCGGACCTCAAAGACTTACATGACAAGCAGATCCAGAGCATGAGGCAATACTTCCAGTTGAAGAGTCCCCGATCGCCACTCATCCAAGCCATAATACAAGCAGATGCAAATTACACGCCACTAAACCTGTGTAGTACCGAAGAGCGTGTCCTGGAAACAGCCAACGAACAGAAACTGAGAACTTGGGCCGGAAAACCATTACATGGCAGGCACTACAATGACCTGCAACAACCACACGTTGACAAAAAGGCATCAAATTCTTGGCTGGCCAAAGGCACTCTCCAGCCAGAGACAGAAGGATTCATGCTAGCCATCCAAGACCAAGTGATCGCAACAAGGAACAATCAGAAATTCATCCAGAGAAAAGACATAGAAAGCGACAAATGCAGACACTGTCATGCGGCATCGGAGACAATCCAACACGTGATGGCAGGATGCAAGATCCTTGCGCAGTCAGACTACAAACATAGACACGATCAAGTAGCGAAAATAGTCCACCAGAAATTGGCAGCGAATGCTGGCTTTCTGACAGAAAAATGCCCGTACTACAAATATGAGCCAGAGACCGTGCATGAGAACGAAACACACAAGCTTTACTGGGATAGAGCAATCATAACAGACAAGACAGTCCCACATAACCGTCCTGACATAACCCTCGTCGATAAATCGAATAAGACCACGTACTTAATCGACATAGCAGTACCCAACACCAATAACATACAGACAACCTACACAACGAAAATCACCAAGTACCAAGATCTCAGACATGAAGTACGAGATATATGGGGTATGGAAAAGATCCTCATCATCCCGTTAGTCATCTCAGCAACAGGGATAGTACCAAAAACGCTTGCGACGAATTTGGAGATACTCAACATTGACCCAAACACCTACATTGAAATACAAAAAGCCACAATCCTAAACACGTGTCACATTGTCAGGAAGTTTCTAGACATGGCACATTAAGAAGTGATGTAAAAAGAGGCTTGGGAACATGGCGCTCTGCCCGTCCCAAAGCCTGTTTCCGCCAAGAATGGGCGAGGAAAACTTTTTTTTTTTTTTTATATATATAATGCTTCTGATAACGTCACCATAAACTTTTTCTTCCTTTCCATCCTACAAATTTTGACTTTCTCTACACCACTTCTCTTTTTCATATTTTGTGGTTAACAAGCTGTTTTCTCCGCTACTGATTTAATTATTACGTTAATTGTAGTTGTTGAAAAAAATACAGCAATTGAGTCTAAATAATTTTTCCCTTCTACAAATTACTTTTCGCTACTTTCATTTCAGTAGTAATGTAATGATAAAAGTCTTTCTGTTTTAGCAAAAATTTCGTAAGCAATCAGAGAAAAGAAGTTCTTCTTAGCAATATCTCCTGGTTTTTGGGATGTGTATACCTCTGTTCTTTTCTATCACCTTCACCATAATTTTATTTACACACTAGTCCAGATATACCAAATATTTTATTAAACATTCAAGCCGGTATACATGTAAAAACATTCTATAATGGGATTGCGCGTTACATTGCTGATTATAAAAGGAACACAAACACTATTCAACTCCATTAATTTTCATCCAGAATATGGAAATACCGGATCTATCATATTTACCAGAATCCTCGATATAGATGAGAACTAAATAATACATTTAGTTCTCTTGATTTGTGATTTACCTGATAATAGAGTTGATTCTCGTGATTTGTGATTTACCTTACAATACCTTTAATTCTTGTGATCTGTGATTTACCTGATAATATGTAGATTTAGTTCTCATGATTTACATCATTATGTATTTAATTCTCGTGAGTTGTGATTTTCATAATTATGCACTTAGTTCTCGTGAGTTGTGATTTTCGTGATGATACATTTAGTTCTCGTTATTTGTGATGTGCACGATGGTACATTTAGTTTTCATTTTTTATTTACATGATGGTACATTTAGTTTATGATTGGGCAATAGTTGTATGAAAAACGCAGTGTGAATTTTGACCTTTGTTTTCTATCCTTCGCAAGTGTACGGTCTTTACGGAATGGGCCATAAAGCAGAGAAGCCATTGGATAACGAAGTCTTATTTTGTCAGGTATGATATAATGGTACGGAGGCCCCTTTCCCACCCACCCTTCCTCTGCATACTACACACAGAAACACACATGATATGATTGCGCAGTATTTTGCCAAAAGAACAACTACATCTAGACTTCAGGGTACTAGAATATCTCAAATATTTTATAGAATTTATATTGTATGGCATATTTGACGCTGTTTGAAAACAATGTACTTCTATTCGATAATAAATAAAATAATCTGTAGTTTTACGCCAGTCTGTGATCTTTAAAAGATTGACAGGTTCTCCCAAATAACTCCAATTAAGCTACCTATAACATGTTTCTTCTACAATAAGAAAGCTATGTTAGAGACTACGCCCTTTACATCGTGTAAATAAGACAACGTATACAAGAGAAAATTTATAAAAGTTTATAATATGTACACCTTTTCAAGACCCAACGCTATTTCGAATAATAACTGGGGAATAATGTTTTATTTTAGGAGGAAGTCTGCAGTACAATGAGAGATTCGGTTGCGTCTGAATATTAAAAACTAAACTTGCAATGAAACTCTACGCACACAATGAAATATGTGCAAATAATACACAGAAATTAAACAGCTTGCGTCTGTATAAACTCCCATGAAAACGTATTAAACCATTTGTGGTATTCGGTTATTGTATGTATGTGATAATAAACGTTAGACACAATGATGTATTGTTAAACTCCTATGTAATTCTTGACAAACCCTTCTTTTAAAAGAACAGCTGTAATTTAAAGATAATAAAAGGTCGAAACTGCAGAATTTTTGACTTTTATGGCGAAAAATTGTTATTTCATGTGACCGAGCACCTATTGATTAAAAGCTCAGAGGATACATACTCACGATAGTCCATACACCTCTCCATTATTTCATCAAAAGTATAATTCAATGTATTTTTACGCTTCGAGCAAGGGTAACGCCCTAATTGCGCCCTCTTCAAGGCTCTCGTGAATGGAACACGTTTTCTTTTCTTCGGCCAGGAAAGAAGAACTCGACTGCCGAATCTGATGGAAAGGTATTCTGTTAATAAAGGAAATTAAGAGGACTAATATATAAGGAAGCAGAAGTCACGTTGTTGTGTAATTAGACTTACCACCTGCTGTGGTGCAGCAAGTTATATTTAAGATTTTGGAGTAGCGGCTTCGAAATACGGTCACCAGATACTTTCTGTAATATACTATAAATATTTCTGTGTTATATGCTGATCATTTCATTTGGACGTAGTGATTTAATTCATCTGCATGTGACTTGTTAACGTGCATGGACGAAATGCGTGATTAATGAAGATTTAATAAGTTGGGGGGATCCCATCTTATTGGAATTAGATTCCAATATCTCGTGCTGTTGACAACAGTTGTTGTTGAGTGTCGTTTTGCTGTGTTCACATGCATTCTACTTATTATTGTGTTAGCCACCGTTAGAATTATAATCATCTGGAAGATTGAGATATCTGAGTTGAAAGTCAAGTGAAGTAAGTACGGTAACCGAGTTGGATGTATTCTTCAAAAGCTTACATGATTTTCAAAACCCAAGCGCTGTTATGAACCAAAAGAACTTGAAGAGTTTTTGAAGAAATAGAATGTCATCGTCTTAATCATTTTCATTTTAAACTTCGATGCGAGATAACCATTCATGTTAAATTTTACATTAACTAATGTATAAAAGTACTGTGCATATTGTAAATAGTTTAGCATATCATATGCATACTATTTCAAATAAAGTTATTCTTACATTAAAAATAACATTTATGTAACAGCCACGACTGTTCATATCATCCGAGATAAACTCCTTACGCATGATACTTTAGATAATCGGGATCTACTGCGTATTGTTATGAATAATATATCTAACAATACTGTTAAAAATTTTCCGCACCATTTCTTACTCTTCTAGCTTTATTTTCACTTTCTCAATAGGCGATGATGAGTACTTAGTCCCTGCTTCGTTTCGATCCTTTTCATGGGCGACTCTTTATGTCGGAGTAGTATTTTGAAGATTTTTTCTAGTTATTGTCATCACATATAAATGGTGAGATCTCTTGGAAGCAGACGCTGATGGGAACGAAGTTGTCCGCAGTATTTTAGAGTAGCGTTTTCTATCCATAGCTCTGCGAAAAATAACCATTGAACGAAGGCTGCTTGTTGTACATATAATATTTTTTTATATAAGGATTCCACGAGACCTGAATATCAATTCAAGGGTTCCTCTACGTAGAAAAAGGATCAAGAAACGCTGGTCTAGAATGTTCCGGGCAATGATGTCTAAAGAACTAGTCTAAAGAATTGAGAACCAGTCTACAAACCTATGCGGAAAGTAGACTATAACAACATTTTAAACATTTTTAATTAGCCCAAGAACTGCGTACATTTGTGAACATAGGCAAATCTAATACGTTCGTTACAGATAATTTATATGTAATAGTTGGAAAAGTTACGATCATTCAATTTTCTCGCACCACACACCGATGTCACTCCGTATCATCCGCGAAACAAATTTAACTGAAAATATAATCTTTCCACTAGTTACTTGCCAATATTCTACAGCAGTGTTTCTCAAAATTTGTTCGTTTACTTTAAGTATTCCTTTACACATCGCGGACCACTGGGGTGGGGCAGTTCGAAGATTCTACCAGAGAGAAAAGTGGAAAGTATATTGTCGGAAACTGGAATCAAATCTGGTTACTATTAGGTCCTATTGACTACTATCAGTTGCATACTACTTGCTAGTATTGACTACTATCCGTTTTTGTAAATTTTCAATGCGAAAATTACGTTAAAAAATTTGTTTATTGATGTTAAATATATTACTCTATTTAGATAGTAGTATTGAATAAATTAATAAAATACACCAAACCATTTACGAATTTGAAGCCCCATTGCAGTGTTCTGAGCCCCCCACCCCACGTCCCTGTAACAAGCGTCAAGCTACAGCCGTGGGTATATAGTTGTTTGCTTTGTTGGGCGCTATAACTGATCATTAAACATTATCGTTGTAAAAAATTAACGTTTTAAATACATAGTCAACAATGTAATCCTTTGTCTTAAAAAATGTTTATTGGGAAATCTTTACTATATATTCTGAAAGGGATGAATTCTCAAAAATTCTTCGTTTTCAAGTGCTAAAAAGTTTGTTTGATCATGTTCGCCTTGTTTAAAAAACCTCGCCATTTTTTTTCTCATTAAATCCAGGGTCCACAAGTCTTATATACTAAAAGTGGTTAAATTGTATACAGGGTCAATGAAAAATCCGCATAAACTTTAAAAAATCATAAAAAAAGTAAAAATCATCGAATTACAATGCAGTTTGCGCGATAAATCTTACTTGAATGTATTTTTTAACATAATAAAAGTATTTAGTTCAAAGGTCATCGATAGGTAGGGCTTTAGACATTATGAAAACAATGAAATGTATACTGTATGAAGCTCAGTATGAAGTTCAATTTGTATATTACATTAGCAAATGTTCAGCATAATCTTCACCACAAAGTACGATACAATTCAAGCGAGTGGCAACACCCGTGATTGTAGAGTACAGCATATCCAGATGGATGGATGGATCGATGGATGGAACTGACCTCATGCTGAATGGCATCTTTCAATTAAGAAAACGTTGAAGACTCTGATCGATAAACTGGGAACTTGAAATACTCCCACAAACATAAATCGACTGATGTCAAATTCGAAAACGGAGGAAGCCACGCAGTCTTGCGGTACCTACTGATAAGTTTGTCTTCACCGAAGGTGTCGATGAGATATTTCAGTACTTCAATTGAAATGTGAGCTGGTGCTCCTTCCTGCATAAATTTTGCTGCAGACGTCACATTCTTTTCTAATAAAAACGACACGACTTGCTCACATAGAAGAGTCAAATAACGCTACGCATTTATTATACAAGTTTTCCAGCCTGTTCTTGGGCAAAGTTCTTTAAAGGAAACAGGTTCCACTAAGTAGAAGATGGTAAAACCGCATCATACTGCCACTCGTGGTCAATGAAGTGACTGCTCTGTGTAAACACGTGGATTAGAAGTTGTCCATATGCGCCAGTTATGTGTATTAACACCTCCATGTAGCGAAAAGTGGGTTTAATCTGTTCACAACAGAGTAAACAACCACTCTTATTCTTTTGCCAATTTTTACAAAATCCACGTAGCAAAGGTTCCCCTCTGTGCGGTATCTTCCGGTAAAAGTCTGTAGAGTAATTGTGATTTGTAAGGATAAAGTTTTAAATATCCCGTGAAGAATACATTTACGGAGGATGCAGAAATTACCAATCGCGCCTTGCTACTTCACAAGCGCTGGTACAGTTCGTTCACGGAAAGTTGTCCACCAGCCCCGATAGAATTCAGTAACGGACGGGTTGTTTCATTGCAGTAGAGGTAAGGCCGTTTTACCTAGGAAAGACCGCCTTACCTCTTTCCTAGGAAAGAACGAACTATAGTTCCACTAGCTGTTTCAGATGCCAAAACACTGGCTTGGGACTGCATTAACGATGGTCTTCCGCTTCGTGGACACCGTTTAACCGACAAGTTTCTTCAACTCGTTTGACAAGTTTAAATAGCCTAGTACATGTGATGAAACCTTTTCCCGTCTTTAAATTTTTCTGTAAACGGAATTTTCGCAAAGCACCTTTTTTCTCCAAAATCAATAAGCTCTAGTTTGAGCTACATAAACGTGGGTGGCAAAAATTATTGTATAATAAATTCCCCCACGAAAACTCACAAAAATCTCGCCCCGGAGGCTTTCTTGTGTTGACCATATTTGGCAATTGTGTTATCCCTGCGGAGGGTAATAATACCTTAACACCTTTACATACGGAGAAAGAGAGCGTTGTTTCCTGTCCTCATTCGTCTAGCGGTCCAAGACACTCCGGGCTAAACGGAGGGACCCTGGTTCGAATCCAGGATGGGGAAAGCGTCATTTTCTTCTCCCAAATAAAAAAAACAACAAAAAAATTCTAGTTTGAGCTACATATACGTGGGTGGCAAAAAAATATTGTATAAAGCATCTGATGCTGACTCTTCATTCGCGTAAAATACTCGTATTTTCACCAACAAAGCGTGCTATGGTAAAATCAACATTGTTGTAGGAACTCATTCTTTATGCCGAGTTTATTAATGGATGAAATAAAGAACTCAACGAGAATTTCTCTCTTTTACAATAGCCTTATTTGCATACTTCTAATGGCTGTGTTAATGTCAGCGCCGGCCCTGCGGTGGCGCAGTGTGGTAACGCGTTCTCCTAGTGCGCCGCTAATCCGGGTTCGACTCCCAGCAGTGCAAAGAACGCTTACTCAGAGATCTCATAAAGATCGCACTGCTCACTGTAGTCCGGGGTTTGGTTCCCTAGGCCTTAAGAGGTTCGGATTCCTCGGAAAACAGTAGGTCCCGGCGCAGCATGACCACTGTAGTCTTTGAGCCGTAAAACCAAAAAGAAAGAAAGAAAGAAAGTTAATGTCAGCGCCACCTACCGGTGACCTTTAAACTACATTTCTTTACTGTGTTAAAAAAAAACAACAACTTACATCCAGATAAGATCTATGGCGCAAACCGCACTTTAATGTGATGATTTTTCCTTTTTTATTATGAATTTTTAAAATTTATACGAACTTTTGGCTGATCCTATATTACACTCTTGAACATTATACCAAACAAAATCTATATTTTCTCCATAAAACCTCGCTGAAACCGGAAATTCACTAAACGGGGACTCGTTATGAGTGGGTCCTACTGTATCTCTAAAAGTATGGAAAATGAAATGCAAATTTTATATGGAATAATGCAACAGTTATTTTTATTTTATCTGCATGTATGTGTGTGTGCGTGCCTGTGTGTGTGTGAATACAGAAAAATATTTCTATGTATCCCGGTCTCTTTGCGAAAATTGTATAAATACTTGCATGATTGACATTGGTGTAACTAGGGGTGTGGGGCTAGAGGCAGCTTAGCTCCACCTAAAAAACTTGGCCCCTCCCCTCAGAAAAATACAAAAGTTACAAATGAATGCTGTGTGCGGAGCAATGGGAAGACGATAAGGGGAGGATGACGAGGGTATAGCCTCTCACCCGCAGTCCTCAATGTTAGAGAAGTCAACGGAAATAGCGCATTAACTCGAAGTGTGAACGTTTTACTTGTAACTTTGTTATTGAGGTTGGAAAAATTCTCACTATTAAGTATTTGGGTTTAGTAGGGCAGATGTAATAAATGTATGAAGTAGTTTCTATTAAGTTGAAGTAAGGGAGTTTTCGTTCCCTTCACCGACGTTCTGTTGAATAAAATGGACAATAGAACATATGTAGGGTTAACTGGAACGTGGCATCCGATCTCGGTGGCAAGACCATACTCTACGGAAACTTTGGTAAAAACTGTATAAGAGAAATGAAGGGCACACCGGCATGGAAAAATGGAAAACTATAGCAACGAAAAGCAAGCAAAATTACTTGAAGCACAGGTAATTAAATGAAAATTGAAATATCCCAGCTATAAAATCCGCCCTCATTGTGCAACCGTGGGGTCTCTCTGGATCTCACTTCCTAGAACACCAACCATCATGCAGTGTGTCGGGAAGAACAACCCGTTACTGTTCGAAGGTCTTTAACCTAGATGGGCTACTTTCTACTTTATCGTTAGCTGAATTTGAGAGTCTGCCAAATCCGACAAAAATCTGTAGCCCTTTCTTCTTCTGTTTCTTCTTGCTTTAATTTCTCTATTTCTTTTCGCGCTGTTTAGGCCGCTGTAGCCAAGATAACAAAGAAAAATACCTCTAGTTCCCAAGCAAAGGTTTCTACCAACTCGAGTTACGCGCTTCAGTCGCATCCGTTTGGAGGAGTTGGCAGGTGTCCATTAGACAGGCATTGGACGAACACTCACTTTTGCGGCGATAAGGTCACTTACCTTTAAGCGTCTAGAAATAATTGTACCCACGGCGACGTGGACAAACACCTGGACTTCCATGACCAGAAACACACTAAAAGAATCTGCAATGAGAAGTATCGTTCACAGTCTAAGGTGAAACCACAGCCTAAAATATCGCTAGCGTAAAAAAATTAAAATTTGAAAATAGAATACCGGAAGTTATCATAATGGAACGATATTATTTTACTTACTTTTTCAAAAATATCATGATGCGTTCATACCATATATTTGATTATGATATTATATTTTGTGATATCGGAAGATTTAGAGCGTCTGTTAATATTATTATTAAATGTGGCATTCATGATGCATAGAAATTTCAAATAATTATTATGTTATGCGTGTGTGTGTGTACCTATTGTGGAACCCTCCAACTAATTCTTTTTCGATTGGTAATAGGTTTTTCAATATATTTTACTATTCATGCGTAAAATGATAAAATATTAATTTCAAATATAGTTGATATTAATTCAGTTTTAATCTAACTTCGATTAATTTGTAATTAATAACAAGTTAATTAGAATTTAGTTTAAATTAGTAAGGGGAAACACTCTCCATCCTTTCTTACCATAATGGGTATCCATAACTAATCAACCTTATAATTAATGAGCTATAATAACCGCCACCTTTTAGAGCATTTTTTCCCATACTACTACTAGTATTCATGGCATATTACAATCAGAACCGCATCAGAGGTTAGGAGAGGGGTGCAAGGTTAACTAATGCTCCCCCTGAAATACTTTTCTCTTGAATGGCGCCCATAGAAGAATGCGTAATTTTTCCCCCCAAGAAGTTTCATATGCCGTCGATTTTGTTAGCTCTGCTCCCCTCGTGGGGAAAACCTGACTACGCCTCTGTTTACAGTCCTCGGCAATCTTACATTAAAAAGGGGCCGTGATTTAACTGGACCCCACCGGCTTGATAAATGGTTTAACAAGGAGTGTATAACGCACCTCGATTAAGACCACAAATATCTACCTATCACATAACAGTAAAACAATATCCAAAAGTATTTATTTTGGTTATATAATGAAATATATTCGGTTTATTATTTGGTTATACACTGAAGTGCCAGAAAAATTGGCACACCTACCTAATATCGTGTAGCCTCCTCGTCCACGCACGCAGAAGTGTCGCAACACGACGTGGCATGGACTCGACTAATGTCTGAAGGTATCCTGGAGACAATTCACACCAGGAATCCTGCAGGGCAGTCCACAAATCCATAGGAGTGCGGGGTGGTGAAGATCTCTTCTGAACAGCACGTAGCTCGATACCCATACCTCGCACGTTAGCTCGTTCGCACGTTCTCCACGAAAAATTACAAAAAATGTGCCCCGTGGCTTTGTGTGTTAACCTTGAGAAGGGTAATAATATCTTACAAAGACCTTATATATGGAGAAAAGGAACGTCGTTTCTGTGCCTTTGTGGCCGTACAAGTTAAGGATCACAGGTACATACGGTGGATTGACTGGTCCGGTTGTGGATTGGTGGTCATTCCTTGGCCCGGATGGACTCCGTGCCAAGGCGTTGTATTATTTTTTCCTGTACAGAGAAAGCTCTAATTTAA
>QLNU02015360.1:149386008-149426285 GCA_006491805.2 Dysdera silvatica | reverse complement strand
TCCTTTGTTCTTAAAATTGAATAAGAAACAACCTCTGCTATGCCAATCAGTGACCAATCAGAAAGGACATGAATCAACAAAGTGTACATTAAGAGGAGGAATGTACAGATACTTTTTGTAATTATGCTCTGTTTAATTATTCCTACTTATGACAGTTTAATTTATGAACTTTAAAAATATGGAAGGTATTTAAATTTGTCCAGACCTGGCCCCTCGTCTTGTGAAAAAAGGATTTACAGGGAAGCGGCCACATAAATGTTGGGAAGCACTAGTTCAGAGTCCATAACTCAAAAACTAATTTACGAACGACTAACAAATGCTTTCGATGAGAGAGTTTCGATATCAACTCATCATTTATTTTCAAACTCTAGAGAAAAGCATTTCTTTATTGCACTATTTGGTGATGTTTCCGATAATAATTTTGGATTTTTCTTTCTAGATTAATTTAAATTAATCTTGGGTGTTCAAACTCGTAAATTTCATATTTTTACAGTTTTTATTGCCTCTGTTTTTTTCCGTTAACCATTAGCGTGGATTCACTTTGAAAAAGACAATGCTTGAAGTACCTGTTTGAATTCTTTTTTTCTTTCTGAATACCACTGCAATGGCAGCAACTGTCGTTTTCAAGGCTTAATTTCTAACAAAAATGCAGGTGTATTTATTGTATATAAGGGTCAGAATATGTAATTTGTAAAACGTTTATTCCTTCACGAGGACATTTCAAAAGTGTGGGAATAATTAAAAGGGTATATATAGATTGAAACGCTATCAGATTTCATCTTAACGCAAATACAAGCTGGACTAAGTTGAAAAAATAACTCTGGATTTAAGTGAAAATTGTGATAAAGTGCCAACACAGCCAGAACTTGACTTTTCCCACCGACAAATGGGTGATAAGTATAGGTCATTTCACAGTACTTGGCATGAAAAGCATGAATGGATTGAGTCACGGCCGTAGCCAGGATTTAATTTTTGGGGGTTCAAAAATTTTTACAGCATGTATCGATACAATCACAGCATGCAAGGCCGTAGCCAAGTCCCATTAAAAATTTAGTTTGTGGGAGGTGGTGACTGGTCCCTAAGATCCCTCCCTCTGGATACGAGCATGGATTGAGTACTCGGTTAAGAACGAAGAAATATTTTGTTCTGTTGGCCGCCATTTCTCGTTTAAAAAAAAAGTACTATAAGTAAATAAGGGGTATTCAGACTGGAAATGAATCTAGAAAGGAAAAAAGGGCCGATGGAAAAAAGGGCACGGAAAATTGGCCTGGAAAAGAGGGCTGATGGAAAAAATGTCCGAGGAAAGAAGGGCCGACCACAGAGAAGGGTGACATTCACAAATTTCATAATTTTAATTGCAATTGAAATAACTGCAACGTTTACAGCTACCGCCCTCTTAAAACGATTATCACCAGGGACGTATCGAGGGGTGCCTTTATCACAGATGCTACTAAAGATACGAGGGGGCCCGTCGTCGATCACGGTGCTCCCGGTCACGTCTTCCTTGGCGTTCCCCCTTTGGAGGGAACGTGAAATGCTTTCGCCATAGAGAAAGAAAGACCTTGCGGTGGCGCAGTGTGGTAACGCGTTCGCCTAGTGCGCCGTTAATCCGGGTTCGACTCCCAACAGTGCAAAGAACGCTTACTCAGAGATCTCATAAAAGATCGCACTGCTCACTGTAGTCCGGGGTTTGGTTCCCTAGGCCATAAGAGGTTCGGATTCCTCGGAAAACAGTAGGTCCCGGCGCAGCATGACCATTGTAGTCTTTGAGCCGTAAAACCACAAACAGGCTACTAAAGTCTGAGGGCCCATATAACTCTACGCCTATGGCCCGAATAAGGATTGGATAAACAAAATGCAAGTACTAATTGTAAATAGCAGCGCAATTCGTTCCCGAATTTTTCGTACGCTGGACAAGATAGTTAATTTTATGCTACCATGCAGCACAACCTTCTGAGGAAGACTAATACAAACACGTCGAAACCTTGCTATAGGTAAAAATATAAAACACTCCAAATATACTCAAAAACGTTTGTTTATATTATTTTTGAGAATTCGTTAAAAACTGGTTTTCATTTAACTTTCTTCTCTGAATGTTAGAGATCAGAAATATTGGAATGGACCCTTTCTGTATTCCGAAACATTTTAACATTTCTGGATTTCATATAACTAATAATGTTTACATTGTTCACTTACTATTATTATAAGAGGGTTATGGTCCACATCAACCCCCTTCCGTACGCCTATGCCTTGATCCATTCTGAATTATGACTATGAGCGCCGGCAGGGGGCGCAAAGCTTGGATTTCCATTTACTATGGAAAAAATTTAATACGGAAAAAGTCAATGATTCGCTTCGTAAATGGCTTGCGTACTTCTCGCCAGAAATTGGCGACGGCGAAATTTGGGAAATTAAATTCAAGTGGTAGGTCAAACTTTCAAATACAAGTTTCACTGGCTCGAAATTGTTAACTCCCACCTTCCAGAGATGCACAGCTAATAAGATACCAATTTCTTGATAATACAGCCCAGATGCAGTGTATTGGACAACTAAGTGCATTATGGGAGTAAATTTTCTTTTTCATCCAGTCGTGACTTGTTACTTGTTTATAGCCATAACTCTATGGATATTCATTTCTATCCGCCATGTAAAGATCCATTATAGTCCATTTTGCACAAGTATTAAAACTATATACTTTTGATCCGACATTTTCGGAACACCCTGTATACAGAGTGTTCAAAAAACACCTCCCTAACTGTATATATATTTTCGTAGTCCTTGCACCATACCGAGCAAATTTGAAAATGGTTACCATGACCAAAAATCAATATTTCATAAGATACTTTAGATAATATGCTGACCAATCGTCATAGGCTAGCTGCTCTAGAAAACCTATTGAAGTGTTAATGTGGATTTACTAAAGCTTGTTTTGTTGGTTCGCAAAGGCTTTGCTTCCGATCTTATTAGCAAGTATTGCTGTTTGCTTAATTTAGCATTGATGATTAGTGATAAGCCCTCATCTCCGGAGTAGACAACAGGCTTGGTAGAAGAATTTTCTAATGATCTATAAGTTCTCTTATATTTGTGCGCACGTTTTGGTGACGTTAAAGTTATATCCCCAAGAACATATGCAGCAGTACGTTCTCCTGATTTTCTCAATTGCATCTGAGTTGCAAAAGACAATTCTTCGAGACCTTTCTCACTGGATAACTTATTAGGTTTCATCTATTATCCTCTCAAGCCCTGCGGTGGCGCAGTGTGGTAACGCGTTCTCCTATTGCGCGGCTAATCCGGGTTCGACTCCCAGCAGTGCAAAAAGAACGCTTACTCAGAGATCTCATAAAAGATCGCACTGCTCACTGTAGTCCGGGGTTTGGTTCCCCAGGCCTTAAGAGGTTCGGATTCCTCGGAAAACTGTAGGTCCCGGCGCAGCATGACCACTGTAGTCTTTGAGCCGTAAAACCAAAAAGAAGAAAGTTTTCATCTCAAACTACATTTTTCAAATTCTTTTATTGGACGACTAAATTTCAACGTACTTGGCTCACAAATACTATCATCTGAACTTTGTAAAACAAATAAATAGTTTAGCTATGAAATATATTTATGTTTAAATGCTGTCATGTTGCGACTGCAATTTTTCTGCAATTTCAACGATACTTTCGGCAGCATCTGTTTTCGTGGCCATAAACAGTTTTAACTCCTCACACAATTCATCCCTTTTCAACTGCTTATGTTTATGCCATTCAGTGAAGAGTTCCAAATGGTTGATAGAACGGGATACACCTAGAAAGGATACCATAACATGTAATATCGCTCCTCTACGCAACTTATTTTTCCTACATATATATTTCAATAATGTCATAATCGATATATAATAATATCAAAACCTGCAAACTCCTGAGTTTTTTTTTTATAAGTCAAAGAAAGAAATGTTGATGGTGAAAAAATACACCATTGCATTGTATCTAAGAAAAAAGTAGTTAAAACACGATATAAGTTAACAAAATTCTAAACATATCTTCCGCAACGTTCGCCATGATAGAACATAGAAAAGTAATACGCACAGCTGGTATAAACATCCGTCAAAGCTAAGTGAAAAACGACGACTGTCTGACTCAGACGAAAACATATGCCAGCATCTCCCGATAGGGGGCTATCGTGCGTCACGCAGGGACCTTTTCTTGAGGTCTCGTCTACTGCATGGGGTGGTTTGAAATGTTTACTACCCAAAATAATTGAAATTGTTTAAAATTACTGAGAGTCATTTTAACACTTTTTTCGCGCTAATTGTTCAATCCGGACCACTGTGCACCCGTCTGAACGCTGTCTATAATTTTAGTGAATGTACAAGATACCAAAACGCTACAAAAATAATTGATACTGCTTGACAATTAGTAATGAGCTAAAAAGTACCTTATTTTAAAATGTGACTGTAAAACTTTTGAAAATAAATGCATAGCAGGTTCGGGCAAATCAATCTAAGGGGTCTAGGGGGGGGGGCTCGAGCTCCCTTCTACCCCCATATGGGCGCCCATGGTCCAAAAAAGGTGAAGGGGACGAGTAGCGTTCTTCTCTGACGAGTACAGTCCGCTGCGATTTGTCAAGTCCCGTATTTTATCATTTCTTTAAAATACATAAATAGTTTTTCAGCGGATTTTAAATGTCTATTGTCAAAACGAGACCTCACTTTAATTTCATATATAGAGCAGTGGCGTTTGTTCGTGTTTTTAAGGCTCAAGGAAAGCAAAGGTTATGCTGTGCTGTGACCAATGGTTTTTCAAGGAATTTCGTCTGCTGCCAAATGAACCAAACCCTGGGCTACAGTGGGCAGAAATATAGCACGTGTTCAATAATACCAATGGAAGTCAAAGCCGGGTTAATGACAATACAGACAAAAGCGTTACAACTGCGCCACCACAAAAAGCCAGTAGTCACGCTCACAAAATGAGTTGAATTTTTAGCCGTCTGTTCTTTCAAACAGACGGTGTCTCAAAAATAGTCAAGCCCACTTCATTATGAGATTGGTGAAACAGAAGACTAAGTTGAAAACTTTTCTTTTAATAATTTGTTCTTGTGCTGGAATGGTGAAAATGAGATATGCATATCATTAGCGTAGCAATTAAAAAAATTTGGGAGGCTCAAATGGAATAATGGGGGACTCAAGTGGTTTTAAAGAAGATTATTTGATGAAATGTGAGAAAATAATGCGTTTTGATATCTAATAGGGAGGGGGCTTGAGCCACTCCCTACATTAATGATATATATATTTAAAATACTGCGGTAAAAAAAGAACTGTAATCGAATACTTTTAGCTGGAGTTCACATATTTTCAAATATCAATACTTAACTTTCTAGAATCTGTTTGCAAAAGGTTCGATGATAAAAAAGCAAGTGTTTTAAAATCAGCGATCAGTAAAATATAATATCTTTTCGGTGTGAGTAAGGCTGTATGCCTTTTTTTTTTGTTACCACTCTAGCGCAGAGACGTAACGATTTAAAAATTATGGGGGAACTCATTTGTTTCTTTTCTTTGAAAACCGATCACGTGATTCGGTGTTAAAGGGAAATATGCGCCATGACAACCAATGGGAGGGGCTTGAGCCCCCCCATTTCCTACGCCACTGCTTTAGTGGGGTGTGTCCGGTTTACCAACGCCCTTTTAGTGAGAGCTGGGACAGATGGGCGATTTCATCGTGCCACAGAGGAGCCCTACTGCAGTAAAATTCCGCTTAAGCGAACTTCGTCTAACTGAAATCCGATTAACTGAAATGGCTTGCTGCGCTATTTATTTATTTATTTATTATTTTAAAACAGGTACCCGTTTAATATTTTTGGCGAAAGTGCTCCTATTCATTTTTAGTGTACTCCGATCTTAAGAAAGAAACCAACACAAGTGTTATTCAAGAATATAATAATAAACGACAAAATGTAAGAAAGAAAAGTTGGGTGGTTAGTCTATGCATTTTCACTTACTGCGCTCACATGCGACCTCTGGGTGTGCAAGCGGAAATTAAGGGCTCAAAGGGGCTTTAATGGGGCGTTTTGACGCATCACATCTGTATAATTGTGACAAGATTCCGTTGTATAACGATTGGTACGTCGCAGCTAGCGCACAACCGTTTTAAGCACATTTCTGTAAATTCATCTCTCCAAACCGAAATTCCCCCTCAGTGGTTAGGTGTCAGAAGATTTAGTAGCTGCTACTGAAATAAACCCTGGGCATCAGGTCCCGGTGGACGGAAGGGAAAGGGTAAAAAAAATCACACCACATGGTTAAACTCGTGACGTCAGAATCACAGCGTGTTTTTACATTTTAAATATACAACACGCACAAATTTTATTTAAACATTACCATTGAACAATATTACATACACATTTATGTAGATCTAAATCCTTAGGAATCCACTGCGTGGGCCTTCAGTTTTTAACTGTTTCCAAGACATCCTAGAAGGTGTTCGGGCTGTATTAATTACTTTGCTACAAAGTACTAAATTTTGGTGACCCTACAAATGAACTTAAACGAGTTAGAGTTCTAACAAGGAAACTACCCCGAGTGGGAGTCCTAACTGATAATTGAGACACATTGCGAATTATTGATTTTATACCCCTAATTACGAATCCCTTTTCTGTGAAATCCATATATTAATTTTTAATTAAAGAATAAAATTTTCAAAATTGGCCAAGATTCAGCGGTTTGGCGAAATATTTATAAGAATTGGCGATGCTTTTATTATCATTTCAAAAATTGTTTGCTTTTTGATACATAAAGTTTTGAAACAAGATACATGCTTTTTGTGAAAGCAAGCAGAATTATCATTTTAGATAAATTAAACTTAAAGTGCACTTTCTCTATTTATAAAAAATAATACCACAAAATTTAAAAATTTGTATAATGTGCATACGATGTGAAAATCGAAAGTAAAAATTTAAATATGGGTTTGTTTCTAGCAGAATTAGTGGAAAAAAAATCAAACAAAACTAACATGAAAATGGTATTGAACGAAAAATATTACAATGGGCGCATTTTAAAAAACGAGTGACTCTTATATGATGAAATAGTGTAATTAATGTTATCAACTGCGAAGGAAAGGGTTTCTACATTATTAAAAGATTTAGGATCGTTTTCTAAATAATTGCATTTATACTAGGAATATGGTAACATTGGGGGATGTTGTTCAGATTGAAGTTGGTTATATATTATTAAAGAGTGCATTTTTAGTATTTCATTTCTATTTTTTATATCAATTTTCATATATCAGCAAGGGCGATTTAGTTTGTAACTTTTTTAACGAACTTTTTAAACTGCCTGAAAAAGTATACATCGAGTGGTTGAATAAGGGATGTGGTTTCGGGGGTTATTTGTAAGGTAATGCAATCGCTAAGAAGATCTTCGTATATGCTTAGATCTGTGCACCCTGTCTAGGAATCTAACATGATACAAGAAGGTGGTCGCAAAATAAGAAGAATGTAATTATTAAGCCATTCTTTTATTTGTAGTTTGTCCATTTTTCCTGATTTTGAAAAAGTGATATGTAAATCTGAAAGCCGAAATAACTTTTAAAGGTCGGACTGAAATTTCCATTATTTTCTTTTAAGCATATTAGTAACTTGAATTTTAACTCCCCACTTATTGACATCGTTGGTATAATTGTATGTGAATGCGTTAATGAAAATATGATTGAATTGCTGAAATGGTTTGTTTCTCCCCCACTTTAAATTTAAAAGAAAATAACCTTTCATTTGCTATGAAATAATGAAGTCTATATGATCAGAATTCAGTATTTGAGCAAGATCAAGAGTTCATGTGAATATCTCACTTTTAATATAAATTCCGCAGCAGTATTTCAATTTCCGGAATATTATGGATATGTGCTGTGGTCAAGTATTTTGTGATTTTTCAAGGAACAATTCCAGCTGTCTTTGTAAAATTTTGGATGAAACGATAACTGCTTTTCAAATTTATTAAATTTAATTCATTAACTTTTGAAAGTCGTTTTAAATCCAAGTCATGAACTGGCATATGACGATTTCTGGCATTCTTAAATTTTTGAAATATTGAAGCCCTAATTATTTCTTATTTTTGATTATTTATCCCTAATAAAGGTTGTTTTTTTTTATTTAAATGTATCTCTAGGATATTTAACTTTATGATAACGAGCTTTAGTTTGCAGAAATTTTCTTTTTTTTTTGCAAAAATCATAATAATAATAATAATAATAATAATAATAAAAAATCGTATTTTTCAAAGGATCACCATTACTATAATCAGATTCATACGCATAATTACCATAATCGGTTCGATTTTCATTAAAGTCATGAAAACTTCTTCAGTCACATTATTAATAAAAGAATAACTCTTCAATTTTTACGAACAAGCGTTTACTTTCGTCTAATTCTGCAGCTACAATTATTGAAGGTTGTATGTTGTATTTTTTTTATTGATAAATTTAAGGTAGATTGAATGATGTTCATGAAATTCAATTTTTTAAACAGAAAATTAAAAGTGAAACACGGGCGGTTTTTATAATGTGATACTTCGCTAGAAAACGAACAACTAATAATTTCAGTCTGGCATTAAATAAACTTCTGATTAAACCAAGTTAAAAGCATACCAACTGACAACTCAAAAATTCTCGCCAATTCCTCAATAATTGTCATAATTGCGCCGATTCTTACGATTTCGCCAAATAGCTGAAATTTGCTCCAATTTGGAAAACTTTAATCGTTAATTAAAAATTTATATATGGATTTCGCAGAAAAAGGACTTTGGATTCGTAATTGGGGGTCTAAAATCTATAAATTGCAATATGTCTCAATTCTCAGTTAGGACTCCCACTCGGGCTAGTTCCCTTTTAAGTGGCACAATGTGTGTATACAATGAACGTTTGGGTACATTTTTTACTATCGTCAGTTTAGTTTATAAGAGATAATGGTTGGGATCTAAGTTTAATTACATCATGAGTATGATCCATGAAAAACAGTAACTATCGTTTATGCTACAGTTACGATTAATAGTGCAGTACTCCTCTATACTGCAGTATCAAAACAGAAACATTGAATGGCGGTCCAACCTCCATCTGGTGAGAAATAATTCGAAAGATAAGTGCAGTGCATCTATCTACAGGGTAAATGAAGACACTACGCCTAGTTTCACAAGTAGGCTTGCATATCCTTCACTCATGAAATCCATTAGTTTTTCACCACTGTGTATGCCCGAGGTTGGATAAATTATTATTATTATTACTTCATTCCCAGTCGTGTGTTAAGCTACAACGTTTCTTTATATAAGAGCCTTGTCCTCTGAGATATGAAACTTGTGAGGGGTATTTACCTTAAAGGAATTCTTAAAAATATTCATAAATTCCATTTTTAATGAAGAGAAGTCCAATGATTTATTATCTTTTTTAATTAAACCCAAGCGTTTCTTCGGACATACTAGGATCTAAATAATATTCTTTGATTCTTACCTTTACTCTGCGTAACTATGTTCGATGACATGGGTATTTGCTTAAAATTGTAATATTTTTTCATCACGTGTTAGTTTTTATCCTGCAGTTGAAACAATGTTTTTGCTTCCCAAGTTAGTTAGTTTGCGATTGAAGGAGTGATTTTCTACTTATTGATTTGTTAGAACCTGGAGTTTTATACGCAATATGAAATAATATTTTAGGACGTATGAACTGGGGTTAACCGAATTCAGCTCTTAAATCCGTTTTAATGCTTAACTTTGACCGGCACGTGCAAATAGTTAAAGCACATTCGCAACATTGTTTATAACAAGTGTATATAATTCGCCAAGTTATATAATTATTATTATTACAGTATATAATTAACAAGTGTATATAATTACAAGTGTATATAATTTATAGCAATTTTTTTAGCATATTATATCTGTAAAATATCTTCGATTTATTTCGAAGGGAAAAACAATATGACATGCTGGATAGAGTATCACTTAATTCTATGATATTTTACAACGGAAAATACAAGCAAGTCAAATTATCACAAAAATAATAAGAATTAGCAGTATACAATAATAATAGGAATTTTTATTTATCTTCCATAAGTGTATACATACCATTACAATTTTCATATTAATACAGTATACATATATTTATTCATCCACATACAAGATTTGTTTATTATGACAATAATACATCTGAATATTGATGATGCACTGGTGTATGCAATGGAGAGGATTCAGATAAATATCTTAGTATATAATCTGATGTACCCTATACGAACTTACTATTTAGATTGCGTTAGCTGAAAAAACGGGTGGGGGGCATTTACAAATTTTTGAAAAATACACGTAAATCGAATTATGTTTCAAACCTGATAAGGGAAAAGCATATGGATCGCCAATACATTATTCTTGTAAAATCTCCACCATACATGTGCGCTTGGAAACTACTACACAGGGGCTTTTTGAAACAAATATTAGTTCTATCATAATAGATTCCGCCCATAGAAATTGCATTCTTTCTACGCGAAATGTGAAAATACTTCCGCGTATGTGAATGAATGAATTAAATTCACTTGTTTATTTATAGCGTAGTGAATTTCTTTTCTCTGCGATCAGGGGCGGCTCGAAGTTGATTTTGAACCCGGGCGGCACGGATTACTTTTCGGCGCCTGCGAAAACAGGAGATTTTCACAGATGCACAGTGAGCCATATAGCCTACGCGATAAAAGTGGCCAACAGTCTCTGAAAGAAATTCTCTAAAGATGTCTCTAAAAATTTCTTTAAACTTGTCTCTTTTTAGAGAGATTTTTTACTGTTGGGTCCATTAAAAAAATTTTAACTTGACTTCAGTTTGGCTCCCCCATCCAAACGGGGCCCCGGGAGCCGCCCTGGTGGCCTGGCGTTTAAGCCACTCCTGTCTGCGATTACTATTATGTTGGCTACAAGAGGTGTTAACGTCTTCCTTGCTGATGGCACATCAAAAATGAAACATAATTATCACGAGAAATAATTTTTATTTTGTTTACAACCGGTCTGGTATTAAAGAAGAAGCGGGATATAATGGTTCTTAAAATATCCCATCCAAATTTTTGAACACCATCAACGTCTTCGAAGAGTACTAGCGAGTATAACTTATGCAGTGTTTATAGTTGAATGGAAGAGAACTTGCTCTATCAAAAATGATAGGTCTTGGTCTACTAAGTTCCGTTCAGATGCGCTAATTCTCCTTGGGACAATCAAGGAAATCAACGTTCACTTCCGCGATTCTTCTGTAAAAAGAAGTAATAAATAAATATATATGGAAATTTTTTTTGAAAATCTCATGGCCGCTTTCACGCGATCTCATTGTGAATAACGTTATGAATGCTTACCCCTCCCCCTCCTCAATTGGAGAATTGAATGAACATTCATAAAAAGAATTTTTTAGTCTGTGTACTACGTCTTTTTTTTTACACACAGGATTCTACAATGCACGCACAAACAATGAACGAGCGTCTATACAATTGGAAAGGAGACCTAATTATCTATTGAGAAAATTATTTTTCCTACGGTGACTCACCGCGCGAGTCAGCAACAAGTGACTCGCGTGGAGAAATTGTGCTCTTCGAAAACGCGTGGCGTTCTTTAGCGTAAGGTGCTAACGACTCACAAGTGACGTGGAAATAAATACGCGCACAATAAGTTTGTGCGAGAGAAATTTAGCAAGTTTTTTTGAAGAGCTGACCGCAAAAGTCAATAGTACTTTTTAGCTGCGGTGTTTTTTTTTTTATCTGTGGGATTAAACAATTGACAATGTAGGACTTAAAAAAATAAGAAACGAGATATTAATAAGAATGAAAAATATTTTATTTTGAAATTTCCAAAACAATGGATGGTAAGTTGCTTCCTCTAAGATCCAAATCTGAAACGAAGCCAATCCGAAAAATTTGCTGGTTCAAAATTCGAAATCTTTTGTTATTTAAAGTAAACCAATTTATAAAATAATTGCTAAAAATTGATTCATAACTAAAAATTGTATATATAAATATATCATCATCATTTCAGCCGTTGTCAATCCACTGCAGGATAAAGGCCTCCTCTGCATCTTTCCAACGAAGTCGATCTTGTGCATTTTGCTGCCACTTGTGCCCAATATATTTAATTATTTCATCCACCCATCTCGTCTTTGGCCTTTTCCTTGGGCGTGTAGTGTCCAGTGGGATCCATTCTAGGATGTTTTTGGTCCATCTGTTGTCAGTTCTTCTAGCAATATGGGCTGCCCACTTCCATTTCAAACTTTTTACCTTCGCAATGATATCACAAACTTTTGTTTGATCTCTTATCCAACTGAAGGTCTTTCGATCTCGTCGCGTGATACCAAGCATCTGCCGTTCCATGTTCCTTTGTACCACTCGTAACTTTTGGATACCTTTGGCAGTCAATGTCCATGTCTCACAACCATAAGTCAGAACAGGTAGGATGCATTGATCGAAAACTTTCCTCTGTAAAGAAATAGGGAGCTTTTTTTTAAAAATTATTTGTAGCCGGTAGAATGCTTGCCAGCTAAGCTTGATACGACGTTCGATCTCTTGATTTATGTCGCCTTTCATCGTAATTCGTTGACCTAGGTACATATAATTTTCAGCTTGCTGTATTTCTTCTCTCGAAATAAAGATTTTCTTAGTTTGTATAAACTTATTAAACATGATCATGCTTTTCTTCAAGTTGATTTTTAAGCCAGATGTTTCTCCTTTCATTCTTAGATCTTCAATGAGTCTTTGGAGCTCTTCTGGATCTTTTACGAAAAATACGATGTCGTCGGAGTATCTTAGATGGTTTAAATAAGCTCTGTTGATTTTTAAGCCCTTTTGATCCCAGTGTAATTTACGAAAAACTTCCTCAAGGCAAGCTGAAAAGAGTATGGGCGAGATTGTATCTCCCTGTCGTATACCTTTCTCAAGGTTAATTTCAACTTTGTGTCTGTTTATAGATATGGTCGCTTTTGCTTTATCATATATGGACTGGAGTAAGCTAACATAAGCTGGGTTCACACCTTGGTTACCTAGTGCATTTAAAATATATGGTTTGAAAATTGAGTCAAAAGTTTTTCGTAGTCGATGAAGGCAATGCATAATGGTAAAGCGTATATATATATATAATACTATATATATATATATATACTCAACAGACGTATTAAACTTGGCTGGAGTGCATTTGGAAGAAACAGTTTTATCCTGAAGGGGAAATTGCCTTTATGTCTAAAAAGAAAAGTCTTCAACCAGTGTGTATTGCCAGTCCTCTCTTATGGATCAGAGACATGGAGTCTAACAGTTGGAGCAATACGAAAGTTACAGACAACGCAAAGGAGCATGGAGAGGTGCATGCTTGGAATAACTAGGAGAGATCGAAAAAGAAACACTTGGGTGAGAGAGCAAACTAGAGTAGAGGACATCATTGTTAAAGTAAAAGGACTGAAATGGCGATGGGCTGGGCATATTGCAAGAAGAACTGATCAACGATGGACAACAGAAATTCTGAACTGGATTCCAAGAGACCACCGAAGACCTAGAAAACGTCCTCAAACTAGATGGGTGGATGAAATAAGAAAAGAGGTTGGGGTGACGTGGAAACGAATGGCCCAGGATAGACTTGTGTGGAAAGCATTTGGAGAGACCTTCATCCAGCAGTGGATAGATAATGGTTGAATATGATGATGATGATATATATATATATATATATATATATATATATTTAATTTTCGTAGGTCAATTCTAAAAATTGATTTTCCAACTTCTTTTTCTTTTTTTTTTAAAGGAAAAAATCCGCTGAAGTTTTAAAATTTGACACTGTTACTCCTGAAGATATTGCCATTCATTCATTCATTCATTGATAGGTAGATACATAGACAGACAGACACACGCACACACACACACATGTATGCATGCATGCTACAAATAATCCTAAATCGGACAATGCTAGCAATGAAAACTTAACCGTCGACCAATCACTTGCATAATGACGGTAGAGTGTGGCGAAAATATGTAAAATTCTGATATTTATATATAAATATATTGTATATGATATATATACGTAAGTGATGATATTTGTTTTCACTTATCTGCCAAGGTTTTTATTTAACGGCAACCTTTAACAAGAATCCGGATGTAACAAGAAAACGTGCTGGTCTCTTCACGCGCGTTATAAACGGGTTCGGCTTTCTATAATTTATTTATCTCTATTAATTATTCTTAATGATAGTTTTTGTTTAAGATACGATTTCTTTGTAGCACTCCCACATTTCTAACTCGCGAGCCACCATTGATTTGAACGCATTTATTTTGAATTCTTGCAACACGATGAACTTCAAATACGTATTCTATTTAATTGCCGTTATTTCGCCGTTATCTTATCAATTACCAAGGTTCCACCTTGATTAGTTCGCATGTTCTAATAGATAGTGATCAGCAAATAATTTACATAATGTGGCTAACAGTTACGTAATTAAAGTGTAATTTCATTCGCGTGAAATATAAACTTTGTTTACGTGCAACTTATCGCGCGTGTATGCTTACTTTCCACTTTTAAAATGATTTCCGCAAGGCGAATCAAAAAAGCTTTTGGGGTTATTTAGAAACCTCTCCTTCGAATAGAATGGTGACATATACTGCTTGACATTTAATTTATCCCAACCAGGGGTGAGATCTTCGAGGTGTGTGTGTGTGTGTGTGTGGATGGGAGGTGGTAATTTCAACGTCGATACGTATATCATGACCAAACCTTGAAATACTATTAACTCCGGGACCAGATTAAAGCTTTGTTGGGTTCCTAGACCAAATTCATTTTTTTCAGGTCCTTTGAAGCATAGATTAAACCTGTGCAATTCTTTATTCCTTTTAGGTAAATAGGAAAAAGAGAATTTTTTATTGTATCGATATTTTATAGAATTAAGATATACACATATCTACTTAAATACACATGTAAGACTGTATGAAACTTTTATTTATAATATACAGATTATAAATTTATGTCGAAAATTACCTTTTTCCTTGCTCTTTTTTCAGCAAACTTATCAATTATTTTCCCATAATTATCATTTTTTACAGCGTCTTTTTTACGCAAAATACAGTTAGACAACTTGATTTTGGCTGACTTACGGAATTTCGTATATAATTTTTTACCCGTTGTAACGTTGAAAATGATCTTTCTCCAATTGCATTTAAAGAAGAGCCCAGTCTTCAATACACCAGTCCCATAAAAAAGCGGACTTCAGACACATCTGTCTTTTCTTACTATGCTATAATCCAGCCCTGGTTAGCTCACAAACTGCGCAACTTCTCAATAAGCAACTTTGTACTCGTAAGGAAGTTTAAAGAATCCATAGACTATACAGCTATTTAAGTATTAATTATGTACAAAAGTAGGAAATTTTATGACTCCCAGATGGTTTGCTATGAGGCTCTCTTCACCAAAATGTTACAAATTGCCAACAGAACCATTTCTGGATCGTTGGCCTCCCAGGTGCGAAAAACAACTACGTCGCTCTTATTAATTTATTACTACATAATTAAGAATTGTATATACAGGGTGTCTCAGCACCAGGGTTGCAAACATCTAGGAGGGATAGGGTACACCTAGACGAACAATATTTGTCATAGAACCTAGGGTCGCAAACCACTCACAGCGCCAGTTCTAAAACCGTCCAGCATGCACAAATATTTACAACCAGTGCATGAGAAGCGCAAAATGCGATGTCCTAATCATCTATGCACTTGAGCAGCTGACCTGAGTTTTATCTGGCGCTTTTCACGCAGTGGTTGAAAATATTTGTGCATGCTGGACGGTTTTAGAACTAGCGCTGTGAGTGGTTTGCGACCCTAGGTTCTATGACAAATATTGTTCGTCTAGGTGTACCCTACCCCTCCTAGATGTTTGTAACCCTGGTGCTGAGACAATCTGTATATATACATAGTTTAAAATAGTTATAATGCAGAAGAGAAATATTTTTTTTAATTTTTATTTTCATAAAATAAAACGAAGATCCTTGAGATTGTTTTTGACCCAAAGATCAAAAACAATATGACAATACGGTGAAAGCTGTCTATAGCTATGTACATCCCTGGTACTGACATATATGGAGAGGTTCAACCTCGTCTATTATGACAAACTTCCCTTGGGTATTGTTATAGAAAAGTTTCACGATGTAATAAACGGTTTGTGGCCGACCCTGGGTTTGGCCACCTTGGTGTGGGGGCACCTTTTTCAACCTCGCCAGGAACGGCCCTGATTATTAATATAGGTTCGAGAATTTTTGTTTGCCGAGGTATATGCATATTTAAAGAAGTTGGAGATCTACACATTTCTCTATTTTTAAAGACATTTCCATTAAACTCATGTTCGTAGAAGAGAACAGCACTCATACCCTGCCTTCACCGAGTTCTTCCCACGAAATCTGAAATTGTCAGAAAAACGATAACAAGAAGCACTCTCGTCGATTGCATGTAGCTAATAACGAAAAATACGATGTAGAGTAGTCCTGTCAATTTCATGCAACTGATCACGAAATTTCAGAGTTAATTGATTTGTGATGTGAATGTACAAGGACTGCAAATGTTTTTTTTTTTATGCTTATTTCTGCTGTACCACAAGGCTTTTAAACCACACGAGTCCATAAACCGGGTCCTTTTAATATCTAAATGTACGGATGAAAGACACAGATTGAAGGACCTCCTTCTCCCGGATATTTTATTGGGAACCACAGAGCAGGGTCCCTGCCGAAGGTGTGGCGAAAGTGGCAGTTGCTTCAAATTAAAAACTCAAGGGGCGCCAAATGAGATAATGTGGAAGTTATGGTTCAAGGAAGATAGATGTTCACGTGTTAGAATTAGAAAAATACATGTAATTAATAATTTAAAATAACAAGTGTTAAAAACTAATTATCCTTTTCACGGAAGAGGGGCGACATTTTACGTCTTTGCCTTAGGTACTCCATTTTCCCGACACGACCTCGCCACAGAACAAAAGGAGTTGAAAATCGCATTTAAAACATAAATAGTGTCATATCTACTTTATAGCCGATTGGCAACATTGTACACCAGATTTTTGACTAGAATTCCTGTACTAGTTTTAAAAATGAAAATTAACCAAAACCAGTTAATTTTCTTGAATTTAAACTTGGTTACGTTCGGGTAAACAATTCGAGTCTACGCCGGGCGGTGCCTCTTTTTCTCTTATACACTAAAAGTTCTTATTTCAGCTTAAATATGGGAATCAAAAATTACCGTCTTAATTAATTAATAAAAAAATAAATAAAATAAAATAAATCCCCACGGAAAATTACAAAACATGTCCCGGTGGCTTAGTGTGTTGACCATTTCGTAGTTACGTTAACTCTGAGAATGGTAATAATATCTTGCAAAAATACGGTATAGTTATAATAAATACATGAATGCTGTGAGTGTCAAAATAATAATGAGTTCACTGTAATTAACATTATAAAATAATCCTGAGTATGTGCTGTACACCAACTTACTTCTGAAATTTTAAAGCGATTTCGCTTGAAGTTTTATACAAGAGGCACAAGTGATCGCAGCTTCACAGATTATGCGGGGCCCGGGGCCGAAGTAATTTTGGCTCCCCTTACTATTAAATATGAGTTTCATAATGTAATGAGTAACGTTTTGTAATGTAACGAGTAACGTTTTATAATGTAACGATTAACGCTTTATAATGTAACGAGTAACGTTTTATAATGTAACGAATAAATATTTTTTTTTTTATTTTATTTCATTTTTACAGTGTACACATTTCAAATTTTTTTGCAAATGTGAAAAATTGTGACGGCATGATTTCTGATGACCATCTTTAAGGAGAGCCTTCGGCGTTTTTCTACGATGATGAGGCGGGACCGCGGCCCCGTCCGTGCGACCGCCCATGACAAGATGTGAGGGAATCTGTGCGAAGTTCTGTAGTTTTTCGAGAGATTCGAACCCCTGTGGCCTGAGGAATCAAACCCGGAATATGGATTAGTGGAAAAATCGTCGATCAGCGGGATTCGAACGTAGATTTTCTGCATGGAAGACAAACGCGTTCCTTTTACGCTGCCGTACGGAGGATGGGGAGGACAGAAAATCCCGAAACAATAATACTTTTGTGTAAAAGTGTATGCGTGTACTTGCGTGTGTGCATAAAAAATACTCGTCTGCCCGTCCCTTAAAAAAAGACAAAACACCATCTCTACCGTGAGTTCTATTGTTACCTTTTCCAGATAACGTGCAATTCGTGACTTAACATAAACTCTAACGGGAGAAATGCCGTTTGTTTGAAGCGTGCAAGTATTTTGGGGCAGAACAAGTGGAATTTAGGGAAGTTTATTCACAATTTTATATGGTGTTTTTTCAGTAAAAGCCGGCACAGATTTCCAATTGAACACAAGTATCCATTCACGCGAGACTTATTTAAGCGCAAACTCGAAGTCCCTATAAACTGTAAGTTTAGTATTGCTTGTGTAAATGTTTGAATTAAACCAGTCTTGGCAATATTCGATTAAATTTTAAATTGGAGCAGTCAAGTTCAATACTGAATCTTACTTAGTTGCTAAAGTACGTTTACACCATGCTCATGCTGAGTACGTGTTCTTTGAAGCTGGTGTATTAAAACGAGGGTTAATTAATACAGCATCGCGCAAATGAACAGGTGGATACTGCAACAGCGACGTAAATGGTATGAATGAACACACACTGGTGTTCAAAAGTTAGGCATAATCTCAATTTCATGAATGCAAAGTCTGGATGGAGATAAAATTTAGTATGCTTATATAGAAAAGATAATGAAAGTACAAGAGAAAAAACAAAACAAGGATACAAAATAATTCTATGTTAAAATCATTCATTTATTGTAAAAAAGATGCCAAAAAGTGGTTTTCGTCTTTCATAGGAAAAAATTTAACGACATTAGCACTAATAAGCGGCGAGGTTACCTTTTACAATTACACAAGTTTTATAACAATATTTCATGCTACTATGATTCAATTTTATACACTGTGCTTTTATATGATTCATACTAGAACTTGTGTTATAGGTAGGGAAAAAAATCCATGCCACGCACTCAGGCCAAAAAATCTTCCTTTGGTTGATATTTGATGCTGTTTGCTTATGAACTGGGGGGTGGGGGAGGAGTTCTCACACTCGAAGTAGAGTTCCAGTTGCTTGGTGGATCTTTGGCGATCCTCCTTGGTGGAAGCTGAGAGGATTTCTGCTTTTTCTAGGTGCTATGGGTCCACTGTTCTTATCCATGGACGATAACGCGCGCTCTCAGCTATCTCAGGTGGTCAATGATATTCTTCAAAGTGAAGATATTCAACAAATGCAGTGGCCATCAAAATTTCCGAATATGATGTAAGCTTTTTGATCGTGCGTGAGATGCACCAGGAAGGCGAATTAGGCTGAGGGGATGCAACTCATCCCCTTAGTGCATCTCGATAAAAACGCTGAGTGGGGTTCATTTCCCGCATTTTAATGGCATCGCATTCGTTCGTTATCTTCACACTTAAGAATATCATTAACTACCTGCTGAAACCAGTGTGAGTGCGCGTTATCGCCCATGAATAAGAATTTTGGATCCACGGCACTTAGAAAAAGCGGAACATGAGGTCTCTTACGACAGTGGTTCCTAACCTTTTTCAAGCGTGACCCAATTTTATAGTAGCCAAGTACCCTTTATAGTAACCAAGAAATCTGCGACCCTCTGTACGCCGCATAATAAAAGCATTTTTAACAGAGTAAAGAAAACACATTAAATATAAAATTATATATATATATATACTAATTTATATTATAGATATAAAGTTAACAACCGTTAGTAGAATATTGCAATGTGTGTAGCCATGTTGAAATATAAAAGCGTTGGAAACATTTGGTATAAAATTCCTTATAAAAATAATTGCAACTAAAAATAGTTGTGGCGATCCCCTAGAAACCAGGCCGCGAAACCCTTGAGGTCGCGGCCCCAGGTTGGGAACCCCTGTCTTACGAGTAATAGAACCTTTGTCGAAAATGTGGAGCCCAGGGTTCCCAAATGGAGTAGGACGTACTCGGGGTCAATTTTTGTTTTAAGCCTCTTTTACACCAACTATTAAATTTTAAAATTTTTGCAAAAAGAAAACAAATTTTGTAAATTTGGGGTCCCTGTGCCCCTGCCCCATCCTTTAAGACGCCACTGCTTATGTAATAACAAAGTCTAGCTAATCTTAGCCAACTTCATTCAAGTGTTAGCGGTTGTGAGCTATTACATTGTCCGTAAGACAGCATTGTGGCAATTGGAGATTAGAAAATTTCAATATTTTAACTAAAAACTTCGTGAAAACTTTGCGATAGTGGAGGCGCAAATTGAAGCGGAAATTTTAATCTCGAAGAGAGCTAGGGTGGTTGTTTTTTCAGTGTTTCTTGGTTGTTGAAACTGGGGGAGCGCTGCCGTCTAGCATATTCCTTTCCGGGACGCCATTTTCTCAGACGAGCATCACTCTAAACGACAATGTTTGCTGCTCATCATCCTCCTTGTTTTCCGACCTCGCATTGTCTGTGCAGACGTCACTAAAATATGACACGGGACGTGCGCCAACATTCTGCGCTGATCCAGAAAAAAAAGATCGCATCACTTTAAGACAGTTGCCAGCTGTAAATGGAATAGTTCTTATTTTGAGGTTTTAGATCGGCTGACTAAGCCTCAAGCTTGCGTCAAATTTTGGCATCAAGTCGATTGTCGAACCCATCGTTTGAATCCGAATGCTAGAACAAACCGCTTACTGAACGAAAGCGGCCATTTTGTATCTCAGGTGTGTGTAGTAGTGTCACGAAACCTACCACAACGTCTTCTGTCTCTCTCGTGATGCTTTCTCAATGGCACATTTCTCCAGCGCATCGTCTGATGAGCCATATCGCAAATTAGGAATTCTGCTGAGGATTCGTGCGGCTGTGTAAAGAGAGTAGAGGTAGAAATAACGGAAGTTATCTCATCCATGTTGTTTTCCCGTCCTCTTCGAAGATTTGCTTATGTAATAGTAACTAGCTGAATTGACAGACGCGCACATGACTTGAACCTAATTTTAACTTCCGCCATGTTGGCTGCAGTTGCCGTTGGATTAGCACATGGTTTGAATAGAGGAAAACCTATATTAGTAATTATAATAGTAACCGCGTTGCATTTTTGGACTATAAATAGTTCTATTCAAAACCGAGATGCCATTTTGACGATTAAATACAAATCAATGGAAAACCAAAAACAAAGACGACGAGGCTGAAGTCTTTATTATGCAAATAAGGGAAAAAAGGGGTAACATGTCTACCTGAGCAGATTGATACACTCATTTCCAAAGTAAATCCCGAAGTTCTAAACTGAAAATGCATAATATATTTTAAGTTTTAATACATTTACAAAACAGATAGTGTTATCTTTATACGAGATTAATTAATTTTATGGATAACTCCTTCTCTATTTACGATTGTGATATATAGAACTAACGTGGGCTTAACAGCTCCGATTTTGAATTAAAACTTTTTGAAAATATATTGTTCCTTAATTATAATTCCGTCGTTCATATTGGGCACCTTACTGTCTGACACTGCCGTTGGAAAACGTTCTAAGAAAAATATTAATTATTCTTGTGAAAACCTCGCAAGAAAATCAATGCATGAAATATGGCGTTGAAATATAGCAAACAGGGTCGAATTTTTCGCCCACGTATGTATTCGAAGTTCATGTACGAAAATCAACGGAGAAAATTTTTAAGTATTGATTAGCGTGGGTTACAAACCACTCCTCGAAACCCCGCGGTATAACGGGGGAAGCGGGTATTTTTCTTATCTCTTCGTCTCTTGTTTCACCGTTGTAACTAAATTGGAATAAAAATTTAGAGAGAGAGAGAGCGTGGTTAAATCATTTTCCTTGGGCAGCAGCCCAAGGAATTGGGAATTCAATCCGAGGAGCGAAGTTCGAATTCCGGTAAACATGGACGTATGCAAAGATATAATTGTTTGGAGGTCAAACTAAGCCATGCGTCCTTGTACTCAGTAACCCAATGAATAGTTTTAGGGCGTAACATTCAAATGCACTACTAATACTGTTTCCTTAGTTTAACTAGCTTGTGATTCAAATAGTAATATAATTCATTCAACCCAAGGAATATGCTGAATGGTGCATATAATAGATAATGTATGAATTGCATACAAGGACAATCATGTCGAAAACTTTCTGGTATAATAGTAAGGTTAGAAACTGAAAGAGAGTCGAAAGCCGTAGCTTGTTACGATATCCTCTTTCAGAGTAGTGAACATCATACGTTGGCGGACAACACGTAGCGCTTTTATCAACGTTCTTTCTGGATTTATTCCAGTCGCATTATTTTAACAATCCCGAAAGATGCTTAAACATGCTTGAACTTTCAAAAGCTCAAAATAATTAAAAAATACAGCAGACTTTCGATTTTACGAACCCCAATAAAGTTCGTAAATGGGAATTCGCTTTATTCATATGGGATACTTTTCGGGACCAACGCAATAGTTCGTAAAATCCTGTAGTTCATAAACTGAAGGTTCGTAAAAACGGCGAGTTAGTTGTATATAGAAAACTAGAAAAGAAAGCGTATTACAGATGGCAAGCAACATCGCCATTCTATTCCATCTCGGTATAAAAAAAAAATACTGAAAATCGCATTTTCTGCAGCACATTGAGCACCGCATCTACAATAGACTTTGGACAAATTTTTGAAGTCAAGAACGCAGTTCCTATTTTACAATTTGCTTCATAACAGTATAAATGTGAAATGGTACTGAGGAGGTTGAAGCCAATTTTGTATCGTACTGATAAGCATGTAAATGCCGCTTGTCGCCCAGTTACTGGAGTTCAGGAAACGAAAAAAAAAAAGAGATATAAAGTCTGAAGCATTATTTCAAATGACCCACTTTTTATATCTTACGATTATTATCAACGCAAACAAAGTATTTTTTTCTTCAAAATTGGTTAGGAAATATGTACGCATGCGCAGCATCACGTGTTTTCAAGTGCAACGAAATTTCATTTAACCCTTCCATATCTCAAGCGATAGAAGACACTATCTATATAGGCCTTTCTCCTTTGGAGAACATAATCAAGGTTAACAATCCAAACATCAAAACTCGTAATTGCGTGTCGGGCGCCTGCTGTTTAGCAACAGCTGTGAAACGCCCTATAGTTTCTCCTATAAAATATGAAAATAGAGCATTTTTGGGCAGCTGTAAATTGTAGTTATTTTAGTTTATGAATTCTACGTTTTTTATTATAAATAACACATTATACTACCCATACCAAACATATAATAATAATGACAATCTGCGATAAAGATACACAAAAGGCTTTCTTGGTTGACACAGCATATCAGTGGTGAATTTAGTAAATTGTCGCCCCCTAGATAGGGCTAGAGACAGGCTTCATGGCCCCCACCGAACTATGGTTAAAGACAAATGTTTGTTATATTGTTAAAGGGGGCATCACCCACCTCTTTTCCCGGCCCTGCATCTAGACACAGGCTGTGTCGCTACTCCCTTCCTCCATCCCTTATAAAAAAAAAAGGAACAAATTTGAGCAAAATGCCGTATATCGCCCTCTTGACTCTTTCAAGTTTTGCAGAGAGAATTATTAGGTATGCCACGTAAAAAGCGTTGGAAACCTAATATTGTGCAAATTTACGTTAACGAACTCACGCTTACTCACAATATGCCCGTATCCAGGGGGTGGATCTTAGAGACCGGTCCCCCGAAACTAAATTTTTAATGGGATTTGGCTACGGTCTTGCATGCTGTGATTGTATTGATACATGCTCCAAAAATTTTTGAATCCTCCCCGAAATTAAATCCTGGCTACGGTCTTAACTTACAAGCAAGTTAGGTTAACACGAACCTCTATTAAACTTATATCCATTCCGTCTTCGTATCTTCATGAGACAGAATATCTTTTTTTTAAGTTGTCAACTTTAAAAAATTGTATTTCTGGAGCTCTTTACTGTCGTCTAACCCCTTCTATAATTAAGTGTCGTTCCTAGCATGTCCGTATCCAAGGGAATCTTAGGGCCGCCCCCGAAACTAAATTTTTAATGGGACTTGGCTGGCCTTGCATGCTGTGATTATATCGATGCCTGCTGTAAATTTTATACTATTGCATGCCACTATAGCATACATATTAAGAAGATACATAGTCAGTTCATAGGTGCTTAATGACCCTTGAACTGAATTTATGATGAAAGAGATAGACTAGCGTTTTTCAGTTTTTAAGCCTTGAAATATATGAATACATAATAATAATTATTATTACTGTTATTGTACCTTTGATGGTAAGTTGCACACAAACGCGGCCATAGTCTGATGAAAGGAAGATAGCATTAGAAATAAGGATACAAAGTGAGTTCGTGGTATAATTAGTGTATTTTGTAACTACGTTTACTTTCCAGCTGGGTAAATAATGCATCCGAAGTTTATAACTTCGTACAATTATTTTTATATTTTCTAGACGTTTTATCTTATTTTCCTCATTTATTGTGTGTAATTTAAGAAAAGCTGGTAGAAACTGGATAGGCCAAATTCACCTGTAGACAAAGCAGTAGACACAGTGATGTAGACAATACCGGGTGCCTCTTCCCAAAGCTATATAATACATACAAAATCAAGAATTAATGTTGCTGATGCTAAGAGAAATCGTTTGCTGATAATCAAACAACTATTTTTTTGTTTGCAAATTTCAGAAATAGTACAATCGGCTTCGCTTAAGCGAATATTGATTGTTCCAATAAATATTATTCAACAATTAAGCGGGGTATTCGATTATTCGTTGAAAAAATAACAATGCTATTAACATGCATATATATATATATACTGATGGCATTCTTATTTATTTTTTCAACGAACCCATCAGAACTCAAAGACATGGTACAGGATCTTTCTACTAGAAGTAGGGAAATTAGATTCAAGATGAACCTACAAAAAACTAAAATCTTGTTCAACAATTTCTTACAGAAAGCAAAAATACCGGTTGACGACATTGAGCTAGAAATTGCTAATTCGTATATTTACTGGCCAACTGATTGCAATGGACAGTGGACACTCTCTGCGAGGTTAAGAGCAGGACTTCGGCTGTGGTGACCGAGGTTCGGAACCCTCGTTAAACTGTAGGTCCAGCTTGCTAACACGTCTCGTCAGCGTGGTGAGTTTAAAACCGAGTCCTTTGCATTTCTTCCACCATACTACGAAAATGTGTGCTAACTGAGAGACCTCTACCCTGCAGTGGATTGAAAATGGTTGTTGATGATGCTGATATATACATACATACTTAATGGTTTAGTATATTGGCACAAATATGAGATAATGTTGAACAGTATAATATCATATACAAAGAAAAAAAAAATGTTTTGCGCACCGATGTACTTTTTAATGAAAGATAAATTGTACACTAGAATACACTGGCGGCTTTACTTGTGTGGAAATTCGAAACTCGCTTGCAATTTTGACTTGCGTTACTTCATTTTTTTCTAAAACTTTTAGCTCATCGCATAAACTCAATGTTCATCTGAAAAGAAGGATTTCCACTGTGCGACAATACGATGACTGGCGACCAATGATTGGGGCAGACTAATTGGTCAGAAATGAAAGTCGCCCCCTCCCCCACAACCTCACTACGCTGTCTGAGCGTCCTGTCTAGGATTACAGCTCCGGCGGCCACCTTCCCAATCCCCATTGCCCAACCTACTACTACTACTACCCACAACCTCAGTTTTAAGAAAAAAGAGAGAGAGAGAGAGAGAGAGAGGAGAGACAGCGAACGCAACAACTTCAAACTTTCTTTTATTTCACACTAACGGAAGTCCATGCGCAAAACTCTTAAAATTCTTCATCTGAGGTGTGAGGTAGGGGTATGCGCGAAAACACATATTTTCCTCTTTTTAATTTGTTTTCTTGTTTGAGCACTGATTCTCATTATTTGATTATCCGAGAAGGGCTAGCAATGGTTATTCTTCAAAGTGGGGAAATTTAACATTAAGCCTATGGAAATAACTGGTTTTAATAGATTTTATTCTTACAAACGAAATGTTCGATTATCCGTGACCTGATTAAGTGGCACCGACCGTATTTTGCTATGCAGAAAAAGATATTTATAAAATATTTATTACGTTAGTTTTTTTTATTATTTGTTATTATTCTATTCTATTTTGGAAGTGGTTTGCAATAGAGTTGAGGAATTGCTGTATATATCTGCACTAATTTTTCTGGTTATTAATTACGACATCATAAAAATTATTAATACAGATAACAATATTATTAAATAAAAGTTGTTCAATAACTCGTGTTTTTCATATTTAATTAATTTTTAATACAGATACAGGCAATTAGCGTCATATATTAATACACAAAATTCACAATTTCCTTATTGTATATGTAATAATTATTATTACATACTCATGTTTGTAAAAATTGCAACACCATGAAGGACTCGTGTGAATTGAATGAAATTTAATGTACAAACGACCTGTGTTGATACAAATAAACGATTAAAATTACAAAGCAAAAAAAACAATATTACATGTCGAAAATCAGTATTTGGTGAAGCCACCACGCGCTGCAATAAGTGATGCTATACGACGTGGCATGGAATCAAACAGATGTTGAATGTGTGCCTGAGGAAGAGCATTCCAGATTGCTTGTATGCGACCCCAAAGTTCATCTGTAGTAGCTATGGGACGAGGATCACGAGCGAGACGCCGACCAACGAAATCCCACACATGTTCAATCGGCGACATATCCGGCGAATAGGCAGGCCAAGGAAGAAGCTGTATCTGTTGTGATGAAAAGAAGTCTTGAACATTCCTGGCAATATGTGGGCGGGCATTGTCCTGTTGAAATACAGCTCCGGGAATGCCTTGAAGGAAGGGAACAACTTCGGGCTCCAGAACTTCATTGATGTACCGGTTGCTGTTAAGATTACCCACAATTCGTAGCAGCTGAGATCGTCCATGATACGCAATCGCACCCCAGACTATAACTCTGGGGTATCGTCCACTATGACGTTGGATAATGCACTCCGGAAGGTGGCGTTCACCGGTATAGCGTCTAACACGGATGCGGCCATCACTGTACCCCAAATTAAAGCGGGATTCATCAGAAAACACCACTTGTTGCCAATCAGCACGCCAGTCTCTATGTCCATGAGCCCATTGTAGCCGCAGGCGCCGATGGTTTTGCGTCAGGAGGATCCTGTATAAAGGAACTCTTGCACGCAGTCCACGGTGCAGTAGACGCCGACGAATTGATGAAGCACACAATGATACACCTGTAGCAGTGCACCAACGTTCTGCCAACTGTCCAGATGAAGCAAAACGGTCCGTCACCGCCATGCGGACCAGGTGTCTATCATCCCGTGCTGACGTCACCTTTCGGCGTCCACTCCCGGATTTCCGAGTTGTCTGGTTCTCTTGAACCCACTGCTTCCACACTCGCATCACTGTGCTGCTGTTACGCCCCATACGAGCTGCTATTGCACGATAAGAAAACCCTCCTTCACGAAGGCCGATCATTCGTCCCCGTTCAAACTCCGTAACTTGCTGAAATGTCGCCCTCTTTCGTCGTAGAGGCATAGTGACGTCTCATGTAACGTTTACCACTAGCAGATAACCATACACGCCCCGCTACAGCCCTCTATTTATACGGATCCATCAGCAGTTCAGAGGGCGCTGCTCAGCCCACGCATGCGCGATGACTCTGAAATTCTAATCATTTGAATAGCATACCCTAATTTGCATTTCCTGAAAGTTTCAGCTTAATCACATGATTCCTTCATGGTGTTGCAATTTTTACAAACATGAGTTTATGTTATTATTATTTTGCACTTGCACATTTCATCTTGAATTTGACTACTGGGTAGATTCTTTAATAGCGAGCCCTTCCAAAGGGCCTGGGCTATCAAAGAATATTTTCTTAGGATGTGGGCAGTTCCAAGGAGAGAGGCCTTTTGGAATTGGTTCACTACCATTTTGTCAATTCCTGTTGCATTAAGATGATTTTCGAGATTTGGTGGGATTGCTCCCAATGCCCCTATTACTATTGGGATGCCAACTGGTTGTTTGTTTCATAACCTTTCGACCTCGATTTGTAGTTCTTTGTATTTGGAAATTTTGTGAAATTCTTTCTCTTGAATTCTTGAGTCACCAGGAACAGCCACATCTGCTATCCAAACATGCTTTTTTTCCCGCAATTGTTAAATCAGGTGTATTATGTGTAATGTATTTATCAGTTTCAATACGGAGTCCCACAGGTTTTTGACATGGTCATTTTCAGTAGTCTTCTCAGCTTTGGAGTCCCACCAATTTTTGTTAACTGTAATATTATATTTTTGGCATAGGTGCCAGTGAATCATTGAAGCTACTTTATTGTGCCTTTCCAAATAATCTGCATCCGTGATCTTTTTGCATCCACAGATCAAATGAGCCATTGTTTCTTCTGCTTCTTTACAAACACGACATTTGCTATCACGAGATAATTTTTCAATTTTTGTTTTAATTACGTTCGTTCTTAATACCTGTTCCTGTGCATCCATTAACAAACCTTCTGTTTCTTTCTTCAGTGTGCCTTATTATTATTATTATTATTATTATTGTGTGTTCTCGCTTTTGGCGGTACAGACTTGAAACGGGCAGTGCCAAATATTCAAGACTTCCTTCTGTAGGTTATTCAGGTGTTGTGTCTAGGAACTCTCCGGCTGGTCAGCACGTATTTAAAATCATGTCCTTTGGTAGCTCGTCATAGATTCTGGGGTTGATTTAAAGTGTTTCCAAGCTTCTGTGAAGTGTGATTGGTATTAGACTTGTGGCCAATAAATGACATACAAGGTCAATCAACTCTTTCTATATGTCACATCTTTAATTTCAAATTTAAGGTTTTGATATTTGGTGAATTTTGTTGTGAAGGTGGTCTGTATATTGTTTGTGTTTGGAATTGCTTTATCTATAATGTTTGAGGTTTTGTTAGTTTTATTAATTAGAGTTATACCTGGTCGGTTATTATTATTATTATTATATTATATATTATCATCACCATTATTATTAATATATTATTATTTCCATATATATTTCATACGTTTTGTTTTTATAATATTTTCATTATTGCAATGATTAAAAATTAATTTCTATGTGTTTTTGCAAACCCAAAATAGCATGAAGTCTATTTATTCTTCTGCCGTGCGACTCACGAATATTTTAAGGATATAGACGAGATAGGAAAGATGCAAAACTAAAACTTCATTTCATTCGCAAACTTTGTAGGAACCAACTAGGTAAATCCTCGGTCACGAGAGGAAAAATACAGCGCTTAAGCACATGATCATGCGCTTTTTTCTTTTTTATTTATTTATTTATTTTTACTTCGAAAAAACATGCACACATCGTCGTCTATCAAACACCACACGAAGGTGGCAGAGAAAGTTTTCAGCGGAGTTTTTCTCGCTAATGTATTTGTAAAAACAAACATTGTGCGAAGTTTTGATTTTTTCTGGGGAGATACCATTTTTTGACCTACTTTCGACTATATCTCATTCCTTTTGTGATCGCACCTGCTGCTACTGCTGCTTAGGCTCGTTGGTACTGCCGTTTGTGTACGCAGTAGCATCCACTCACAAAGGAAGGCAAAATATCAGGATAAGGACGAAACTAAAGATTACGTAACAAATGGATCCTTGTCGTTCAACCTTAGAGCGAGATAGCTACTTTTAATCCATACACACACACAAAAGATATATTAGCCAATGGGAAATGTAATTTAAAATAATCGTTTAAAGCTGAGGGTAGCCATCTTAGATTTTATAGCAAATAGATTGCAGACAAAATTGGACTGGTTTAAGTTTTTTTGATTTGATCATGCTTTTCCTGAGGTTCAAAGTTCAACAATACTGAAAAATATTGTCTGTTGGCTACAAGAGACAGCAAAGGTTTAACCTCTTTCGAATCTTTTCATCACTTGTAGTAAATAGGGCCGCGCTGAGGTGGTGTTGGGCCCGGACCAAATAGAAAACGTGGGGCCCCATTTCAAGTTGCTTTACATATTTTTATAATTATTGCTAAATGCACATGTTTTATGTATGCATATACATCTACATACTTATGCATAGGTATAAATCACAAAGAAACGTTCCGGTGGCGTTATGACCATATGACTATTGTTTTAACCCTGAGAATGGTAATAATACTTTAAAAACTATACTTATTACTTATGCAGTTTTATAAACACTTACAGATAACGTAACATAATAATAAAAATTATTTATAATAATGTGATGTTAAGTAATTTTATTCCTGAATTTCAGATCAGTAATAGTAATGATTTCTTCATACTCAGAACTGCTTTACGCATTTTTCCTTTGGAAAATTCAACAATCACATCAGAAAAATCCAGCATTTTTTCTTTATCAAAATAGCTGTCCTATTGTACAAGATAGTTAATCTTATATTTTATTTGTATTAATCTTTTATGAACTTTCCAGAAAATATTCAAATATTTAGTTTAATTTTTAATTAAATTTTAACAAAATTAAATTTCGGTTTAAAAAACGTTGAAAGCTAATTGAAATTTAATTTGATTTTAACTACGATTATGCTATTTTGCACTTCACCTAAACTTAGTTTTTCATTCATAATATTAAGATATTTTATTAAACTCTGCTTTGTTAACTGAAAATAGGCCACCTAAAAATTTGTAGGTACAGGCAATTTGGCCCACATGTCCCCACTCCCCCTGTTCTAAATTACTTGCGAAAAAAAAAAACCCGGCGATTTTTTTTTTGCTGAGGGAGAAAGGAAAACACTGAGAGTCAATGGTTTTTAACGAAATTGACAGAGAAAATTAACCTGCTTTATCATTAATATTTATTTCCACAAATGGAGCAGTCATTCCAAAAAATGAAATTTTGTCATTTTTGCTAAAAAAACTGCGATTACTTATGTTGTGCTGTATTTAAAAGTGACCTTAAAACCTCTGTACTGAAAAAATACACGTCACAGTTATCCAAGTATGAAAAATAAGCTATTCCAGGTGGAAGTCACTATAGAAACGATACTGACCAGTAGCCCTTATTCTTGATTTCTGTATAACGTGACATGTTGCTTTTCGGATGACCAATTCGGTTATATATAACTGATAAACCAGAAAAAATGTTTATGTAGTGAAATCTGTCGATAACTATGCTCAATGGACCGGGAAAAGTAGTGTTATACAGGGTGTTCCGCAAACACCGGATCAAAAGTATATAGCCATGATCTTTGTACAAAATGGACCATAGCGACCCTTTACATGGGGGGTCGGAAATAAATAACCACGGAGTTATGGCTATAAACAAATAACAAAGCATGATTGGATAAAAAAGGAAAGTTACACCTATAATTAACGTATTTATCCAATAGTATGTATCTGAACTGTATTATCAAGAAACTGGTTATCTTATTCGCTGTGCATATGTGGCATGTGGGAGTTAACAATTTCGAGCCAATGAAAATTGTGATTGAAAGTTTGGCTCGCCCCTTGAATTTAGTTTCCTAAATTTGTCCGTCGCCAATTTTTGGCGAGAATGGCGAATTTTTGGCAAGCTATTTAAGAATCGAACCATTGACTTTTTGGCCATTTTATTCCCCCCCCCCCCCCCGGTAAGCAAAAATTAACATTGACCAACATAGGAAAATAAGCACAAAAGCAACCCACTCCCCCAAAGGTGCTTACGTAATACTTGAACTCTCCCTATTAAATTTTTTCCATGGTAAATGGAAATACAAGTCCTGCGACCCGGCCACCATGCTGGCGCCTATAGTCGTCATTATTCAGAATTGATCAAGACATAAGCGTACGGAAGTGGGATTCATGTGGGCCATAATCTCCCGCAATTGGGAGAATATTAACACTAGGTGCAGGGGCGGACTGGGTTCTCTCAAAGGGCGCATACCTTGGATTATCGGAGGGCGCGAGTCCTATAGCCCATGAGGGCGCAAGTCCTATCGCCCATGAGGGTGCACTGGACCAGGGACCGGTTGGCCGGAGGCCCAGTCCGCCCCTGAATAGATCTACCGAAAGCTATGATATAGAGGTAAACCTTCTCATTCGAACCAACCCCTTTTAGGAATTTTCTGCGTACGCTACTGGATCAAGGGTAATTTTTCGATACTAACTTTTATTATCAAGCTATTTATTATTTACCTGCAGGACAAACTTTTGAATTCTTCGACGGTAAAACATGAACGAAAATAAAAGAATCTTCGGAGCATAAAAGTTTATGATTGGCAGGTGGAGGGCATTCACGGATTCAGTAAGTATCCCAGAGGTGGGGAGGGTGCAGTGGCGTAGGCAGAAAGTTCATAAGAGGAGGGTTATAGGCTTAATGGGAGGGGTTACAGAGCTACAACTCATATATTCCTATGTTAAATATACAAAATTTCATTGCGATGGCGGGGGTCGCAACCCCCAAAACCTCCGCCTGGCTACGCCTCTGGGAGGGTGTCGATTTGTATGAACGTGCACAAAGTAATTTTAAACAGCATGGTTGGGGGAGGGGCGTCCCAGTAGCACAATTGGTAAGGCGTCCGTCTACGGACTCTTCCTAACATATACTGAGTGGAGGGTTTGTTCCTTTCAGTACCGGCTCTTTGGCCGCACCGGGTCCCTGTGCAATGCCCCCTTCCTCCCCTATTGCCTGCCCTGCCCTTCGTAGCAAAAATTGAAACATTCCTTAGGTAAACTTCTTTAATCGGTGTTGCGAGTCTCGAGATATTTATTTTTCAAACTAAATTTCTTGCTTTAGAACTAAGAATGGCTCCCACGGATCTTGGGGCCATCCTATGTTTGTACTGCACCTCTGAGGGAAGTTTCCAGCCCTACGTAGGAGCCCTAAAATCTTTATGAAATTGCGCCAATTATAAAATCAAGTCGCCAATCTCAGCAACCACAAAAAATGCCAACACGCCCGGAAAGCTGTTTGACGAGGCAATGTAGCAACCCCGCGCCGGAGTTGAAATTTTCGGGGGAGACAACTTCTTGGTTTGTAAGCGCCATTGGTCATTATAGATCCCGCCTCTGCGAAATAAAAGTATGCATAACTCCGTGGATATTCATTTCCGACCCCCCATGTAAAGGGCCATTATGGTCCATTTTGCACAAGGATCACGGCTATATACTTTTAACTCGATGTTTTTGGAACACCCTGTAGATAAGGTTATATATGATACACACTATATTGATGGAAGAATGATCGCAATAGATAGTAGCGTTATATACATATTTCGCTGAATATTTTTGACACTATCATGTTGAAAATAATCAATTTTTGGGAATTGTCTACAGTATTTTAACGCACACAACTTATGTATTATTACTTTTAAAATGCCACCATTGTGTGTGTGTGTGTGTGTGTGTTGCCTAAAGGGCTAATAAAAACAAATCGCAATTTGACCGCACGTCTCGTGGTTAAATCCTCGCCACTAACCTGTAAACCTTATTCAGCAGACAGTTTCGTACATTTAGTATGTACTGTTTAAAAGACTTTTTTATCTAGCTACAGAGGGTGTTTCAAAGATTTCTTGCCAGTATTTCGTCCTAAGCTGCCATAAACGACGCTTTACTGTATAAAGTTTGAACATTTGCAAACAGGCCCGCGTATAGTATTTTAAAAAAAGGAGGGGTATTTTGATGGAGAAAAGGGGGCTTTTGATAAAAATGAAACAGGAATTTTATTTTACGGCTGACGAAATGGGGATGTTAATCCCCAAAACCTCCTCCTTCTGCACTGGTCTTGCCCGCATTACAATCTATGACGTCTTAAATGTTGCATTTCATAAAAGCTTACTGTTTATATTTTATCAATGTCATGTTTTACGATAACACTTAGTATACGTAAGCGAACTTTTACTGTGTTAAATGATTGATTTCATTTCTAATGTTTTCGTTCAAGCCACCAATATTTGGTGGTTTGAAATAAACATATGATAGGACACTGAAATAAAAGCTTCATATCTGGGGTTTGGACCCCTATTTTGTGATTTGATAAAGCGCGAGATGGTAAAGGGCATAACATTAATGGAATAAAATGTTAAAGATAATAGCACGAGTTCGAAAAACGGAGTAATAATATCTGCGAAGTAAAAATATACTATTTTCGATCGACGTGGAATTTTCTTCATTACTTTTCCGTGGCAATTTTTTCCCAAAGAGACATTATATTTCATTAAGGATTTATCCAGAATGATTTGAAAACAAATAAGTCATAAGAAGTTCAATGGGTTAAAGATTTTGAGCCTTCTTAAATACAGTACAACATCTATAATCAAACGGTGCGTTAGTTCGTCCCGTGAAATAATCCAGTGTTTTGTAAGAATCAATTGCGGTAAGAAAACAAAAAATAGAAGATTTCTGACGAAAATGTGGCATATGAAATTTTGTTTAAAATTATTTATATTTGAAATACTATATTATTTTAAACATGACTGTATAGTAAGTGCTTAACACATAAGCATATGTCATTAAATTTTACTATTTAATTGTGTTATTTTCTATTTATTTCCAGCATATTCAACGTTTTCCGTAATCCGGAAATGGAGTCGTATTATCGGGATTGCACCGCATTTAGCAACAAACTAGAGAAACCTTTATTAGCCACGCTTTGAATGAAATTATAATGTATGAAGAGAAGATGAATCTGCTCAAAACAGTTCTCTCCCTTTCTAAAGTGACATTGAAAATGACATGAGAAAAAAAACGTGACTTACAACTAATTCGCTGAAAAGAGTTATAACTCAGTGACTCCCGCTAGGTCTGGCTTGACTTATGTAATCTAAACAGACATAAAATTTCACCAGGAAATTCACTAACAACTGTTATTTTAACACTGATGCAAGATTTACGAAATACTACGTGTGTATAAAACACACGCTTACAAACAAGTGTTTAAAAATCTTCCACCAAAGTCGAAATAACAGTCGTTATGGGTAATCTATCTACTTTTGATTTTGTCTAGTTAATTAAAATATACATTTTGCTCGTTATTAATGTCGTCAGTGGTATTATTTAGGTTATTTTTTCTAATAAATCTGCATTTATGTATTATTCGAATATGAAATATATGTTTTCTTGTTAAGTTACCAGTTAGCTGATGAGAATAAATACAGAGACAATCTCAGTAATATATTGACGTATGTATGTAAACATAAAAGTTTAAGAATTTCTTTTAAAGAAAAGTAAATTATGCAAACAAGATTCCATTTCCTTTGTTCTCAATTATATAGTGAAATGGGATTTTAATATTTTTGCCTTAATTATGATTTTACTACGAGCTACACATTAGACCTGAGTAGTGAATTACTCACTACTTAACTCACTGAGTCAAAATTAATGAGTTAATTTCCCGAAAATAAGTATTCTGCTTATTTATAATATTCAACTGTAATTATATTATTTCTAATCAGAAGTTATAAGTATTATTTTCGAGTATTTTTCTAATATTTCTACAGGCAAGCATTTTTCAAGACTTTGGAAAAAAATCGCATGCTTGAATATTAATCAAGATATAAAAGAGTGAAATGTAAAAGACGGCATTATTGAAATTGATGATCTGATATAAAACTGATGATCAATGACTTATGCTTAAAATCTCTGAATTCAGTTGATTAAAAGTAGAACTCACTCTTTTACCCTGATATCAGGAATTAATAAATTTCGTTTAATTAATAATTAATTAATTAATTAAAATTTCTAAAAATTGAATTGAATTTTTATTTAATTATTAATTAAAATTAAATATAATATTATATCATCGACAAAAACACCCTTTATACTCAGTTTTATTTACATATAATCGTTATGCTGGCACGAGTAAAAGTATTGAAAGAAATAAAATAATTAGTCTTAGGAAAAATCTGACCAAACTCATATTAAACACATATTAAAAATTTTAAATTTTGTTCATTCAGGAGCAGTTTTTCATACGCTTTCTTTTGGTGTCAAGTTTGCACGGATCCGACATCGGCAGGTACTCTAAATTTGCATTTTCCTATTTTCGAACGATTTTCCAATCATCAATGTTTGTACTGTGGTAGCAAGGTTGCCATTTATTCTCAATTAGCTTCTTTTGGCTTCATATGTTTTACTACAACTAATTATTGCTAACAATTTGCTTTCATATGTCTACGTAAAGCATTGCTGAAGCTTAACTGCACTTAATAGTTCTGTACTCAGTTATTTCATTTTGGGCTGCACTCTTGTTTAAGGTACAGCTTTTCGTTTTCTTTACTAGACTGCTATTACTGGAAATATGGAAAGAGTGAGGTATTGCCATTAGTGTTATCTACAGGGTGAAGAAAAGTTGCTAAGTCGGAGATATTGGTGTTGAATTGAAACGAAAAACTCGTCAAAAACAGCAAGTCTGGAATTTGTGAAAAAAAAATTCATGCAGATGTCGGAGAATAATAAACATCTGGATAATAAAAAAAAATTAAATAATAAAAGATACAAAGAAAGAACAAAGGGAAAAATGGAGGAATGTCAGAACACCTGGGACATGGAGGCAAGACATACTCAAATAATAAATGAGTTACGGAATATAAAGAATAATATGCTAGAGGATAGTAATGAAATGAAGGAAAGATATACCGAACTGTCTGATAGGATCGATAGTATTTCAACAACGATGAGCGAAATGCGTACAGCCTTTACAGACATAACGAGAGAATTTGGAATAATAATGGAGGAAAATAGAAAGAATAAAAAAGAACTGATGGATCTCAAAAATGAATTGTTAAACAAAACGGAGAATCTGAAAGGAATGAGTGAAGAAAACAATCATAATATTCATACACTTATAGAAGAAAATGGAAATATGATCGTAGATATAAATAACATTGATCAGTATATGCGAAGACAAAATTTAGTAATTACTGGTGTACCTCTACTTAAAGACGAAAACTGTGAAGAAATAATAAAGTAAGATTTGTAATGATATGAATATTGAATTGAAAGAGGACGATGTACAAGCTGCACATAGACTTCGAGGAAGGGGTGAAAATATCATTGTAAGATTTACAAATGTTAAGAAAAGGAATGAAATCTGGAGAAATAGAAAGAAAGAAATACACATAAAAATGTGTCAACAGAGGGAACAGGGAGTAGACAAAACAAAATATATATAAATGAACATTTAACGAGTCTAAACAAATATCTATTAAATGAAGCTCTAAAATTTAAACGTGAATATAACAGAAAATATATATGCACGGTGTATGGAAAAGTAAAATTAAGGGAAAAAGAAAACTCGGAGATATATGAAATACATAATATCAAAGATATCAAAAAATTAAAATGAAAAATCGATAATATATATAATAGAATAAAATACCATCAGGAAAATCAAGAAATAAAAATGGACAGCTAGAAAAAATAAAAGACAATAAACTATTAACGAACAACTAACTCAAAATCTTCTACGTGGACGCTCAAAGCTTAAAGAATAAAATCGCAATAACTGAAGAATAATCCAAGAAAATAATCAACCTGAAATAGTGATTATTACAGAGACATGGAAAAAAGGAAGGTGTAAACCTGAATATAAACGGATATTACGAAAATGCAGTGTTCAGAGTTAACGAAAAAGGAGGAGGTGTATCCTTCTCTGTAAAAAATGAAATTGACAGTGAAATAATAGAAGAATCCTTAATAATGGAGGAAGATGTGGAGATGATAGGGGTAAAAATAAGCGATTTAAAAATTTTGGCTTTATATAGACCACCACAGCGACAGATAAATAATTCCCTTATGAACTCCGAAAATAAGTTAAAGATTCTTCAAAATACTTTTATATATAAAATACTGACCATATAAGAATTTAATATTAGAATGGAAAATGAAAATTTAAACAAAGAAAAATTATTAGACCTCATGGAATCATTGGGATTTGAAAATAAGTGAACCAACAAGTGTAGATGATAGATCACAAAGTATAATAGATTTATGCTTTGTAAACATACAGACTGAAGAAAAAATATTAAAAACACATATAAGTGATCATAAACCAATACTAATAAAATTGACAAATGAAAAAATTTCTAAACGACAAAATATAAAAACAATAAATTTTTCCAGAAGAGATATAAAAAAATTGTAAATTATTAATAGATATCAATTGGGAAATACTAAATAATAGATCTGGGGATGAATTGTACGATACATTTATGGATACATTGAGGATTACATAGGAAAAATGTTTTGTATATAAGGAGATCAAAACAACAAAATACTTAGATAAACCATGGTTTGGAAAACTGATCAAAAAAAATTAAAAAGTAAAAATAAAGCATATATAGAATTTATGAGAACCAAAACCAAAAATGATTGGGAAATATTTAAAAAAAAGAAATCTATTAAATAAAATAATTAAAAACAAAAACTCTTCATTATAATAATATATTTATGACTAAAGATCCAAAACAACAATGGGCAAATATAAATAAGTTAATGGGGAAAAAAGATAAAAATTTAAATACAAAATTAGTAATAAATATAAATAATGTCAAAATAACAGAAGTACAAGCTCAGGCAAATGCTTTTAATGATTTTTATATAAATATAATGGAAGAAATTACACAATCAAATAATAATGGTGTGGGTATAAATTATCAACGAGTAGAATCACGAGAAAATGGCATGTATCTTGCGGAATTCACAAAAGAAGAAATTAAAAAGGAACTTCTAAAAATTAAAGAAAATAAGGCTGAAGGGCTTGATGGAATTAAACCAAAAATAGTAGTACCGAAGAATTAGTAAAGCCCTTGTATATGATTTTTAATAATATCCTTGAGACGTCATATATACCAATAAAAATGAAAACAAGTAAAGTTATTCCAATATTTAAAAAAGGGGATAGGAAATGTCTATACAACTATAGACCAATCTCAATAATTCCTATATTCTCAAAAACTTTGAAACACTATTATACAATAAGCCATTGAAATATTTGGACACATATAATATATTAAATTCAAGACAATATGGGTTCCGAAAAAATTGGACAACAGAGGATGTCCTCATTAAAACAGTTAATAAAATTCAACAAAAAATTGAAAATAAAGAATTTGTTATAGGCATATTCTTTGACTTAAGCAAGGCTTTCGATATTATAAATAGACCAATCATTGTTATTAATTAAAATGCAAATGTATGGAGTTAGAGATAATGTGCTTAAATTGTTTCATAGTTATTTAACAGGTAGAACTAAAATTGTGCAAATAAATCATATACATTCTAATCAAGAGCAAAATACATGTGGAATCCCCCAAGGCTCCATACTTGGGCCACTATTGTTTCTCAGATACATAAATGAGATTACTGACATTGACGATGATGTAAACTTATTTGCTGACGACATAGGTCTGATTTTTGGAGATATGTCACAAGAAAACCTCTTCATCAAGGCAAAATTAAAACTAGAAATTCTAAATCAGTGGTCTAAAAATAATAAACTAATAGTTAATATACAAAAACTAAGCATATACTTTTTCATAATATAAATAAAAAATTAGATAATTTGGAAACACTGAAGTTGGATAATAAGGAAATAGAGAAAACAGAGGAAATTAAGTTCCTTGGTATTTATATAAACGAACATTTAAATTGGAATAAATATATTTTGGAAGTTAATAAAAAAATTATAGAAAGTGTAGAAGTAATAATAAGATTAAAAAATCTGTTACCCATACACATAAAAATTCATTTATATTATTTATTGATATATAGTTATATTTTATATGGAAATAGTGTCTGGGAAAATATGAATATAAAAATTCGATAAAGTGTGCAAACAATATTAAATAGATTTTGGAACAATGTAACGCAAAAAAAAAACAAAAAACAAGAAATAAAAATTGAAAATAATATAATGGATTTAGATCAAATACATAGATTTAAAATTTTGATAATGATATTTAATAGAATAAAAAAAGGGAAGTATATTGAGGACATAAATATAGAAAATAAACCAAATATGAACAATAGTTGATCAAGGAAAACTTTAAAAATTAAAATAAAAACAAACATGGGTTCCGGTAATATAAATTATTACGGCATTAAGATGTGGAATTCATTACCAAACGAAATAAAAAATATTACGTCAGAAACTGAATTTAGAAACAAATTAAGAAGACTAATTATAAGAAATGAAACTTAAGCCAGTATATGGAGAGAGGAAATTAACTTTTGGTTTTGCAACTCTTCCTCCATGTACAGGATTGACAAACCCATAGCATGGA
>QLNU02015360.1:149362289-149377103 GCA_006491805.2 Dysdera silvatica | reverse complement strand
TGGGACGAGCAAGTTTTTAGTAAGTTTCACCGCATTAAACCTCGTCTTGAGGTGTGGCAGTCTAGCTATAGTAGTGACTGTCATAAAGAGGTCACTCGGTTAGACTTCGCATCGGGCATACACTCTTCTCCCATCAACATCTCATGAAGGGAGAAGGCGCCCCGATGTGTGCCACATGTGGTGAAGCATTAAATGTTTCACATATTTTATGTACTTGCTCCAATTTTAACTAGCTTCGTACATTAACTTTTAATCAAAATAATTTTAGCCTTTGTGACATTTTATGTGACTCTTTTAACCACGAAAGTATTTTTAACTTTTTATCTAATATTGGCTTTTCCCATATCGTATGGGTTTTTTTTTTATATCGTTTCGTTTGATGCCTTTGTTCAATTGTTTTCGTCATGTTTTTACCATTTTAGCTTTAACTTATTTTTATATTAATCATGTGTGATCGTTCTCGCCTTGCTTGGCGCAGAATGACTTTTACTGTCCTTGCGCCATAAAAAGCACAACCAACCAACCAATCCAACGGCATGCCGTCGAAATCATGCCCAAATCGGTCGCTGTATTATAGGCAAAAGTGGACAGACGACATGCTAGTTGCGACTAATATATACTCTTGTTTCCTTTCAATGAAAGCGTCCAAATACTTTCTTCTATGTATATAGTGTACCTTAAATTTAAACATACAAAAACAAAAATGTGCTCAAATACTTTAGCGGGTTACTTTCAATGCACAAGGGCTCAAGTTCGAGCCTAGGTAAGCCTGGGAAATTAAAACCGCATCATTTTTCAGCGGTCGCAGTATTCCGAAGTTTGCCTCAACAGCTAACTTTAGCAACGAATGATTTTAACGTTCTACCCTGTCTTTCGTAAAAATTAGATTTTTTTGCACGTGTTTTACGTCATATAATGACAAGTGGAGTCATGCTACACCGGTACCCACCATTTTCTGGGGAATTTGAACTTCCGTTGCCTACGTAATGAAACACCAGACTGCTGCATTAGAATCGAGCCCGGGATAGCGGCAAGATTGTCAAACGCGTTACCTCTACGCCATCATACGCGCCATCATCAAAGTTAAATGGTCATAAACAAACCGTTAAGTCGCTCATAATATATGGAAGGAAAGCGTCATTTAATTTATAGTTAATACATGAAACTATATCAACTTCCTTAAGGGGTTATGACCTTAAATTCCCAAAATGGAGAAATTTATAATGGTTTTTTAACTTTAGTTTTCTCAGTAAATATAAATCTAATTGCGTAAATTTTTGATCAACAATAATAAATCAATACTCCATTATGTATGTAGTGCTAACATGACTAAAAATGATTTTAAATGACAAATATTTTTCGAATACAAAATACAACATGATTTACGAATTGAACACTGTATGACCACAGACTGCGCTTAGAATTGCAACTTTCAAATTTCAATGTTGCTCGTGGACTCAAATTTGCCAGATATTGTGTACTCATACTTTACTTAAAAAATAAAGTAATTATAAAATTATGGAATATTATTTTTCCCTTACATATTACTTTTATGCATATTTTTAAGACCCTATTTTGTCCATAATTAATAACTTATAAATAAAAATGGCAAAAAGCAGATACAGACCGTAAAGTGCCATATAATAAAGTTTTCTGGAAAATTTTATTCAATTATAATAACCAGTTGGCAAGTTATCATGCGCGTAAGCTCGGAAAAGCACGTTCTGAGAAAATCCATTTTAAAATTTTACGAGCACTGAACCCGCGAGCAGGCGCGCGGGATGTTTCACATCCCACAACTTACAATATGTTAAAAGAACCGTCCACCCTTGCTTCTGAAACTGGCCAAACTCTTTCCTGTTGCCTTCAAAGTCACAATCTTTGGGGTAGGGTGACAAAGAGAAAATTCCACTTATTGTTCCCTGTAAAATTGGACGTTTTTAATGAAATAATGCTATATAATCAGATGGGGTGCAAATCACCCCGCGCGCGTTCTCGCGTTCCCCGCGAGCCTACTCGCGGGTTAAAATTGCATGAAATGTAGTATTATTGTTTTCATCACTGTCAGTCTCGTAGTGGACAGTTTTTGCTCCGGTTTGTTTCAAAATACTTCTAATGGTTTAAATTTTTTTGAAGCTATTGACAAAAATATTTTTTTTTGAAAGTTTGAAAGGCCCTATAACCCCTTAAGGACTGATTACGCCTTGTAAGCAGAGTGAGGATCCGCTGCGAGAGGTGTATAGCTGCTAAGGGCGATAATAGGCCATATTAACATTTCAGAAGCTCGATGTGACGCACTGCACCTTATGCTCTCACTTTCTCGTTTTCATATGTATAATTAATGAAAGCTCCATACCACTAGTTGTATTTCACTTGAAGTTTTTGAAATTGTGAGCAGTATCAACTCACTATGAACAATTAATTTACAATTATTAATTACAATCAATGAACCATATCAACTCATTATGAATAATTAACTTACAGTTATTAATTGCAATTAATGAACAGTATCAACTCATAATATAGTATTTTCTTAGCAACGCCATGAATCAGATTTGCTTTTGCAACAACCCCTTTAATCTGAAAGCAGGCGCGCGGATTAGAGCAACGCGAGAACGCCCTCGGGGTGTTTTACACCCCATGTAATTATAGAGCATCATTTCATTAAAAGCATCCAATTTTACAGGGAAGAATAAGTGGAATGTTCGCTTTGTCATCCTACCCGAAAAGATTGGGACTTTGAAGGCAACAGGAAAGAGTTCGGTCAGTTTCAAAAGCAAGGGTGGGCGTTTTTTTTTCACAAATTGTAAGTTGTGGGGTGTGAAACACTCCGCGCTCCTACTCGGGGGTTAATACTGAGCATTTGTGTATAGAATTAGAAGTCATGCTCTAATGAAAAAGGTGGCACTGCTTCTCCATAAATTTTCTTGTCGGGTTTTGTTCAGATAATTTGATGTAATTAATTGTCCGTCGATTAGCGTAATAGTTAATGCTTTTAATTATTGGTTAAAGACCATTCATAAACGACGTGTCAGAGCAAAAGTTAGAAAGGTGGTTATTAAATAGAGCGGTTAACGGGCGTGATAAAGGATGGGTGAGGCAAGAAGATAAATACAAGGATAATAATGTAAAAAGTTATATATATATAGATATATAGATATATATGGATAAGCAATAGGATGTGCTGCTCCCAAATGTAATTTGTTTGACATAGTATAAAATGAAGTTAAATTTGGACGGAACGTCCCCTCTCCCACTGTCTTTGGAATGCCAATATATATATATACACAAAATCTTATTTTTTCATGTCAAAATGTGTTTGCACACAGAACAACACCTCTTTAAAATAGTTAAACGTTACACAGTGCAAAGTTCCAACAAATGAAAGTTTTAAAATTTTTAAAGGATATATCACCATAAGCCCTTTGGAACGGCAACTTAGTTTCAGCTGTCATGATGCCGAAAAAGTACGAGTTTTCCATTGTAATACAGGAGACGTTTATAGTTCATCATGCTTGTGGTATCGTGAAATTGGAATAAAGTTAAATTTGAAATTTTTTCCAACGTTCGGTACGTAATAAAAAGAAAAAGCGAGAGTTGTAGTACAGAGAATAAATCGCAATCTAAGCCTTCCAACAGGATAAATGTAACCAGCGGAAGGGTCTCATTAAGCAAATTTTTTGAATTTAAAAACCTCCGTAAATGCTCGAGAATTAGCTACTGATACTATTTGAACATTGGGAACGATAATACCCTCTCAACCTATTCGTAATATTCTTCACGGTGAACATATTCGAGGCGGGATACCTAGAGAAACCTTATATCAATGAAATAAACAGAAAAGAGTTGAATTTGCCAAAGCTTATGTTAGCAAACAAACAAAGTTTTGGCAAAATGTAATATTTTTTGACGAAAACAAGTTTTATATTTTCGATTCGGATGGAAAGAAGTATGCGTGACGAAAGCTAAACACTTCCCTTCAAACGAAAGGTTTGTTTGTTTGTTTTTTGTTTTTACGGCTCAAAGACTACAGTGGTCGTGCTGCGCCGGACGAAAGGTTTAAGACTAACTATATATAAAATATGGCGGTGGTCATCTGATGACTCAGGGATGCATGGCATTTTGTGGAGTTACCAATATAGCCTTATGTCAATATGTATAACCAATATGCGTTTATTAGACGCTCATTTTATTTATTTTTTTTAAAAAACACATTACTGATGTAAACAGATTATAGTATGTTGTATTATTGATTGTTGTTATATATTTATAGTTTGTTATATTCTTCGTGGTTGTAATTGAATCACTGTTAAAGCTTACCAAGAAATCAAAAAATTAAAGGGACAGCAGCCTGCAAAATGATAGAGGTCACTGCTTCAGAAGTTACACAAAGGTCAACTATAAACTATAAACAATATTTTAACTGTTTGCATTATTTTAGAACTGTGAAACAATAAACATATTGCCTTAAATACATTTTAATTTACTTGTTTTAATGTTAAACTAATCGTTAAATTTTGAAACTACACTCTTTTGGAAAAAAAAAAGAAAACAAACCCCGAAGCAGCCCTAAACAATAATCCAATCATTTCGAAATATCTCATGTAAATTAATTTAAACCAAGTATGCAAATGATTAAATTTTCAAAGCCAATGAGTGTTAACTTCGATCATAGCGCGCATTTCTACTGCGCAACTGGCATCGTATAAAAGAGGTAAAAATTGCAGACGGTTTATTTTTTTTCGTTATCAGCGTTGCAGTTCCCTGGAGACGCAACCAGTAATGCCGTTACGACGTTGTCGAAGACCTTATAGCCAATTGGATGACTTTGAACGTGGTCGCATAGTCGGGATGCGTGAAACTGGCTGGTCCTACCGAGCAATATGCCGCCACCTGCACCGTACGGACACTGCTGTGCAAAGGTGTTGGCAGCAATGGTTTCTGCGAGGAACTTATCGGCTGAACAAAGGCTCTGGAAGGCCAAGGTGCACGAATTCGAGGCAAGGTCGGTTGGTTGTGCGAGAGGTTCGAGCTGACACAACAGCATCATTGTCCGCCATCCAGCGTGCTACAGTCTATTCCATACCACCCGTGGCACCTTCTACCATCTTATTACGCTTGGCTGAGGTGGGGTTACGCTCACAGCGGCCTTTAAGACGTCTGCCTTTAACCCCACACCATCGACAGAGTCGTCTGGAGTGGTGTCGTAGCCGATCATCATAGCTGCCAGCAGATTGGTATCACATAGTGTTCAGCGATGAATCCCGCTTCAGTCTTGGAGCAGATGACCATCGGATCCTGTGTGGTGGTGCCAGGGCCAGCGGTTCTACTCACCCTTTATTTTACAGAAGTTCACAGTTATTACCTCTAAGATGATGGTGTGGGGTGCTATCTCATACGACAGCAGGACACCCCTAGTCATCCTGCATACAACTTTCAAAGCTCAACGATATGTTGATGACATCCTGTGGCCGTTTACGTTACTCTTCATGACACGACAGTTTGGAGTCATTTTCCAACAAGATAATGCCAGGCCCCATACGGCTCGCATATCTGTGAGCTGCCTCTGTACTGTTGATACTCTTCCTTGGCCAGAAAGGTCACCAGACTTTTCGCCAATCGAACATGTATGGGACATGGCAGGCCGCCAGATTAGAGTACCGTAAAATGTTGCAGATCTGGAACAACATGCCTGGCAGAATGTGTCGCAGGATGACATTAGGAATCTTTATCACTCCTTATCTAGACGTATAGAAGCATGCATTGCCGCCAGGGGGAGTTTTATTGATTTGAACATTCAATGTGCAATTCCTAGCCATTGATGGGTCCTACGGCCTTGAATTTTTTATCATTTCCTTACCTGTGTATGTGCTGGATGTACATTTAATTTCAATAAAACTAGGTAATTTCTTCATGATGCTTTTTTTTTTTTCAAAAGAGTGTAAATGAATACAAAGTATCTGAAAGAGAACGGCAAATATAATTCTATTTAGAAAAGCTAACAACGTTTAGTACATCATGTCCATAAGTTTTGCTACCTTTAATGACTTTAAATAACACACACAAGAGCATATATAATTGATTGTACCGTATACTCCTTTCTGTATTTAGAGAATTAACGAAAAGGGAAAGAATCGTAATTTAATATCTAAATTATGAGACTCTTTTCGTAAACGTGTAATCTAAGAAATAATGGATTTGTCCTTACCGTCAACCATATATTTTGGACACAAGCGATATTTGACATTCAAGTTTATTATAAGGAAACACCAGAACTTATTCGAAACTACAGCAGATGCTGGAACGAAAAGAGCTGTTAGCCATGCATGAGATATATTCAATCCATTATTCAAGTGATCGTATGCTGCTTCATTCTGTTTGCCGCTGAAAGACGGTATAGCAAAATACTATAATACATTGCATCGAAAACGACCAATAATCATTAAAACTTTAAAAACTGAGTATTTTAATACACTAATATGCATTATGGACCTAGGTATAACAAACATTGGTTTAAATTAAACAACAATATCAATCAACGTTTATTGGCGTAGTGATACCAACGCCGATGTTATGGCGTGATTAGATGGTGAAACGTTTGAAAGAAAATAAATATTTCTGCGTTCGGTGGGACCTGAACCCACGACCTTCCACTTGCCGGGCGGAGGCTCTACCCACTGAGCTACGAAGGACAATATATAATCTCTTACGAACGATGGGTTCAGGCCCCACCGAACGCAGAAATATTTATTTTCTTTCGAACGTTTCACCATCTAATCACGCCATAACATCGGCGCTGGTATCACTACGCCAATAAACGTTGATTTATATTATTGTTTAATTTAATCTGCGTAGTGTTCGACTTATATAAACATTGGTATACTTATATATTCAATACACGATGCGTAAGAACCAGAACCCGGATTATATACGCTAAAAAACAGCAAAAAACATGCGCAGGTATGCATTAAAAACCTCAAATATGCACTTAAATGAACAAAAATGCCCCTAAAATGAATAACTATGAACTTAAATATTTTTTTAACTTACTTGAAAATCATATGGTCTGCGTTTTAAAACAGTTTTATCATCAACTGCTGAGTAAAAATATCCGATATGAGAAACATGATATGCTTCATACTGTACACTATTTATTACGGCCTATCATAATGCGTCTATCGATATTCTAAGCAGGTAAGCTTTGTCTCCTATTATTCAATAGCACTTATATAACCAAAAAAGTCCTTTCCAGAGCTATAGGGGTTACTGGATAGCATTTATAAAATTTTGCAGATTATTTATTATGGATAGTTTATCCGTGATAGACTATAACCCACGTCTATCGTTGACAGACTATAACCCACATCTATCGTTGACAGAATGGCGTGGAATTTTACCGTATGTAAATGTTTGTTTTAATCTGACTTTGAGACAACTACTAGTCTAGCAAAATAGAACCAAATCTCCAGTTTCGCTAATAATAATAATAGTAATAGTAATAAGGATATGACATATATCCGCTAAAAAAAGTAAAAGAAAGAGAGAGAGAGAGAGAGAGAAAGAAAGAAAGAAAGAAAGAAAGAAAGAAAGAAAGGATGGAAGAGAGATAAGACCTAGACTAAAAAAGTACAGTATTTATTTTTATCGTTAATGCTTTATCTGCGGCAGCATCTACATATATAGATGACTACTTAAAATGATACTAAATCCTCAGGTATATCTTTCTTTCATATTTATAGAGGTGAGTCTATTAAATCATTAGATGCATCTATATAAGTGTGAAAGAAAAGGAAATGAGATTCGTTGTACAATTATTCTGTGAAATCCAACGTATCCGATAATTAGAATACACGTGTACGTTACACGTTAATGTGTATATTACTATCAATGATAACCATTGAACTGGGAGAGGAGGAGAAAGAATTTGGGTAAAGCGGGGAGAGAATTAAAAGGTGGCCGCCGAAGGTAGCGCTGTAATCCCAGACAGGACGCCAGGTACGCGTATTCAACTGCCTAAGGAAATCGGGGGTGGGGTGAGGTGTGAAAGTTGATCACACGCAATCCTATGAGTCATCAAGCTGTTAGACTGAGAGGAGAAATTTGAGTAAAGCAGGGGAGGGAGAATCGGGAAGGGTGACTACCGAAGGCAGTGCTGTACTCCTGGACAAGCTGACGAACTGACTGAAGTGCGCATAGGGGGGAATTTGGGAAGGGTGGCCGCCGGAGACGGCGCTGTAATCCCAGAAGCTGTCGAACTAACGAGAAAACTTATCTCATTCAGCTAATCAACTGTAGGTAGTCGGAATATTTAACCCGGAGTGGTCCAGAAAGTGATGCATGTCCACTCGGTGTAATGTATGAAGCAGTTATTTTCTGCATTGAGAATTTCGAAAGTGTTTTGCAACATGAGCGATATATAGGGCATTCAATCTGAAATAAGCAACTTAAGTCTTTTTTTTTTTCCTTTCAAACCACCGATTTCGTCCCCTTTTTTATTCCTTCATAAAGATTGATATTTAATTTGTGTCACGAAATTGCCTCATTGCTGCTGCCATTATCATGACATTTTATGTCCCTCTTGCGCTAATGACCTTTCAATTTTTTAAAAAGCCGCAAGTTTTAGACTTTGAAAGGAACCCCTTTCGCTGTTCACTGCACTTTGATATCAGACCTATGGAAGATGATAGTGCTTGACTTCCTGATCACGAATGTGAATTATCTGTCTGCTAAAATGACATGACAATTTTTTATGAATATTTGAAGTCCAAAAATGACACTTTTTTCGCTAGGTTTGATATTTTTTAATCGCACTGTATGTGAGCAAAAACAGGTTTGAAGTCGGTAAGATTATGAAGGATCATCGTATTTAACGGATAAAAATAAAAAATTATGTCTCAGCTAATTTAAACAGTATAAAAAAATTAATATGAAAAATGAACTTTTAGCATAGATATTTGGCGAATTTGACGACAATTTTGAAGAGTTGGCGGGACATTTAAGTTTCGCATTCCACTAGCTATATAAACTCGTCCGCAAGTGTAACGTCAATATAGTTGTACGAGTTTCCGATTGTGAGAAAATGAAAAATATAGTGAACATAATTCAATCCGTTTTGAATTTGGTCGTTAATAAATACGACACGCTTCCGTCGTTAATAACTGACCAAGAACTTAAGGAAAGTCGGGAAGTATTGTCGAAAATCGAAAACATAATTTTTAATAACAATGTCAGTGAAAGTATCAGTTTAGATTTTGAAGACAATTGTGATTTCCGTATCGACGAAGAAAGTGATATTAGTATAGTCGGTGACGAATATTATAACTGTACTGTAAAGGGCGATCAATTGGCAAATGAATTCAGTTTAGAAAATATGCAAACAATTGTTCAGTATTTTGACAGTTGTCAGAAAAGTAAATTCCAGAAAACAAACAGGAGATATCCAACAGTAAAATACCCTACTTATATTTCGAGGTTTAGAAAATATATATCAAATATGGGCACAAATATAGAAAAGTATAAAATAATAAAAAATGAAATGTTAGCCAGATTTACAAAAGTTAGGGAAAATTATTTACCTGTTCATGATATAGATTTGAAAAGATGGGCGATCCTGAAATCCCAAGAGTTAGGATTTGAGGATTTTAAATGTTCCGATAATTTTATAGATAATTTTAAGAGCCAAAACAAAATAGTTGCGCGGAAAGTAACAAAATATATCACTCAAATATACACCCAGAATATGGGCAACATAGAAGATAGTGCCATAGAATTTATTTTGATAACGAGAAATGTTACTGCTAATATTATCCCCCAACAAATTTTTAACTCTGATCAAAGTGGTTTTAATTATTTTCTTCCAAATTAAAGGCAGCTATCGCATAAAGGTGAAAAACAGACATTTTCTTTAATAGGGTCTGATTTTGGTAGAACACATTCATATACAATAATGACAATAATATCAATGAATGGGGAACTGACAGGGAAAATGTTACTTTTAAGAGAAGCTGCGGGAAGATTTGCCCGAATGTCAAAAAGAATTTATTTCAACCTCCAAACTTATATATTACATGCTCCAAGTCGGAAAAAATGGACAAAATCAAAATGAGAAAGTGGGTAGAATGTTGTATGAAACCCATCATGTCTCCTCCTTCCTGCGTTTTACTAAGCTAATGGACAGGTAGTACAGACCCAAACACTTATAACGATTTTCCGGAAAATTGTATATCCTTGCAAATACCCCCCAAAGCAACATCCCTCATACAACCGCTGGATGTTTATTTCTTTCGACAATATAAAAAATTTGTAAAAAAAATAACCAATAAAATAGCAATCGATGAAATGGATATTGACATACGACATCGAAATGAGATAATAAAAATGCATTCTTTGGTTCACAATCAATTACAGTCTAAAAAATATCGCCCTATATTACAATATGCTTGGTTTAGGTGCTGTTATAGCGATCATGATCCCGGAAAATTCAAAAATGTTGAGGAAATTTCTTTTGAAATTGAATACAACAATTGTAGCCGAGATAATTGCAAAAATCTGTCATTCTTAAAATGTGCCCACTGTGATCAATTGCTTTGCTTCACTCTTTTCTTTTTTTGTACTGTATCACTTTTACGACATTCCTGAGATGTACACAGTTTAATTTTTCTCATTTTTAAATAAAGAGCATAATTCAACAATTAATCCACAATTTATGGTTACATAACTTCATGAAATAAAGTACATTTCATGAAATTTTGTTCACATTTTTTCTAATTACAATAAATGCATTTTCAAATAGCCTACTATTAAGTTTTGTTCACAATTTTTTTAAATTCCATGGTTGCAACAGCATGTGATATGCAATGACCACATCCAGGTTGGATAAATATAGCAACTTTTCATTATTCATACGCATCATCGTATTTATAATACGATATTTTCATTATTCATACTCATATATTCATACATCTTTAAAATTATATATTTACCTTTCAACCCGTAGATAAATTTTTTTCATTTTGAAATCTCTGAAAGAAGACTTGGATAGCTCAAATTAAAAGAAAAATATCCAAGGAAAACAAAAGCACGACAATTGCGTCTGGAAAAATCATCGTTTATAATAATTTTCGCCTGTTTAGCAGAAGAATATATGCATACAATTCAGGAACTTCCATCAGGGACCATCTACAAAATTGCATGCCACAAAATATAGCCCTATGCTCTATTAAAAAATAGACACATATGCTTATAAAGTTTAATGATATGCCAATTCGAAATTCATTAACTTTTTTTTCAATGCCATAAAATATATTTAGTAAATTGAATTTTCTACAGCAAAAACATATTTCTATCTCCTCTTTCGACTAACGTAAGTTCAGTTCTTTATTTATTTGTTAGTTTCAAAGGCGCACCCTGTATATGCAATTTTTCAACCCTCATGCAAAATTACCTCGAAAGAAAACTTCCAGTGATTTTTCACTTTTAATTTAATTCTCAAATATAAATAAATAAATAATAAATAATAAATTTAATTCTCATAACTTTCCTATATACTTTACACCAGCGTTTCTTAAACTTTTTTTGGTCACGGAGCCCTTTTAAATCCAAAACTATATGACGGAGCCCCAAATTCTATCACGTAAACCTTAAAAATTTAGCAATTCATTATTTATACAAGGGACGTTAACCTATTATGTAAGCAACTCAGGAGAGATAAGGGTTTGAACCTTACTTATTTTTTATTTTTGAACAAAGTGGAGACCAAATTATGCTTATGTAAGCTTAGTTCAGTTGTATTATTTTCGATGTCTTACGTCGTAAGACAGCTACATTTTTGCTTATATGGAGAAGGGTATAATGCAGCCCAAAATATATTCTTAAATTTAAATAATGTATGAATGACCCTTAAACGGTGGTAGGAGGAAATACGCTAACAAAATTCCTACCCTCTTTGCGAAGGAGTAGTTGGTGAGACAAAGATCACACATTTTTAAAATTTTTAATCTTATTTTATTTTAAGAAATTTTTTATAAAATTACGATTATGCATATAACATATAAATGTAAAAATATTGAAAGCAAACTTTTGTGCAGATTTAAGGGATGTATCGTCCGCCCTTAATGGGATAGATTGTATTGCTTCCTGTTTTCACAAAGATCTTTTATATTTGGTTTGATGGATGAAAGCTGCAGTTTTATTTTAGGCTTAACATTCAGTCTATTACGATATTTAGTTTTTGTTGCAACATAAGCTGAAAACCCTAATTTGCATAATAGGTTGTCACAAATGGCAGTAATAATGAAATTGAGTTTTGGGATAGTTCTAGGTATTCACATTCTACACCGTACCAGAATTCTTCAAGTGAGTTTTCAGCGAATTCAGTTTTGTGGGCAGAATCCGAAGTCAATTAACGATCTGTATTGCTGGGATGTCATGCATTATGGTTTTTTGGTGATGGCAAACGGATTTTTAACCCACTCATCACTTTTTAAATGTTCTCCTTGCTCTTCTGGGAAATAATCCATAACTGAACGAAGCAAGTCTTTCAGATGTTCGTCGATTTCATCAAAAATATGATCAGGAAGCTCATTTTCGTCCATGTCATCGTCACAGAGGTGTTTTAATGTCGGGGAACAATCGACGTTGCGGTCTTTGATAGGTTGTGCCCAAAACTTCAGCTTCGTCTTAAATATTGTGATTTTGTCATTGGCAACAAACACAGTTATATTCTTCCTTGGAGACCAAGATTAATATCATTGATTTTTGAAAATATGTCGGCTAAGTACGCCAGCCTACATAGCCGTTCTTTTTCAGTAAGCCGATTTATTAACCCATTCAAATTGTGATGAGTGAGAAAAACAGTTATTTCCTTTTTCAGTTCAAGCAACCGCATTCATGATTTGCTTCCAGAAAGCCACTTAACTACAGTATGAAGAAGCAGAGATTTGTGAGAGCTACCCATATAGATGCACATTGCTTGAAACAAGCGAATGTTGAGAGACCGTGATTTAATGAAATCTATTATTTTCACTGCTTCATCTAAGTAAGATTTAAGAGCCATTGGTATTTTTTTTTTCACGGCCAATGCCTGACAGTAAAATAAAATTTAATGACTACTTGTACAATTGATGGCAAATTCTTTGTTTCGTGCAATAGCACCAGTAGTTGTTCCTGCCATAGCTTTAGCATCATCCGTGCAAATATTGACGTAATTTTCCCACGGTATTCCATTGTTTGTAAAGAAATTGTCCAATATATTAAATATTTCAGCCCCTGTGGTATTACTTGGTTATTCACACAAAAGAAGTTCTTCCTTGACTGATACCTCGTGTTTGTACCGGACGAACACGAGTAGCACTACCAGTCCAGCAACGTCGATGGATTCATCCATTTCAAATGTAAGTGCTACATGATAGCTTACAAAGTACGATGCATCAATCGCTTTTTTGTTAACAGTTCTGGAATGCAAATGCAGACGTTTTTGTTGTCCCAATAATTCATCGCGTCGTTTTTTGAAGAAACCGGTTGTGGCGAGCCAGTTTAGGCAAACCGACTGCACTACTTTCTAGTAAAAATAAGGAACTGTAAAATAACGTTTTGCAATAAGTGGCAACGTTTAAAATTTGACCAGTTAGATACTGGATTTAAAAGCGTAAGTAAGTTGTTTTACTACACTTGATTGCTCGCTCGTTTTTCTTCGATTTCACCGTTGCAATGGTCATGAACGTATTTTGTTAATATCAACGTTAGCGAGTTTTAAAATGTAAACGTTGTTACGCTGGCTTCGAGGACTTTATGCCGCATATATAGCAAACCCATAATGAATGTTGTTTAGTTGAATTAACCAGTTCTCGTTTTTTTAATTGGAGTTTTTATAGTCATAATAAATTCGTTTCTGTTTGCAAACTGGCGAGTCTGTTTTATTTGCTAATAACGATGTTATACATGCCAACTACGATAGCAAGCATTAGCACGGAGTTTACGCATTGAAATAAATGGGATCACAAAATAACGAAATAGCCATTGAGTAGACGTTAGATACATACAGTACGTCGTAGGAGACTGGTAAGGCCATAGATTTATGCATTATTCCTATTCACGAGGATGGACTACTGTTGCTGCTCGACTTCGCTATACAGTCTTCTGATCTTTGTAGTCAGGATGTACAGTTTCAATATGCCGGCACAGTTTAGCAAAGAACATGGAGCCGTTTGCAAGCACCTTTAAACTAATAACACATTGAGGGCAAATATTATTGTCCATGAATCCAAATGACAGGTAGCTTTCGTCATACTTGCGCTTCTTCATGTTCACTATCTACTATAGATTGTGCTGCGGTTTACCTTAAATATGCATCGCGTCTAAAGGAAGATTTTACCAAATTACACACAAAAATATCCTTCAATTCAGAATACCTACAAATTTCCAGATCTCTTTTAAAACACCCCAATTTGGAATGAAAAAACTAGATTAATGAATTTTGTTAAGAAGCCACGATTTTCCCAATTCCTGAATATTTTGCTAATGTTCTTCGCGGAGTACAGTTTAAGAACCACTGTTTTACACAATCTCGTTTTGCCAAAATGTAATTACGTCTGCTGCGATTTAAAATACGCTTGACTCGCGAAATGTTTTTGCGCAACTCGCGTGTAAAAGTTCTTTTTTCCAGCTCTTGAATGCTACATAGTATTCTAGAAGTTCTCGATGTATATTTTTTCAGTTTAGAAAAAATAAAGCAAACTAGGCCACCCCATTTCTACAAGACGTAAACACAACAGTGCCCTTGGTGAAAATAGCCCGTTTTTTCCTCAATGTTACTTT
>QLNU02015360.1:149325577-149348443 GCA_006491805.2 Dysdera silvatica | reverse complement strand
GTATTTTGAAATTTAAAGTCGTCATTCACGATTTCATTCAAACAAAATATTTAAAATAAAATTCCATAATAATTTATTTTGAAAATAAATATTTTCCAGGGGCTCAGCCCCTGCCCCTGGCTGGATATAGCTCTGAATACACTTCCTTGGTCTTTGAATCCCTTTGCTTTTACGTTCTTGTACAGATTAAGACAGATTATGTCGGGATTGTTCGCGAAATAGTTATTTTGTATAAAATCACCTGATGTTCATAATATTTTGACTACTCAGTATATATATATATCGCACTTTCGTAATATCTCTATATCTTTCCTAAATTCTTTATATATTTCAGGGTTTGGTGAACCTTATTATTTGAAGTTCCCGTTCGTTGCATAAAAAAAACTGTTTCAATATATCGAGCTCTTTATACATAGAAATTTTTTATAGAACTTCCGACCTCGACGTATGGAGGTTTTACTGTATATGTATCACACAAGGAATATTCGAGCTTCGATTTCATTTCTATCGTTGTAATCGAAATCTTCCGGTAATTTTTATTGGTTCAAAAATTGGATCAGATCTTAATATCTCGACCGTGTCTCAGTCATCAATCATACATAGTGCTGGAAATTTCAGTCGGTCTATTGAGCCAATTGGCTTCAATTACTCATTTAATAGAAAGCTGATATCTTCATCTGATAATGAAATGGGTCTTGTTTAAATATAGGTATGTTGATGAGTATATTCAGGATGTATCAAGAACATTTCGAAGTCTATTCGTATTTCGTATGAAAATATTTATATAATAATTTAATATAAAAATTTATATATAATAAATAATATATAATGATAAATAATAAAATAATGATATAAAAATTTCTGTGGAAAAAGAATTACGTTTCTCAGTTCCTTTATTAAGATATTAAAGTAGGAAAATAAAATCAAGAACCAGGACTGTAGCCAAACCGGGACCAACACAGGCGTGGCCCCAGTTGCTTCTATCCTATCCATCCATGCCATAATTCAGTTATGCTTGTAGAAAAGAGTGAACATTTAATAGTAACCACTGTATTAAAAGGTGGGGGGCAAATATATCCGTCCGTAATGAAAAGGTGGACCTATTTCACAGCATGTTTATCTGTATATAGTTTTAACTTTTCAAAAATGTGAGCAGAATTACTCAAAATGTTCTCAATAATGCCATATAAATATTTCACGCATTTTATTTGTTCCTGTTTTCCATTTTATTGGCTATAATGATATTAATGAATTTGAATAGTGATGGCGCTTGCATTGAAGTTTTTTGGTAAAACCCCATTACATTTTTAAGACACACATACCCAGTAACGTTAATTTTTTTATTACTAAAGCTTTTCTCCTTTTCATTTTCGTGTTTGCAGGACCACGAACATAAACCTTAGTCGTTTGATGTGGTTTATTAAAAAATCATATTTTGCAACTTCCTCCTGAAAAGCTAATTCGTTAACATTGTGAATGGATGATGAGTCATCTGACTGCAAACTGAACTTCTATAGCTTACGCATTTTCCGTGATGCTCAATGACACAAGGCGAAACTAAATGTATATTTTTTATTGTTTAGAGATACAAATCGCGTCTTCACGACCAATTCGAAAAAAAAAATGGATTCCTGGCCCATTCATTCATAGCCCCAGCAAAAATTACGTCCATTTTTCATTCCAAATAAGATTTTTGGTCCAATGCCTCTTGTCATCCCATATTTTGTCCGACCGCCATCGGTTTATTGAAGCAACTGTATTCTTGGAACATACGTAGCGAACTTTTACTATGAGCAGTCATAAATATATCATCAAGATAGATGATGCCTTTTATCCCACAGCTTCTACATTATGATGGCTTAGAGAAACTTGGCCTCTCCAACGCGCGTTTCAGCCCAAAACTCGGGCGCACACATTATTGGATACTTGCGAGGTGAAATGCAACTAGATCTGGAAGATCCCCCACTCTCCGCAACCTGCCTTTGGCGGTTGATTGCGCTGTTTGAGCGTCCTGTCTCGGGTTACAGCTCCGCCCTCGGCGGCCACCTTTCCCTTCCACCCCCTCAACAATAATAGCAGTAGTGAATTTAGAAGGTTGCCCACATTGCGTAACGCTACAGTTATAGGTAAAAACCGTTTTCTTAAGAAATTTTTGCTCATTTCACGCAAACATTTTGCAAAATGAATGGCGAGATTATTCCAAATGCAAGCTGCCCAGTAGTGGTGTGGTGGTAAATTGTTTGGGCACCATGCGAATAATCCGAGTCAGAGTCCTGCGGGTACATCTGGCTTTTGTTGTTTCTTTTCTTTTCTGCAGATCCGTAATTCGGGGTTTGATTCACCTAGGCAAAAGAGGTTCGAGTTCCTCAGAAAACTAGATCCTAGCGCAACATGGTCATAGCGGCCGTTGCGCATTAAAATAAAAATAAAAGATTATGGCCAGGCTCGGATTTAACGGTCAAGTGTAAATGTGAAAGCTACATTAGAAAATATCTTGTCTGTATTTTTAATTTCCCAAGACTTGATGAGATGTGACCTCTTGCTTAGCATAACCTCCAAATGGTTGCAAGTGAGCAAGATTACTAGGAAGCGAACGCAAGCCAAATGGCCATAATACTCCAGGCCTTGGCCATTGGACCTGTAGGAATTTTGAGGTGGGCAAGTTTTCTCTTCAGTTTCTGTTAGGGCATGCCGAAAGGAAAGGAAGGAACTTAGGTAGACTTCTGGCAGCCCGGGCATAGGTTTTCTAGGGCGCCATTTTGTTTTCGCATACTTTGCATTCTGCCCATGCTAACTTTTGGGTATTTTAATGAATGAGCTCATTTAACCTTTAGGTATTTACATACAAATAAAGGTATTCGTTATTAAATTTAGTATATTTCATTTCAGGCTGCAAATTTTTTGGTGCCCTCAAAATCTTGGCGCCGGCAGCACGGTGCTAGAACTTTTCAAATCGGAAGGCGCATTGTGTTTGATATTATTTTAAAGCTGATTTTTTTCTTCTGAAAATAATGATACTGAAGTTTTGAAAATTGCTTCACGCAAACGCAAGTTACGAGCAATCAAAATATTGTATTTTACATAAAATTTTTCAACTAATTGCTTACCGTTATCAATTTTTATAAATAAATGTTCGAAATGTTCTTTTTGAACTGGAGATTATTTTTATCTCCTTAGACATTTGATTGTAAATACTGAAGGTGTCAAAATTTGCAGACATTATTCACATTACTCTCCAGCGTTTTAAACAAATCTTCAAATGTTTTGTGTTCTTTAATTGGCGTTCTTCGAAGCTGATTAATAACATCAACTACAATACAAGTTTTCAGGGCATGATCTGTTTGGAATATTCTCTCTCTGGTAACAATTTTTTTTGTTAATTGAGACATGAGTTTTGACTTCAAGTGTTTGGTAGTAACACCATTCTCATCTAATAAGGATGGAGACGAAACATCGTAAGAAAGTATTTCAGTGCTGGAACACATTCGTTTGTTATAATGTTGTGAAGTTTGACCTCACCTTTTGAAGGATATGGGTTTTGTCTGTTTTCAACATACCGAAGCATTTGTTGGATATTAGCTTCTATTGTATTTCTGAGACTTTCTCTTAACTCATGGTGCATTATCAGTTCGTAATCAACTGGCGTAATCTTTCGAAGTCCTAGAAATGTTTTTTTTTGTTTTTTTTTGTCATGAGCAGAACTTCGTAATATGCAAGCTCCTATTCAGCTATAGAGTTCCTCCGTTTTTTTTGGACGATAATTGCCCCAGCTTCCTTCTGTGATCGGTTTATTGTTTATTTGACGACCATGCCGACACCCAGAGTATTAAATTTCCCATTTGTTCTTATTACAACAAAATGACCTTTCTTGAACTTACCACATACCTCAGGATGAAGAGTTTCAAGAAGAAGCATTTGCTCAAAAAGACAGTGAACCCCATTTCAAATAGTTAACTCTATCAAAAATGTGAATGATTGGAAGAACATCCTTCACCGTTTACATGTAGAGACTCCAGTTCCCTTCACTATCCGCTCTTATAAGGTTTTTAAACGAAGTATTAAATGGAGAAATCATTCCATATATTGTCAATGCTCAGAATTCTGAATTTGTTTTTGTATGAAAATATCCAAAGATTTTAATGTGTCTTCTGATGTTGTGATCAGTGCTTGGAACTTGAATTATACATCGTCTGATGTTGAGTGTTGCATAGCGTTAAGCGTATCACCAACTTGTGTGGCTAATGCAGACTCATCTTTAATGGTTCTCAGAAATGCTTTCCATTGAAGTCTCTTTATGATTTCTGCTATCATGAACATTCCTTTCACTGATCTTACATAATTGCTACCTTTCAGGGCACTCCCTGTTACTTTTAGACCGAAAACGTGATTTTCAATGAGGAAGTTTTCTAGCCCGCTGCCATCTATGTATTTGCCAATGCATACAAGTAGAATTTTAGTCATGTGGAATGACCCCAAGAGTAGAACAGGGTCTGGGAATTCGTTTGTGATCAACTGAATTTCTGCGGCAACATGAAAAACGTTTTCATCACATGCAACTGGTAGCGCTTGTTGGTTAAGTTGTAGAAGTAAGCTTTGAAAATTCTTCATGAATGAATGAATGCACAATATCGTATGACGTTACTGGATAAGGCAATATTGGAAGAAAGCCAAGCTGTTTTAATGGAACATTAGCTTTTGAGACAATACCATGAATGCCAGACCATGTCAATGTATTTTGGTTTGTTAACCCTCCAATGGCTTGCAACATACTTATCACTATCTCTTCCCTCTTGGTGTGATTACATGGCAAAATATTAGTCTCTTCGATGATCTTGAAACTTGGTGAAATGGTGACAGGCGTCGATGACTTTCAATAACATCTAATCTGTTGGCATGGAAATAGATCACTAGATCGTTTTCCAAATTTATTATTAACTATAGTTGAAAGCTTTGACTTACTGCAAGTTATGCTTGGGATTTCCTAAAATAAAACCATTACAGTATCGTGGCTTCCTCGAAGACCTGAGAACTGAAAGACCTGCCTCTTCATGGTTAAAATTATCCATAGCTCCTACAGTAAAGTTTCCTCTGGTAAAATGACATGGAAGAGCAGGACCTACAGAATAGGTATTCGTGGTATGTTGTACAAAATTTCGTCGTGATTCCATAATCTCATTGTAGCTGACTGAAAACCCAGCTTTGTTGAATACGGAAATCAGTTGTCTATTCTTACACCTCTCGTGAATTGAATGGCCGGTCATTGAATGCAGAGGAGTTTTCTTTCTTCCATTATGAACATTGCAGAACAATATCTGAAAAGTAGTTTTTATTCTGCAGGCTGTAGCAATTTCTGTTTTCCCACCGACTTCTTCAATTTCATCATCGTCTGTTTACTCTTCTTCAACTGAAGATATACATGACTGACTGCTCCCAGTAATGTGGGACAGCATGGTCTACCAAACGTGCGGTGCCTACCTTGCACAAGCTCTTCATTGAGAGGCCAATTGCAACGATCATCTTATATGGTGTACATACGCTCTACCGTGTTGAATGAGGACGATCCACTAGACCCAACAGATTTTGGATGGACCACCAGTAATGATGACTCATCACTCACACCAGATTCTTGTATTAATAAGTTACCGGAGCATTCGAGTCTTACATGTTATTGCAAGAACTGTCAAAGGAAACGATGCCGGTGCCGTAAAACCATTGTGTGTTGTGCGTCCTTTTGCAAATGTAAAAAGACTTGTGACAATGACGAACATATTAAGCAATGAAAATTAGTACGAAAACTGGTACTTGTGCACACATAATTTTCAGTTTTTTTTTATTGCAACATCCGATTATGTTATCATACTTGAATACATCATCTTCTATTCACATATTTTTTATATCTTTTTTACCTTCAGTATTTACAATCAAATGTCTAAGGAGAAAAATAATCTCCAGTTCAAAAAGAACATTTCGAACATTTATTTACAAAAATTGATAATGGTAAGCAATTAGTTGAAAAATTCTTTGCTAAAATACAATATTTTGATTGCTCGTAACTTGTGTTTGCGTGAAGCAATTTTCAAAACTTCGGTATCATCATTTTCAGAAGAAAAAAATCAGCTTTAAAATAATATCAAACACAATGCACCTTCCGATTTAAAAAGTTCTAGCGCTGTACTGCCGGCGCCAAGATTTTGAGGGCACCAAAAAATTTGCAGCCTGAAATGAATTATATTAAATTGAACAACGAATACCTTTATTTTCATGTAAATACATAAAGGTTAAATGGGATCTTTCATTGTAATAACTAAAAGTTAGCATGGGCAAGAACGCACAGTATGCGAAAACAAAATGGCGGCCTAGAAAACTTATGCCCGGGGTACCAGAAATCTACCCAACTTTTTTTCCCTTCCTTTCGGCATGCCCTAACAGGATTTGAAGAGAAAACTCGTCCACCTCAAAATTCCTACGGGTCCTATGGCCAGGGCTTGGATTATAAAGTCCGTGCTTGTAATGTCTTGGCGCTCCTTTGTAGGTTACAGGTAAAGCCATGGTATTTTGGGACATGAGTGACAAATTTTAAAATTTAAATACACTATGATGTTTTGGATATCATATTAAAGTTAATAAACTATATCATTATAATCTTACATGTTTATGCAAAATAATGTGTATATTATTTAATTAACAACACCGAATTTGAAAAAAACATTGAAAACTCCGTTACGGAAGGACATCATTTCATGTTTTTTCTGTCCTTCCTTAACGACACACATTTTTCAATGTATATTTTTTTTATACTGCAGGAAAATTTTCATACCATTTCAGTTAAAAGTAGTATTAGGCCCTTTTCTTAAAATGACTTACGAAAAACATTGCAGTTTAATATTTTGATAGTGTAGAAAACATTAACCATGATGTCGTTCTTCCGTAACATTTTGAATACCTTAGCGTTATCCTAATATCAACATATTTTACACCAATGACTTCCAAAGTGGGCGGTGTTGCCCCTCCCCATGGGGGGGGGGGCAGTGTACTACAATGTACTAAGTTGGAGGATAAAAACGACAAAGTTACTAATCGAATAATATTTTTCATCAAAATTTTCAATTTAAGTTAAGTAATAGCCGAACTGGGCGCTATGATAAATTTATGGACGAAAATGTTTGGGAATCCTTGTTTTGCATTGTTCCATATATCCACAGCTGTTTTAATATTATTGTCAATGCAATTTCTGAGGCAGCTGGGAACATTAAGTTTTTTTTTTAACAAAACTCATTCGAACAGCCATGTTATGAGGCTTTCATATTTATCTTTGCTTGTTTGTTTGGATTTTTTATGGCGCAAGAGCATCTGGGCTATACTGCGCCAATCATATTTATGTATTTTTACACATTTTGAAAAAATTAACCATGATTTTTTAAAAAAAATGCGGCTTTAGGGGGATGATTATTAAAATAATACCATCGCAAAACATGTAATTTTAATCTTGTTTATATATATATATATATACTTGCACTTGCATGAATAATTAGGTACATATTGGATACTAAAAATTATAATTAATGCTTAATATTTTAAATACATTATTTTATTAGTTATATTTATAGCATTTCGGATTATTTTTACCAAGTCCTTGCACAGGGGTTCAAACAGGAATTGGGGATTGATAAAAAGTAGAGGATTAATTTTTTTATTGATAAACATTTTTTTTCAGGACATGTTTTATTTTGTATCATAATTTCCCCCTTTTTTTAAATGGGGGTTTAACCCTAAACTTCCCCTCACATGTGCACGGTTTTGATTTTCCCTTCTAAGTAGCAGAGGTATTCATACTCTTCTGTATTAAGTATAGTTTAGTTCTGTAGTTCTGCTGGTATTTTATCTTCTTGTAAGGCGAAAATTTAAGCCAAAAACGGTGGAGTTCGAATTCATAAAGGGGCGAAGAGTTGACTGAACGGTAGCAGCCAAAAAATTCTAGTATCCACGCAGTACATGGCAAAATAAGTTCCATTCGTGCTATTGGGATATTTATCCCTCAATTGTTTATCATTCTCTCAGTACCTTAGTCGTGGAATATTTTTATATACCGCTAAAAGCAACAACAATTACGTATGCAATACTCGCGAACTGAAAATATTCAAGAACCTGATTGATAATTTAATACAGATATCATCATTCATGTGCCTTTGAATGCACTTTATTTGCGACAACCGGAACGGTGTTCCGGTTCAATTCGCTCACCGATTTGAATATTTAATCTTGACCTTTGCACCCTTCGGGTGTAACCAAGCCATTAGCTTTTCAAATACCTGAAATATCAGATTAGGAGCGAATACGTGTCAAGGATGTAACTCCCTGTAAGGATATTCCACTAGCCATAGTTTGACGTTCCTGATATTTGTGATAAATCTGACATTTCTGCCATTGAGGTAAGAAAAATTTAAATATAAAATCACGCACATTTAAATTAAGCCATAGGTGTTCAAATTTTGCGTTTGATCCTTTATTTAAACACGACAGACCAAATCATATAGATCAGTTTTTCAAACTTCGATCGCCCACAGATCACTTTGAGTATCATCTTTACTTATTGTAAACCACGGTGGAGGGCGGGGGCTGGGAACATCTCTCCGGAGAAAATTCGAGAATTTAAACATATATTGTCTGAAACTAAAGTCGTCAACTCTGATTAATAATATGAGGCCCAAACGAGAACTATCGGTGTAAGCTAAATGGCTTTATGCATTATTTTTAAAACATTCAAAATATCTGGCATGAGGTTTTTCCGAACTTCTTATATATATTACTTAGATTAATGAGATACCCGCGAGGTGTTGCCCCGTTAGTAGGGGAAAAGGAGAGTTCTGTGCCATGAGGCACGGTGGGCGTGACCGGTAGGCGAAACATGAGGCACCATGAGGCACAGATCCCCATGTTAAAGGTCAGGGGCGGGGTCAAGGGCGTGAGGCATGGGTTTCAGGAATGTTGTACAGGGTGGGTGTGACAGGGTGGTGGTGGTGGGAAATGGTTGATGCAGCTAAGACGATGATTCTGTTCGATGATGGCTACGTCCGATGGTGGTTTTTAGAACTTTATTTTTTCTTTTAGAATGGATATTTCTCTTGGTTGTTGTAGAGGGCGCTATATACGCATCTGATGGTCACGTGTTCCCTTTATTAACGCTCCTAGTCCGCCTGGTGGTGGCTTTTGGAATTTTATTTTATTTTTTCGTTTAGAATGGATATTTCTCTTAGTTATTGTAGAAGGCGCTATATATGTATCTGATGGTCACGTGTTCCCTTTATCAGCGATCCTAGATCCCCTGGTGGTGGTTTTTGGAACGTCATTCGAATTTTTCTTTTAGAGTGGATATTTCTCTTGATTGTTATAAGGGTGCGCTGCCAACTATAGTGAAAAAATATTGGGGGCGCTTAACTGTAGCGGAAAATTAGAGGGGCGCTGCCAACTACAGTGAAAAACAGAGCGAGCTGTAGAAAAGGATGTAGAGGGCGCCGAATATTATTATATAGTTTATGACCTCTGGCTTGGCTTCTCGAAAGTTTGTATTTTCTAATTTGGCAACGGGTAGAGGGGAAACCACTTTTCCTACTAGTTTTTGGAGCAAGAGACTGGTTTTTTTTTCTTTACGTTCTTTGTCTGTCCGAACCTGAAGAACTGTCTGAACCCTTTGTCTGTCTGAAACCTGAAATGGCGAACAAAAGGATTTGTAATGGTGTTTTACCCGCAGCAAAGAAAGTCAAGAATGATGTAAGTACTCTTTTAATCAGCTATAGATTTAATTAGCTATAGATTTAATTTGTAATTGATTAATTGGTAAGAGTCTGTTTAAAATTTGCCACGTGTAACAATTTCCTCGTGGCTCTAGGCCTAGTATTTATTTCCACCGCTTTTAAGCTAGTCTGTATTTGTAAGAAAAAATACTAGAACCATTTCCCCTTTGGTTTATTTAACACGCTAATCTTATATAGTGATCTCTATTTTCGCTAAGGTGCCCCTTACTTTCGCTAAGATGCTCCTTACTTGTGTTAAATGAATGGTACTTGCGTTAAATATATCTTAACATGTGCTAAGAATTATCTTACATGTCCTAAAATATATCATACATGTGCTAAAGTGCACCTTACTTTTGCTAAGATGCTCCTTATTTGTGCTAAGGTGAAACGCGATTTTTAATAAGACGCACTTAGTTTTTAATTAGCACTTTACCATTTTTGAAATAAAGATCCCCCTAAGTTCGTAATTTGTTTTAGGAGATTGTATGTTTCAATGTTTTTGATTTATATCTCTGCCTTTTCCTTTCAGACTCGGTCAGGACTTTTCAACGTAACAGATTTGCCTGAGTACATGTACAATCTGGGTGATGGTCTTCTTGCAGTAGTTTCCGATTTCCGAGACACCATCTAACTACATTTAAAGCAGTACGATGTTCATGGAGAAGTAGCTTATCCTACATGTAACGGTATTGTGCTAAAGGCATGAAATTTCTTCGAGATGATGTGCGACGACAAGGTGCTTTAGAAAAATGTGAGGTATGGATTTTCGTTTATGGAATATCAGTATCCGGGAAACTTAACATTCTCCAGTAATCCTCATTGCTTAGTTACAAATCAGACATCCGTATCGAAATGTGGGGAAGTATTCGTAAAGTCTGTTTGTATGTCTACAGAGAAATGGCTTGAATTCATCGATCGAAAGACTGAAATTTCGAAAAGTGTAGTGACTGCCATGTTCCAAAGTATTCTTTTAAGACTTGTTTCGATAACCTCAGAAACGAAGTCCCTTCGAATGTTTTAGAAAGTCCTCTTGAGATTGAAAATAATTTGACGTGTGGGTTAAACCAAACGTTTCGTAAGAAAATTTTAGAAATGTGCGATTTTGCAGAGTGTGACGAAAAAAACGTGCCCCCGCTTGTTCTTGATAGAGTACTGATGGACTTCGATGTTAAAGAGTGGGTTGTTGATTTTTGTGACAAACTGCGCATAACAGCAGTATTTGTTTCTTTGTATAAACTGTATTACTTTCTGACTGAAGAATTTTTATGTCCTGTCAATATAGTCGATATCGCAAACGAGTGCCGAGAACATTTTTGTCCATCGCCAAACTCTTCAGAATTTTAAATAAATTGATTTTTCTATATGTACCAATGCTCACTGTGTATTTTTTCATTATACTTAGTTAGATTATACTTGTAACACGTATATGTTTCTAGTTAGTCTGTGTGTGCGTAAGATGATCCGAAACAACCGGCTAGTTTCCGTAGACGTTTAACAGCGATATGAAAAGGTGTCAACGTCAGTGCTCCGGAAATCGTTATAGAGTAATGAATCATATACTGTACATAAGCAGGCGAGAAAAAATTTTAAATGTACTGCAGTACGAAAAACTTAAGTCCTTGCTTTGTTTTTTGTCAACAAACTATGATATCGTGTATTGTAAGGGGGAAGAGAAATGCCGCTTCATCGAGACATTTACTGGAAAAACATGTGACGAATTAAAAGATTGTCCCAAAGCCACTACCCAACCTGCTTGTCGGGAAAGATGTATCAAGCACGGAGTTAATTATCCTTACTGTACATTAACGAAAGTTGTAAAACTAGGTATATATCTTCGTAAGCAAATGGCGAATTCTCATTAATGGATAAGGTGTCATGTTGGGCGCATCTACATTTTGATAGTTTCAAGACAATTAGAAACAGCAAGAAAGTCAAAAGGAAAGAAATATTTAAATCTTGTTCAAACGGTGTTATTAAAGCTGTTTGTGAGTTCTCCTTAAACTTATTAAAAGGAAAGATACCTATCTCCGTCTATCAAAAAAGGAGGCTTTCTAAACGCAAAAGGACGTTGCGACAGTTGGTAAAGAAAAGGCTCCCCCTCTATAAGAAGGGCAATATCGTTCAGGAAGGAAACGGATTTCTCGGTATCTTAATACCTGCAGCCATATCTCTAATATCGTCGCTTACCCATGGAACACGCTAGAAAATATGTTCTTGTTCCCCAAAATCGGGTTCAAAACGATATAAACCAGAAGTTAGGAGAAATGGATCAAGAAATGAACATCATTTTGAAGAAAAAAGGCAAAGTGATTCGCAGAAGGCTTAGCAGTATTTGCAAGCCCTACAAAATTATCTACAGATCTCCAAAAACGTCAGCACCGAAATAACTGCAAAAGAAGAAGATCAAAATGCTACAACTTCTCCGCTACCTCAAGATTTTGAAGAGATCATAGAATCTGACCCCGTGAAGAGAAAACGCGTTGCTCGAAATATAGTGCAAGCGATGAAAGATAATAACCGGCAAATGCTTTGGAACGAGAAAGGAGAACTTATCCGGAATGGGGAAGCAATTCCTGGGACTAATATTTTGGCACTAGCCAATACTGTACTTAGAAAGAAAGAAAAAAGCATCACCTAAAGGAAAGCGCAAATTTCATGATAGTATGAAAGAAATTCAGCCACCAATTAACTCTTGGCTGACGTTGTAATAGTACCCGAGAATAAAGTTTTTTACTTGCTATAAACTATGTTTCTACTTTATTTTTGTCTTGAGTATTCATTTAGTACGTAAACTAAGACCTATGTTTTTACCATGTATCACATACTTATTTATACATCTATTAAAAATTCTAACTATCTAATAAGTACGTTCACACATACACACCAAAGAAATATACATAAATACTTTATTTTTCCCAATGTATATATAGTTTAGTCAGTCTTTGCGTAGGAAGATTGAACGATGTTTCTAAAAATTAAATTTATCCTTGGCTCTTTCAAATGACATACCTTTGGAACACGATGTTGTCAATCTTTTTGCATAACACCCCCATCACAACCAGACTTGTATTCTGAAAATAAACAACATATTTATTGGTAGGAGCGTCCTGCTTCCGCAGTTAGAAACGCCGTGTTTGTCCCAAGGATACCGATGCAATTGGAGGCTGTATCCCTCGTTCATCGTCACTATGCCATGCAACACTATCTTTACCATCCCGGTAGAGGTTCAGAAAAACGGAATTAAAGACTGTCGAACAAACTTCTTCCACGGATTTTTTAATGTCTGAAATGATAGGTGGGATCTCTTTGTCTGCCAGCGTCATCCCAGAATGGGATAGGATAAAAGTCCATACCAAGCCACTAGCCTTGGTTGGCGATGCTCAATTCCTTTGATGAGTAACTTTTTGTCGGTCTAGTTGACATTAGATCGCAATAGCTTAAAATAATGATCTGCAGATTCGATGGAGTTAGGTTTGTAAAATCTAACTCCATCGAATAACCTTGTTTTCCCCCTATCTGTTTTACTGAACGTATGCGTTCCGGGATTCAGCACTATACTTGGGGGAAGCGGGTGCCCCGGAACTTTGACTAACTCTTCTTTTTAAAGAAATGAATCGAGAAATATAAGATACATCTGTCCATAAAAGTTAGTGAAACTATTCTAACGTATAACGTCCGCAAGAAATCTTTGTTATCCTAAAACATTTGCTCGTAATTCGTTTATCATTTCTAGAATATCAACAGTGTCTAAAAAGTCTGTAGATACAACATCTTTCAAAAAAAGATCGCTATCAGAAACACGTGAGAAATGCAAACAGTTGCAAAAATCGAAAGCCCAAAACTCAATACTTAAATACAGAGCGCTTTCATTAAACGAGTCCTCCGATATATCTCCCAAGTTCAATATATCAAAGACCAGAGAATCAAATTGAAAAAACTGTCTTATAAAAGTTTGTTTCAATAAGCTTAATAACTACTTTTCGATCTGAGGATTATAAGAGAATTTTATGATAGGACAAGCATAAGTCTGCTCACAGAAAGGTCTAAATTTGATTTCACTAAACTAGAGCTTAATAATACTATGGTAGATGCTGTGCCTTAATTCATGTAAACTTTTCCACTGGATCGAAGAGAGGACAACACCGTTTTCCTTAGTCCTTATTATTCGAACGTTTTGAAAACCGAGCGACATACGAATACGAATATTAGAAAGTTTACCTTGTTTTTGAAAACCACTGTCTATCAGGTCGTATTCCACACTTGAAGCTATAACCCCTTTCTTCAACGTGAGTTCTAAGGACTGTAAGGGAGATAAACGGACATCCTTTTGTAGAAGTCTATAGCGGGAAGCTTCAAGAATATCACACTGATTCAAACTCACGAAGACTTTATCCCGAACAAGGTACACTGCGACAGATAATCCAAACCCCATATGATGCACGTGTCTTAATACATCGCCTAACATCAAGATTTATTGCGAGCGCTAAAGAGAAAACATAAGATACGTTTGAGTATCAAAACATTGAAATATACAATCTTATAAAATAAATCACGGACTTAGGAGGGATCTTTATTTAAAAAATGGAAAAATGCTAATTAAAATTGAAGTGCATCTTATTAAAAATCGCGGTTCACCTTAGCATAAGTAAGGAGCACTTTAGCAAAAGTGAGGTGCACTTCACCACATGTATGATATATTTTAGCACATAGAAGGTATATTTTAACACAAGTACCATTCATTTAAAACAAGTACCATTCACTTAATACAAGTAAGGAGCACTTTAGCAAAAAGTAAGTACCTTAGCGAAAATAGAGATCACTATATAAAATTGGCACGTTAAATAAACCAAAGGGGGAATGCGTAGGGTATGAAATCTGGCCAAAGCCAGATTTCATACCCTACGCTATGCCTGCGCAAAATTCGTAGAGGGGCAAAATTTCAATATTGGACTGGTGGAAGAGAGTACTAACGAGTTTGAGCGGGCGCAATACTTAACTTGCCTCGGGCGCTGGCAACCCACGCTACGCCGATGGCCGCATTGAATTTGTATTAGACACGAAAGGACACATTTTCGAGCTGTGGTGCTAAATATATCATTATTTCATTCTTTTTCCCTTCCAAAATTTTATCAAGACCCTGCAAATCATACTTCGATCAACACTAATGTTGGTTATGGTATTTGTTAATAGACTTCAATGAAATCCAGTTTGTTTTTACAACGCATACGGAGCTTCTAATTATGCAAGGTGTCCCGTCAAGACCGCATAAATTCTGCACAACCAGAATGCTTAAAAAATTTTAAGCAAAAAAGGCTCATGCGAAAATGCTGAGAAATCAATATTTTTGGAGTTGTTACGATTTGAACTCCAGACAATTAGAATAAAATTTGACCACCCTTTTCTTGGTGAGAACCACTTACAAAACAAATCAATAAGCCCTGCCTGATATAGTAGAATGTGGGAACCTTATTGGGCTTCAAAGTGATTTCCCTTTTTTCAAGCACAACCCATTTTTTCTGAGAAAACTGGAATTGTGACGTGAGACCTATTATGTAGCTTTGAGTAAACCTCAAGTTACCAGACATACGCACACACACATACACACACAATTGGCAATTTTTCCGAATGTAACAATTAGAAAAACGTTTTATTTATTACACATAAATACTTTATACACATTTTTCACTATAAACACCATCATTTAAAATACAATTTTTGCTATAATTAGTCATAACATCATAGATTACATATTCATCATTCCCTATTTTATACAATATAACAATTAAGAATGGCAATTATTGATTATCGCAATATTGTGATTTAACAAATAGCCTAATAATTAAAATCACATTATTCCAATAGATATACCTTACCACTACCACAGGATTAGCTGCTACGATACAAAAGAAAAAAAAATTTACATAATTTTAAAGCATTTGATTAAGTTTGCATATTTTACGTCTCCAAAATGTGCTACGGGTTTTCTGGATTGGAACTAATAGCTTAACGTGACGTTCGAACCATTATACACTTCCTCTCAATCGAATTTCTTAGAAGTCGAACCCAGTCCAGCGGACTCGAAGACTGGTGTGGTCATTACTGGATTACTGAGGTAAGCAGGGTCGGCACTATGTATTATGCCGTTCGGGGCGAACAAGTGTTTTGCCGCCCCAAAAGGACTTTTTATAATAATCCGATTTTGCTGCCCCAAAAAATCTGCCGCTCAGTGCGAATGCCCGGTTCGCTCCATTAGCGCCAGCCCTAGAGGTACGTACAGTAGATCAAAAATAGCTCTTTACACTCAAAAGCTTGCATATCTCTGCCTTATTTGTTAAAAGTTGTCTGTCATGCCAATAATTTTATACAAAAAAATAATTATTTTTTTATAATCAATGCGAATTTAAAATTAATGTAAAACATTAATGTAAATTGTAAACTTACGCTTTTTTTGAATTTGTTGATTTTTTAATTTCTTTAAAACTTTAATGTTTGTGTGTATTTGCTATGAAAAGTAAAAACTTTTTTTTTGCTAATTATTTTTATGCATCTATTTTTTGAATTACTGGTACTTGGCGAAGAAAAAAATTCCAATGGTTACCACAATAAGATTACTGATTACGTGACTTAATTTTATCGCATTGGCTTGGAAAAAATCGCATTCGCGTTGAATATCAAAGTAAAATTACCAAATAAACGATCAAAAATATTTATTCGACTCCTTTTCAAAAACAAGAGTTCTTCGTTTGAACTCAACCTGAAAGGCGTTAACAAATGAAAAAGGCATGACAATGATGGTTAAACCTCAAACTTTTATAGTTTCAAACATACTGATTTCTCAGCATTTTCGCATTAGTAGTTTTTGCTTAAAAAATTTCAAGTATTCTTGCTGTGCAGAGTTTATGGGACATGTTGTATATTTTATACTCATCTAACGATTTCAAAAGTGCATATTCCTTGATTAGTTATTTTAAGATGGTTTTAATAAATAAATAACTTTCTGCCTGTCTACACTATGAAAGCAGGCATTCAATCAAGTCATTATTTTAAGGGTTCCCTTAACAGTAGAACTATAGGTGATTTGTTAAAATGGTCCAGGAGTAAATAATAAACAACACTGTTCTTGCGTTTTGGACTCTTTTTCTCTAGGTTCGACAACCAGTAAGCCTAGTTTTGTATAAACGTATTGTGATCCAGAAGTCACTTTAAACTATCGTCTTATCCTAGATAGTCAATAGTGCAGTTTCGGGGTTTAAGATATATCAAAAAAGCTGGATATTAATGCGTCAGCATTCAAGAACCTGAAGCAGAAAATGGCAAAAAATGGTTCTAACAAGGACCGGATCTCGCACTGCTCACTAACTATTCTTGCAGAAATTGAGCATTGTAGATTACTTTGACTTTTCAATTATGTGATATAACAAGTAAGAAATATACATGACACATTCGATAGGGAAATTATAATGTCAGTTTCCATATTTCGCCCTGAATTTTTTTTTTTAATTCTTACCGTTTAGAAATTGAAGACGGTGATTATTTACTTCATTCCAAAAACAACTAATCATAAATAATAAATGGCGTGCATGATTTTTTTCCTATTTTCATAAAAAAATCCTATTTTACCAAAAATGCCCTAGATTAATTAAATGTAATGTTTTAAGAAACTAGCTGTTTTTTTAAATAAATAATAATTATTATCAGTATTAGTGGAGCACAAATGTGAAGGAGTTATCTTGCTTTTGATGACCTTTTTATCCTAATAATCATTTGCACCATGACGTAATAAATTAATGATTACAATTATGAGAGTAGCAATGAACTTTTCCTTCTCATAAAGTATGGGTTCAATTCATTTTATGTTTCCTGCGATCGTCTCTCAGTTTTCACTCATATTTAGAATGCGTATTCTTTCGTGCAATTGAAAGATCCTATTATTCCATTGGTTGTGAATGTTAACATGCAAGAGAATATAAATCACATTATATACAAGCTTTGTTCATAAAAAATTAAAAACAGGAATTAACGAGAAATTATGCACCGAACATACCTTTTGAAAACACCATATTTTTACAGCATTCATATGCATTTATATTTGTGCAATAAACTTCCTAATGCCTTGATGCACAAAATATTTCTATGATGATTTATCATGAAAGTGCTTATGTGCTTATTAAATCCACGAAATACGTCTCGTCAAGAACATTTTCGGCGAACTAAAAACCATGACGTTTTAGAGCATTTAGCGAACAAATAATTCATTTATTTAGATTTTATATACAGTGTGTCCGTGAAGTCATGGTGCACTTTTGACCGGTCACAGGAAATCAACGAAACAAGATAGAAATGTGAAATCTTCACCAAATAAAAGGAAAACTATCCAAGTTTCATACCTATTCAGTGCAGTTTGATGTGGCCTCTATTTGTTGATAAACGATATTCAAGTTCTTCCTACAAATGGTTAAGGACGTCTGGTGTAACAGAGTGAATAACGTCTGTGCACTTTGGTCACGGATTCGAATTAACAAGCCACAGAACACACTGAATTTTCCTCTGTAACGTCCACATCTCGACTGGCGTGGGCGTGGGCTGATCCACTGCCGCGCAGTTCGTGGTGTTGCGTCATCACCTGTGTGCGCACACGCTTGCACATCAGAGTACAGAAACTTGGAGAGTTTGTCTTTTGTTTGGTGAAGATTTCACATTTCTATCTGAATCTCGACGATCCTACAAAAACGGGTGGGACTCCTATATGGGTTCATATCAGTACAATGTCACTGTAAAATCGCCGGGTAATGAAATCAACAGCGCCGCTTACACAAATAAAAAAAAAATCTGACGAAATTTAATAATACAGCCATTGTGCAAGGAATCAGGATCAAATGCACATCATTCATTTCTTGGAACTCCACTGTGATAATTCAGCTAAGTAGGCTATTTCAAAAGGTCAGCAAAGGAATTGAATCCTGTTTTTCCGTGTTTCGTTTCGTCAACTCCATCAAGCATCATACTTTTAGCAGCAATGCACACAATTAAAAGGAAAAAACTTGGTACAATATTACGCTGAAAACGACCACCAACTGCTTCAAAGCATGTTGCATCAACAAATCATCGCATCAGGGGAGGAAATTTATACTGTTATTGAAAAGAAAGAAAGAAATTGATGAATTTCTGAAATCGTGCATTTCTATTGATGTGATGATCTGCAAAAGTGAGTTAAAGAAATTGACTCTGAAATTGTAGAATAAACTATGGAATCAAAAGAGCCGCCATGCCAGGAAAGTGACAAGGAGTCTGAGGATAAAGAGATTGCTGACCTACCGGATGGATATGTTGCTGGTGGAGATCAGAAGATTTCAGACGAATAGATCACGAGTCCCCATTCTTACAATTTCGAGAAAATGTCAGACGATGAAGAGCTGAAAGAATATCTTATTGATTCGTGAATAAATCGAGCTCTTGAAATGAAATTTGAAAGCAGGACTCTGGAGATGTTTTGGTGTGCAGCACTGATTACGTTCCCAGGATTTTTGGTGAAAAGGTACGTATTCTTATTCCGTTTAAAGTAGCACATTTGTGTGAATCTGCATCCCTTTTTCTTCTGTAAATTCAAACAAAATTTACGAATTTTCTAAATTTATAGGTAGACGTGCGGATTGTAGTAAACCAGAGAGTTCCACTCTTTGGCAGAATCAAGAATGAGAAATAGGAGCAAAGAAGTAATTAAACTTTATGTTGATAATTTAGATTGATTTTACTTTTCCTATTGCTTTCTCAAAAATTAGAATCTAATTACTTAATTTATATTTGCATTTTATGTACCCAGTTAAAAACCTATTTTTTAAATTTAATATTTTTTTAAGTTCAATTTGTCCACCTAGACTATTTCATATGGTTCAAAAAGTAGAAATCAGGCTTCATATTCAAATGTAATATCTCTTTTGAAGAGTTGGGGGTGAACGAAGGATGGATCTAGAAAATATTTTCGTGGGGGGGAAGCTTAAAAATCAATGTGGAAACCTATAATAATTGTAATTTTTTTATTCTCCCCGGGTGGGGAGGATTTCAGGATGGGGCTGCGCCTTCTCTCTGAATCTGCTATCAGTGTGAATGTTTCCAAAGGGTGCAGAGGATAATTAACCAAGAATAATTATACAGTGCACTTGAAAATCAAATACTTTCAACCACTTTACTTTTACTTCTAGCATAATTGTGTATTTGATTTCGCAGAAAATCTAAATTTCAAATTGCTGGTTTTAATAGTTAGCCGTTCAATAAAATCAATTTTTTTAAATAAAAATTTTATTAAACGGCGGGCTCTATATCACATTTGAAGGTAAAAAAATCTTATTTATAATTTTTGGAACCCACAGTACAGTGAATGGACAAATCGAACATAAAATCTTTTAATTAGTGAAAAAAATGCAAATATAAATTGAGCAATTAGTTTGTAATTTATTCAGAAAAACATATAAACAGTAAACACTGAGTGATGACTCGTGTGACTCGTTACTCACGAACACAGACCTTTTACTGGGACCCCAAGTTGAAAATCCCTACCTATCCCAGAGTGTTGACCTAGCCAGGTCACTTCGGCCAGGGTGGAGGATTTTATTATTTAATATCACCCCTAAATTCACATTATGAGACAGTCGTTCTGATGCAAGATTTCATAAAATTTTAAGTGAAAAAACGTGAATTTCTAGGCGTAAAATCGATTAAGTTTAGGAAAAAGTTAAAAATTCTAAATAATGTGGGATATGCAAAGCTGAATATAGCAGAAGCTGCCGTAAAATTCAGGAATGCAAAAAAGCATCATTTCGACGATTTAAAAAAGTTGGAAAAAATCGAAGCTGCTTGTATAGTTAGTCAGTTTGAGTATTTAGTTTTATAGTGAAACAAAAAAAATTCGAATCATCTAGTGTACACATAATATGGACTTTAAAGATAATTTAATCTTTTATTTTTTATACAAAATATGTATACGGTGTAATATAATAACAATAAAATATATCCGTCTAACAATACAGTATATATATATATATCAACAGACGTGTTAAACTTGGCTGGAGTGTATTCGGACGAAACGGTTTTATCCTGAAGGGAAAATTACCTTTGTGTCTAAAAAGAAAGGTCTTCAACCAGTGTGTATTGCCAATCCTCTCTTATGGATCAGAGACATGGAGTCTAACAGTTGGAGCAATACGAAAGTTAGACAACGCAAAGGAGCATGGAGAGGTGCATGCTTGGAATAACTAGGAGAGATCGAAAAAGAAACACTTGGGTGAGAGAGCAAACTAGAGTAGAGGATATTATTGTTAAAGTAAAAAGACTGAAATGGCGATGGTCTTGGCATATCGCAAGAACTGATCAACGATAGACAACGCAAAATCTCAACTAGATTCCAAGGGACCACCTAATAGCTAGAAAACTTCCTGAAACTAGATGGTTGGATGAAAGAAGAAAAGAGATTGGGGTGACGTGGAAACGAATGGCCCGACAGACTTGTGTGGAAAGCATTTGGAGAGACCTTCATCCAGCAGTGGATAGATAATGGTTGAATATGATGATGATATATAATCATCATATTCAACCATTCAATATCCATTATCATAATTAACATTAATAATAATAATCAAACTAATCAACTTAAAAATAATCAACATTAAATCGTCTTCGACGCCATATTATCTTGTACACGAAAGTGAATCTGGATGAGTAAATTACTAACTGGACATATTAAGATTTCCTTTGGTGGGTGTACAAGTTGAAAGTGCAAGGGAGTTCAATTTTGTGGTGATATGAAGAATTTTTTAACAATCACTGTTGCAACTGCAGTTGCGAAAGGAGTTTTTCAAAACTGAAATTATTTAAAACCTATGAAATATCTAAGATGAGATAAGAAAGACTAAGTAACATGACAATATTGCCAATTGAGAGAGTTTTTAATGTAGATTTCGATATATTGCCATTGAAAATTTACGCAAATTAACACCAGGCGATTTAAAATACATTTGAACATACTGACATTAAATGCATTTTACTTTAAATACACTCTATAACAAAAAAATCGACGCACCAAGAAAGAGTTGTCCGATTGTAATGAAATTTCGTATGCAAAGACATTTTGACCGAACATGCAAATGATTAAAATTTGGTGTCCAATGAATGAATAGCGGGAACTCCAGTGCATCGGAACTGCGCATTCAGCAGGTGTATATAAGGAGCGATTCTCAATATGTGGTCAAAATTTCTGTTGCATTTTGACTGCGGATATCTTACGTCGACTGTAACAATGCCTCGCCGAAAGATTCGTGCTCATTACGAGCATATGTCAGAGTTTGAAAGAGGTCGTGCTATCGGATTGAAAGAGGCTGGTTGGACGAATCGAAGAATCGCTGGACATGTGGGTCGAAGCGATGCGGCGATTGGACGGTGCTGGCAAGAGTGGGTCAACAACGGCAGATGTCAGCGTAGGGATGGCAGCGGTCGACCTAGGGCCACAACAGAACGGGAAGACAGAGCGATTGTCAGAGCAGCTGTCACAGCACCGGATTCGTCGTTATCAACTATCCAACGTGTGGCCCGCACACATGTGTCCAACATGACCCTCTGCAGACGACTGAGAGAGCGGAATTTACGCTCGCGCCGACCGTTACGCCGCTTACCTCTTAGACATTTACACAGTAAAGTTCATGGGAGCCCATAAGAGTACTTCTAGGTGGCTGAGAAAAATTACCTCCTTCTCAAAGCTGTCGATTTTAGTGAATGTACAAGATACCAAAAGGCTACAAAAATAATTGATACTGCTTGACAATTAGTAGTGAGCTAAAAAGTACCTTTTTTTTAAAATGTGACTACATTTTTTTAAAGTAAATGCATAGCAGAATCGGGCAAATAAAATTTTTGAACAACTATGGGACTTGAGCCCCTCCCTGCCCCCCCTATATGAGTGCCCATTGTCAAGTCCGATTACAGTGGTGCCGGGCTCGATCAACTTGGAACTGCGCTGACTGGGGACGTATAGTCTTTAGTGACGAGTCCCGTTTCCAACTGTGTCCTGACGACAACTGCAGAC
>QLNU02015360.1:149313467-149325477 GCA_006491805.2 Dysdera silvatica | reverse complement strand
CCCCCCTATATGAGTGCCCATTGTCAAGTCCGATTACAGTGGTGCCGGGCTCGATCAACTTGGAACTGCGCTGACTGGGGACGTATAGTCTTTAGTGACGAGTCCCGTTTCCAACTGTGTCCTGACGACAACCGCAGACGTGTCTGGAGACGTCCAGGGCAGCGTGGGGATCCTGCCCTTACTATCGCACGCCACACATGCCCACAACAGGGCGTTATGGTCAGGGGGTGCCATCTCCTTTGATAGCCGGACCCCTTTGGTGGTCATTTCTGGCACACTTACAGCACAGCGGTACGTAGACGACATTCTACGACCGGTTGTGTTACCGTTCCTTTTGCGACACCCTGGACTTACGTTTCAACAAGACAATGCCCGGCCGCACACGGCACGTGTTGCTATGAATTGTCTTCAAGCTTGCCCAACACTTCCTTGGCAAGCTAGGTTTCCTGATCTCTCTCCCCTCTCCCATAGAGCACATTTGGGACGCTATGGGAAGGCGATTGCAACCATCCCGGAATGTTGACGATTTAGCCCGACAGTTGGAGACAATTTGGCAAGAAATTCCGCAGGACACCATCCGGGATCTTTATCAGTCTATGCCACGCCGGGTGACAGCTTGCATCCAGGCCAGAGGTGGACCAACGCCTTATTGACTTCCTCCCTTTGTAACGGTCAAACTCTGCAATAAATCATTCAATTGTTCTGAAATTTTAATCGTTTCTTTTTCTATGTATGTTCTTCACATCCACCAATTTTTATCGCAATCGGACAACTCCTTCTTGGTGCGTCGATTTTTTTGTTATAGAGTGTACATCAGTATTTTTTTAAACTACCACATATGTGCTTGTGGAGGCAGGGTTCCAATATTGGACTGGTGGAAACGAGTGCTAACGGGTTTTAGCAGGCACAATACTTAATTTTCCCTGGAGCTGGCAGCTCATGCTACGCCGCTGCGGCTATATTGTGCTAACCACATTTAGTAAGACGCAACAATCGGTAAATATTTAACATTTATATTTTAGTAATTACATGCGTGCATGTGCGCGCTATTTGCGAAAAATAACCTTCAATAATTTAATGTTTGTTAATTATTACGCAAACCCATACTTTTCCGCGAGTTTGCTATAATTTTAGTCGAATGGCTGCTCCGTGTAAAATGCTAAACCATGCCAATGAAATACGAAACGTATATTTGTACCCGCTACCGTAAAAACAAGCTACAGAAAGTGACAATTTTCGATCGAATTTCATAATATCGCGAGCAACGATCATATTATGAAATAACAGATAAGCTTTTATGTACCAAACGAGACGTATAACATTGATTTATTATTAACTTAAAATTATGATCAATACCATTGAAAAGACATAAAACATGAACCGGAAATGTTCAATTTATCACCTTATCGACACAAATTTTATTTCTATCGAGAGCGCGAGTTAATTTATCACTATCATTAGTTTTTTGTGATTATTTTTTATTCAAAATATATCGCCAAAATCTGTTAACGACGGTCACATTTCATTACCATCAACGTTTCTTAAAATGTATTCTGCAGAATACCAGGGTTCCGCGAAGGCCAGTGTTCTGCGAGCAATTTGTAAAAAACATTGCTGTAATTTTCAAGAAAATCTGTTAATTCTGTAATTTCCTCCACGGAAACCCGCTAGACAGAGTTGACCTGAAAGTGACACTTTCTTGGATACAACCAGACTTTAATGATTTGTGACAGTGAGAAACGAAGCCATTTATCCCATGAATATTTCACATCAATAAATACTTTTATCTTTTTATTAAAAATTTTCTTACTTATACATCATCTTTTGTTGGTATTACCTGCCATTTTATCCTGATTTGTTGCTTAATTTTGTGTTTGTGTCCAAATGGTGATAAATGCCCTATAAATATTTTTCTTAAGTATATATATAATATTTATATAGAGGTTTGTTGGCTAGGCATGTGCTAAGAAAAGGGATCGGTAGGGTAGGATGAAATTTTTGAGAACCACTGCACTGCTGTAAAACATGTGTTCGTGAATTATTTTAAATATTATTTTCCATTGCCCATTTAAGAAAGAGATGAGTTGTTGATGCTTTGTTAAACTGCAAAGACGAAAAGTCTGAAAGTTTTTACCTCTTATCACGTCAAATATCGTATCTGTATATTATATCAAATTCATACTCGAGGTCAGATTGTATTTTTTTTCCTCGGCGGGGAAACACAATATGGGAATTGAAACTGATATATTATATGAACGTAAACACTCATCTGACTGATAGCTATACTTGGTTTAAAAATTTTGCAAATAATTTGAACTGTCATTCGCATATTCCTGGGGATTATATCAAATCAAACTTTATTTTAGTCGAAATGTGATTATTGACCTTGCATACATTATGCACACGTGGGTGTACTCCGTCTGGACCGCCTTTGACTTTCTCTAGGCGTAATTTCAGTCATAGCACTTTACACAAAACAAAAACTTTTGAAACTATACGTCAGTTTTCATATGTTAGCCGATGTTAACATTTCTCCAATATTTATACTTTCGTAACCTTTCATTTATATTCATTATGGTCTAAAAAATGATGCAATATGCTATTGCAAATATTTGTATAATACTCCTCATTCAATAATAATTGTCATCAATAATTGCATTATTTTACTTAGCAATGAAGGCGTATTCGTATGAGAGTAAATCATTCTCAAAACACCGTACCCAAATTTCTATACGAGAATTTCAAATACCCTAGACACTCACATCATTGCATACGACCATTAAAAAGGTCCAACTGGGGTAATGATAGCAGTGAAAGCACGCGTCACCATGGTAACGGAAAGTGACACGCCATTCTGTCGATATATATATAAAAAAATACATCGTCCTTGTCTTTTCATCGAAGTCCGTTGGTTCAATTCTACCCCTTTTCTCAACATTTTTTAATAGAGATATGAAAGTGAATAGTGTAACAAAACAGGGTGGAAGTAATCATATTTATCTCTTTGCTCAAAGATAAGGATTTCTGGCGCCTCGAAACAAATGAAAGTTCCCTTTTTTATCCCTTATCCTTGACGCCTTATCAAACCCAGCTTTTTCACAGGTGAATTTTTCTTGTCTTGAAGCACCTGGTGCTGCAGCGTCGAGGTCGCGATGCACCTCACCTGTAGGAAATGCAAACAAATATAAATGTAACTCTGGAAACGATGACGTTTAATGCCATCCCCGAAAGGACGCAGTTTAAGAGATAGAAAAGTCTTGTTAACTTCTGTAGAAGCTTGTTCGCAGATTGTCTAATTTTGACAATCTGATTTAGAGGATGCAAAGCGAAAAAGTTGCCATTCCTTTTATCTCTATCAAAAGAAGAAAGAAAACAAGAGCAGACTTTTATATCTTTCTCTGAAGAGTATACTTCATGTATGATAAAAATTTTCTCAGATATACGATTGAAAAAAAAACAAAAAAAAACCCCGTTAATTCGAACCTCGATAATCCGAACTCGTTAAAAGAAAAGCGTATTAGTTACGTATAACACACATATTTATTTTTCGCTTTAAAATACAGGATTTGTATGGAATACTTTTTTAAAAAATAGGATAGTTAAAAACCCAATTTTATTAATTATCATTTGTTAATTGTATTAATCATTATATATTAATTCTATTAATTATTAATTTTATTAACTATTAATTTTATTAATTATTAATGTTATTAATTATTAATGTTATTATTTATCAATTTTGTTATTTATTAATTATTAATTTTATTATTTATCAGTTTTGTTATTAATTAATTATTAATTTTATTTATTAATTTTATTTATTACTTTTTTAATTATTATTTATTAATTGTGATTTATCAATCTTATTATTTATTATATATTAATTTCATTAATTTTTTTTCCTTAAACCTGCTGCTTAATCCGAAATCGTCCTTGAGTGGTAGCGTGCTTGGTACTATGCAAATAATCGGGATTTAATTATAGCAGATATCCAGAACTTGCCCTTTTTTCCCCCAAATCCGTCGTCCAGGGTTCGATTCCCTAGCCCAAAGGGGTTCGGATTCCTTAGAAAACTATACGTCTTGGTTGTCCTTGCGCCATAAAACGCAAACGAAATACCAACTCCAGATTAATATTTTCTGGTGAAAGTTAAAGCAATGTGATGAAGCAGCGAGAGGTATTTTACTAAAATTTCATAATACGTGATATCTGATGGTGTTCATTTTTGTTATGTTGCTTTATATGAAGAGTCACAGCAGCGTAGGTATTAAAATATGCGAAACTCTATTAAAAAAATTCCGATAGCCTGAATGTTTCCTTAATCCGAACTAACCCGAGACACAATTAATTTAGATTGGTGTTTTTTTTTTACAGTAATAAAACTTATCAAATAAACTCGTGTCCAAAATTAAGGTTACATTCAATGTTATTTCAATGGGAGAGGTACATATTTTGCTCTTTAACTCTCGTTGTACTTTATTTATAAAAAAATCATTTTGCAGAAAGTTAAAGGACTATAAACACTTAACAGAATTACAACAAATCAAATTTTTTTAGGCACCCTATGAAGGAAAATCCACGATCAAAAATGATACAAAAATTGTAGGTGGAAAAACAGAAATTCGTAAAAAAAAACCAGATTTAGGAAAACAAATTTGTTTACATAAATATTAACGATCATTTTCTAATAATTCTGCATGTTTATGTGAGAAAATTTGTTTTCCTGAATCAGTTTTTTAAGTATTTTCCTTTTGGAATTTCAATGTTTGCATCAGATTTAATCGTGGATTCCCCTTCATAAGATGCCTGAAAAAAATTGATTTGTTGTAATTCTGTTAAATGTTTACATCTCTTTAATTTCCAGTAAAACGATTTTTTATAAATAAACACATCGAAAGTTAAAGAGTAAAAATGTACCTCTCATATCGAAATAACATTGAGTGTAACTTTGATCTTGGACACGAGTTTATATACTCTAATTCGTGTACATATGATCTGTAAAGCGTTGCTGGTAATGAATTAGCACACATGAAGTTTTATAATGATGTGCGGAACTTGCCGGGCTAGTAACACATTGTCCAACCTTAACTTTCAGGTGGTGTAGATAGGAAAATTTCTCTGTCAGTTAAAAATGTTTAGGTCTAAATAGCGGATATAAAAAAAATGTCTAATCAACGACTAATTTAAATCTACTCAGACTAATCTAAGTTAGAAGATAAATTGTTTTTTATATATGAGATATTATTACCATTCACAGGGTTAACACAATTGCCAAATGGTTGGCACACAGAGTACCGGGTGGTATTTTTTGTAAATTGCTCGCAAAGAAAAGGGTGATTTCACGGTGTCTAGTGGGAATCGAACCCATGACTACTTGATAACAGGCCAAGAGCTCTAGTAACTGAGCTATAGACGATTTGTTATCCCCCCCACCTGCGAGTACATATGAAGCTTCAATATAAACGAGTTTCCAAATGGGGCAGTGCATGGACTGCCATTTTTAAACAAATAATAACCCGTAATAATATCTCACGTATAAAAAACAATTCATCATCCGATATTACCACATCATTGGCTGTGATGAGGAAAATTTCACGTCTTTACTAATCTAAGTCTAATTTAAAACTAATCTAATTCTAATCAAATGCTATCAACTCGTTTAATCAGCATTATGAATATATGTTCAATATCTACAAGATAATTTCTGCTTACGTGCATGGAAAAAAACTTGGAAAACCCTCATGTAGTGGTAAGTTGATTAATTAATTGATTGATTGAGTTATATAGTGCAATTAAAGCAAATGCATTGCTGCGCCAAATGGGGTGTGCACTTATATGTAAAGTAATACACGTTGTGTTCGTGAATTTGTTTAGTTCAGTGAAACCACATTTAAAGGACACCCTTCAGATGTGGTCAGATAAATATTCTCCGGCAGGAAATTCCATCGCAATAATAGGCCATCGCAAGCCTTTTGGAGCGATGAGGGAAAAAGAACATTTTTGTAGCATATAAGCAAATCCAAATATATAGGAAGTGAGATGTCTTGTAGAAAAAAATCTTTTGCGTGATCTCCGTGTATCTCGAATTTCGCTAAGCACATTCTTATTCAGGAATCGGGACTTGGATAAACAAATGCATGCATTCTGGAGCTGATACACGATATATCGGTAAACAGCTGTTTAGATATAGCACAGCAACGCTGAGCGAAGTACGCCTTCTTTTGTGCGGGACCTGGAAATCTTGGCGAGAATTTCAGCGACCAAAAACTCACCAATTTTCAGTGAACTCGATTTATACCGATGTTCTCACTATTTTTTTTAAAGTAGAGACATTTTCTACAGCCCATAAGAGATGGAAAAGAGAAACGATGTTTTAAGGATTCAAACTTGAAGCTTTAGTGTTATACTGTACTCGATCCTAAGATCGCCACTAAGGCCGGCCATACATGACCTTATTCTCATATTTAATATTTACTATAGAGTTTTTACTCATTAAATGGGTTGTGGAAGGGTTAAATAAAAGTGATTTAATTTGACGCGCCTGCTATTTTGGCTCAAACTAGATCCACATTTTCTCTTTTTTATTCGTAAAGGTCGAAGAGAAAGCGACCTTGCTCCAAGCTGTTCTTGGGCCAGAGGCCTTCGAATTAGCATCCCAATAGTAAACAAATTTTCAAATTATAGAATAAATAGCTAAAATTGTAGATGTATTAGATAAATAGATTTAATTTGAGGCGCCCGCGATTACCGCTCAAACTCAATCCACATTTTCGCTTTTTTACTCGTAAAAGAAAGAAATCATGCCCCAAGACGATCTTGAGCTAGAGACCTTCGAATTACTATTTAAAATGGTTCAAATTAAAGCTGAAATTGTGGATGTAGGAAAATTAATTGATTGATTTAATCCCCTCACAATCCTGTCCTCATTAATGTGGAGAATTCTTTGTTCAAATCTTATCTTTCACTTCAGTTCTTTCCAAAACCTACAGTTACTGTAATTTTTACATCTACGTTAATAATCATATGTGCACAGAAAGAAAAAATGCAAATCGCAATCAAAGCTGACATTAAATCAAAAGTTTCCCTAGTTTTCCGTCGAATCGTGGAACTCCTTCACGGTAGTAACGTAAACTAAAACTTATATCGATATTTTGTGCTTTCTGTTTCAGTTTAGTACTAACGATCGATCTATCGATGAATTCTTAAATATAGCTTTATCGATTATCATTTTAATCGTGTATATCTATTAATTTAACTGGTAAATATCTAAGTACTGTAAATTAACGGTAACTATGAGGGGTTGATTCAAAAAAATTATTCAAAAGAAGTGCTTACATATATATAAATTTGCTCCGCTAATTATATACAAAATATAGCATGGATTACTTTAAGGTAATTAGCATAATTTAAGATTTATACGAGAAATTTTCAAATATGATATTTTGGAAATTTTCAAACACACCTTCAGGTATACTTCATATTTTACGAAAGTGTACTTAATCTTTTTTTTTTCCCCTTCTTTTCCGTAATCTTTTACTTTCTTTAAAAATGTGCAAAGGAGTTACAGAACATTTTGGAAAATCAGGCTGCTCACCAAGGGACAAGATAAAGTACATTAAAAAACATTGTATGGGATTGGCTAAAACTTGGAAGTTTTAAGATGTTAATGTGCAAGCAACGAACAATATGTCGCTTCGTTCTTGCCAAAAGCATTTTAAAAAATTACATAACTGCTCGAATTATGCAGTCAAAGAGAGAGAGAGAGAGAGAGAGAAAATAACTACAAAGACACACATAATACAAATATATTACTAGATTGTAAACAATGCAAGATTTAGACCTAAGTATTTCCCAAATTTAGGTCTCTCACAGATCGCCTGAGGCATTTTTTTACATATCGCCAGGAGTGCGTCTGGGAATCTTCACCGAGAGAAAAAAGAAAAATATCTTCTCTGAAACTGAAATAAACTTTGGTTAACAATATTTGGCATTACGTTAGCCACTATTAGTTGCAAGATAAACAGTTTTATTCTATGCATCCGTTAGTACTAAAACATTAAAATTGCCTAGTACTAGATTTTACATCTTCCTCCCAATACAGATGTTTTAAATTATTTACACATCCACGAAGACTGCATTTCCAGAAATTTTATTGTCAGCATCAAATTTTTGCTTGTCGCTGACGAACATTTTCTCTGACCGTGATATTACGAGCATAGAGTAAATACATTATTCCATTACTTTTAGGTTAAAAATTTTATGAAAATAGCTTTCGATTATTTGATTGGCCGCATAGACCACATTTTGAGAAACATTGATTTAGATAATCCAGAAGTTTTGTTGTGTATAAGTATAGAGACACTGTGATATACGGCAATCAGCTCGTGGATGTACCGTTGGTGACACACCTTTAAAAATGAAAGATTAGCGAAGTCTATATATAGTAGGCACTCGATGCAGGAAGTGAACTACTTGTAGAAGTATAGGTACGGACAAGATACTGTATTATTTCAAAATATATGTATTACTTATTTTAGGTTAGGTATATAATATGAATACAATAATATATATATATAATATACGTATAATATATAATATAAATATATGTTATACTTCTTAGGGTTTTTGAGCAAATGCACTTTTATATCAGAAACGGCATTTTCACGAAAATGACCATTGTTCAATCATGAACAAGTACGTTGCACGTCGTCGGTGCTGTACTGTATCGCCATTTACTGTCCCAATGTCAATAGAGTACAGTAAGTGGCAATACAATACAGTATTGTCATTTACTGTCCGAATACCATTGCTTAAATGTGGCATCATTAGCTTACTTAGAAAGTTCATAAGGGGAGTTACGGGCTTATAAGGGAGAGTTACAGAGCTAGAACTCTATATATCCACGTGTATGTATACAAAATGGACTGGCTTATGACCCTCTCCCGCGTATGTTAGTGTGAAACATGTGATAATGTTTTTGGTGAATCCCAGAAGATAATGCCTCTTAATAGATATTGGTGAATCTTTCGGAAATTTCTGAAGTTTTTTTAACTTCGAAATTAAACTAAGAAAAGTGGTGACAACGTCAAAAATAAAATGGAAAAATTAGTTATCTTTTTTTCTCATTCTTGCAATTAATAGGCACTAACGAACTTCATTTCATGACCACGTAATTTTTATTCCGACGACGTAAGATATCTTCGAGGACTATAAAAATCCTAACTCAAAGTTACCATTTCGAAAACAAAGCTATTTGCCCCCATTTTTGCTCAGAAGAAGAATTTGTTAATCGTTAAAGGTTTTCAAATTCCACTTCTGTCTTTTAGACATATTAACACGAAATAGCTCTAACTCAAGCGGACTTTTTTTACCAAAGCCCATAGAAAACAAAATTTCACGGTTCGAAATGAGTTTGATTTTTATTCCATTTTCCCCATTTCTTCTTTCTGTCTTTCTTTTTTCTTCCCTTTTCTCCCTTCAAGTATAGGCCTTGGGCGTTTTGGAAACTACAGCAAGTTTTCATCTATACTTTAACGTATCAATAAATTGCCTGTATGCATCAAGTCCCGTGAGTTGTCACGCTTCACCACATGGTAATAAAAACGAATTTAACGTGATAGGAAACCAAGATATAGAAGTGCCAATACAATCCTTAAAATTTGAAAAGCAATGGCAATAAAAATACCATAGGAAATTCCAAGATATGTAACTGACTTGTCATATGTCTAACAATGAGAAATAACATTTCTACGTATGTATGTGTCCCCGTTTCGAAATTGGGGATGCTGTTGCAAAATATTGTAAACTGCAAGTTGTATTAAAGAGGATGTAGATGCTGAATTTCAATGTACCTTTTATAACAGATGCCCTCGTACATTTAACCAACTATTTAAAACAAAGGATGGTTTCCCTTTTCTCATAAAAAATCTCCCCTGGAAATAATCGAAAGCCATTTTAACTAATTGAGAGTATCTTCGCTCGATGATTACGAATCTGTAAAAGTTTGACAGGTGAGGTGTCGGGAAGTGGCTTTTTTGGATGGCTTACTTTACAATGGAAATCTATGAAAGAAATGTGTTGGCTATGATTTCTGCAAAGAAAGCCGCAGATGGCCTCAGTTTTATTTTTAGACAAGAAACTAAATGCGATGTTGTACTAAATTGAAGCTTGTTGAAACTAAATTGAAGTTTTATAGCATGCAGTGTCAGGAGCGCTAATGTTCATTAATAATATTAATAATAGCATAGAAATAATAATTTAATTCGACCTTAGAAGCATATTAGATATGGAATTTTTCAATAGATACATTCGAGTATTTAAATTAAGAAAAACTTATGTCCAGTGATTACGTTAGAAATAGAGAAGAGCAAAAAGCAACAGCTTGTTTGTTTGTTTGTTTGGATGTTTTATGGCGCAAGAGCATCTGGGCTATACTGCGCCAAACATGGTAAAGATACAGCTTGTTACAGGGCCCACTTTAAAATAGATAATACTGTGAAGCAGAAGGAAGGCTGCATACTGCAAAAATCAAACTTTAAAATTCAGTTACGCAGTCCATCGTCATTCCATTTCGCATCATTTTAAAATTTTCAGAGTGATTTGCACATTCATTTTGGCCTTAGGAAACACTGATTATTTTCGTTTTGGTTAATGGCCGCATTTTAAAAATTGCGGTATGTGACAAAATAAGGAAAAAGTTTAATACACAGATTTTGAATTTAGTTAAAAGACGTAAAAATTTAGGTACCAAAATTTGTCAGTGACTTAAAATTATATTTTTTTTTATTTGTCATGAATCAATAGTACTATTCAACATCTGGACATAATCTCTGCTATCGTTAGATATGAAAAAGGGGATATAATGGAACATTCATCCCGCGAATATTGAATTTTTGCCTAGGAAAAAACACGCTCGAACACGATTTTGTAGAAACGTCTTTTGTGACTTGAAAAGTGCATTTGTTAACAATTTTCAAGAGGCTTTCTTGCGCTTTTGATGGGCGTAATAAGGCTTTGGACACATCGTGCATGATTTGTTTGCCCGGATTGATTTATTGGGCCCCTTTTAAAACTATCACTCGTCCTGGTGAAACGTGGTAAGAGACTATTTCATTCATTTCCTCTCAACGAAGTCGTAACGCGTCGTAATTTAACGTCGTAATTTTAACGAAGTCATAATTTGTTTTTATCTGTACTTTTACTTTCATATGTCATTCATTTCTTTTCCGCACGTGTCTCTGATCAAGGAACACTAGCTAACTCATCAGGGAATGAAGCAGACGCGCGATGTGAATCCACGCTATATCTTTAGTGAATGGATTATAGCTAACTATGCAAAACTGTAAAAAAATTATTTCTGATCCGAAAGAGGGTTAAGACTTAGCTGAGATCTTATTATTAAAAATTAGTTGCTTGCAACATACTAATACGGAATGGAACCTCTACGAGGATCTTTATCTATTGATCTTCAGTTATAAGGAACGAATGTAGTAGGCCGTGCCGCTGCAGCGGCACAGAGGTTATGCCTTCGTCTATCGCCCCGTAATCCCAGGTTCTACCTCCTTCGAGGTGAGATAGGCTGGTTGAGATTCACCTTCCTCGTAAATCTGTAAGTCCCTTTCCTTGGAAAATCCGAGAGTGGGCTTATAAGTCTTGGGGAGTAAAGCCAGTTCGTGCGCAAAATGAAGGCAGCCTGGACCAAGATACGACTGCGAGTTTCTCTAGAACTGAATTGGTTAAAACTAGTTTGCTATTAAACGCGTCGCACACCCGGAACAAAAGTGGCGCATCTCGGAAAAAAAAGGGTAAATTTTGCACACATACCAGAGGGGAAAAAGAATGTTTCGTCATATCATAATAATTAATGGTAAACATGGATAGATAGATAGCAAGCAAGTTTTGAACTACAGTTATGGAACTTTTCATACTGTAAACGTAAGTTATCTTGCAAAATAGACGCATAATCTGAAAATTAAAATGTTTTGAGTTATGCCACTCGTTGCGCAGTGCG
>QLNU02015360.1:149289605-149306594 GCA_006491805.2 Dysdera silvatica | reverse complement strand
TTAATCCAAGAAATTTAATTGTGTTAACTCTCTCTAGGATGCTATCGTTGAATTTTATTTTGTTAGGTTGATTAGTAAATTTTTTATTTTTAGTATGGAAGATTATATATTTTGTTTTATTTGTATTTATTATTAAGTTGTTGTCATTAAACCATTGTTCACAGGATGTTAACTTTGTATTTGTGTTATTAATTCTTTGATCTATGTTATTTCCATTTGTTAACTAGATGATATCGTCAGCAAATAACAGGAGTCCCCCATCAAGATTTATTAAGTAATTTATTGCGATTAAAAAAAATAACGGTCCGAGGATTGTTCCCTGAGGAACATCTAATTTGTTTATCAATGATTTCGATTGAATATTCTCAATTTTAACTATTTGCTGTCTATTTGTTAAATAGCTATCAATCAGTTTATACATTCGGCCTCTTATACCATAATTAAGTAATTTTGTTCTTAAGATATTTCTGTTAATTAAGTCAAAAGCTTTGCTCAGATCGAAAAAAAAATTCGTAAGTAATTTTTTTCTTCCATATTTTTTTGAATATTATTAATTGCTCTTAATAGGATTTCTTCAGTTCATTTTTTTTGGAAACCGTTTTTTTATGGATAGTTTATATTTATTAAAAAAATCTATTAGTCTATTATACATTCAATATATTATTATATTATATTACATATATATTTACATTACATATATATATTATATTACACACATATATATATAAGGTTTTCCTCGCCCATTCTTGGCGGAAACAGGCTTTGGGACGGGCAGAGCGCCATGTTCCCAAGCCTCTTTTTACATCACTTCTTAATGTGCCATGTCTAGAAACTTCCTGACAATGTGACACGTGTTTAGGATTGTGGCTTTTTGTATTTCTATGCAGGTGTTTGAGTCAATGTTGAATACATCCAAATTCGTCCAAGCGTCTTTGGTACTATCCCTGTTGCTGAGATGACTAACGGGATGACGAAGATCTTTTCCATACCCCATATATCTCGTACTTCATGTCTGAGATCTTGGTACTTGGTGATTTTCGTTGTGTAGGTTGTCTGTATGTTATTGGTGTTGGGTACTGCTATGTCGATTAAGTACGTGGTCTTATTCGATTTATCGACGAGGGTTATGTCAGGACGGTTATGTGGGACTGTCTTGTCTGTTATGATTGCTCTATCCCAGTAAAGCTTGTGTGTTTCGTTCTCATGCACGGTCTCTGGCTCATATTTGTAGTACGGGCATTTTTCTGTCAGAAAGCCAGCATTCGCTGCCAATTTCTGGTGGACTATTTTCGCTACTTGATCGTGTCTATGTTTGTAGTCTGACTGCGCAAGGATCTTGCATCCTGCCATCACGTGTTGGATTGTCTCCGATGCCGCATGACAGTGTCTGCATTTGTCGCTTTCTATGTCTTTTCTCTGGATGAATTTCTGATTGTTCCTTGTTGCGATCACTTGGTCTTGGATGGCTAGCATGAATCCTTCTGTCTCTGGCTGGAGAGTGCCTTTGGCCAGCCAAGAATTTGATGCCTTTTTGTCAACGTGTGGTTGTTGCAGGTCATTGTAGTGCCTGCCATGTAATGGTTTTCCGGCCCAAGTTCTCAGTTTCTGTTCGTTGGCTGTTTCGAGGACACGCTCTTCGGTACTACACAGGTTTAGTGGCGTGTAATTTGCATCTGCTTGTATTATGGCTTGGATGAGTGGCGATCGGGGACTCTTCAACTGGAAGTATTGCCTCATGCTCTGGATCTGCTTGTCATGTAAGTCTTTGAGGTCCGCTTGTCCGCGTCCTCCTTCTTCCCGGGGTAGTGTTTGCCGTTCAATTGCCGTTGCAGGGTGTAGTTGTCCGGCTCTTCTCTGGATGGTTCTCATTTTCCGCTGGAGTTGTTCTAGTTCAGTGTTGGACCATTTGATGATCCCGAAGGAGTAGGTGAGCACTGGTACCGCATATGCGTTAATTGCTTGCGTGGTGTTCTTCCCGCTCAGTTTCGTCTTCACAATGCTTCTAAGTCTTTCTTGGAATGCTTGCGTGAGCTGGACTTTGACTTTCTTGTGCTCCTGCTGCCGTTTTTGCATTATCCCTAGGTATTTGTAGGTTTCGCCCTCGTCCAAGGTCTTCAGTAGTCTCCCGTCTTCGAGTTCGATGCCTGGTAAATCTTCTTTGCTATTCTTCTGTATTTTGCACTTATCGAGGCCGAATTCCATTCCTATGTCCTTGGAGAATGTCTCTGTTATACTGATGAGTTGTCGGAGTTGGGTGATTGTTGGCGCGTATAGCTTGATGTCATCTACGTACATGAGGTGGGAGACTTTATGTAGGTTTCTCTTGTCTTTCTTCAGCATGTATCCGTATTTGCATTACATATATATATATATATCATCATCATCATATTCAACCATTATCTATCCACTGCTGGATGAAGGTCTCTCCAAATGCTTTCCACACAAGTCTATCCTGAGCAATTCGCTTCCACGTCACCCCAACCTGTTTTCTTATTTCATCCACCCATCTAGTTTGAGGACGTTTTCTAGATCTTCGGTGGTCTCTTGGAATCCAGTTCAGAATTTCTGTTGTCCAACGTTGATCAGTTCTTCTTGCAATATGCCCAGCCCATCGCCATTTCAGCCCTTTTACTTTAACAATGATGTCCTCTACTCTAGTTTGCTCTCTCACCCAAGTGTTTCTTTTTCGATCTCTCCTAGTTATTCCAAGCATGCACCTCTCCATGCTCCTTTGCGTTGTCTGTAACTTTCGTATTGCTCCAACTGTTAGACTCCATGTCTCTGATCCATAAGAGAGGACTGGCAATACACACTGGTTGAAGACCTTTCTTTTTAGACACAAAGGCAATTTCCCCTTCAGGATAAAACTGTTTCTTCCAAATGCACTCCAGCCAAGTTTAATACGTCTGTTGAGTTCTTCCATAATGTTGCCATCCATTGAAATCAGCTGGCCAAGGTAAATATATGATTCATATATATATCATCAGCATTATCATATTCAACCATTATCTATCCACTGCTGGATGAAGGTCTCTCCAAATGCTTTCCACACAAGTCTATCCTGAGCAATTCGCTTCCACGTCACCCCAACCTGTTTTCTTATTTCACTCACCCATATATATATATATGTGTGAAATAAATGGATTAGTGGAATAATGAATAGTGTAATTGAAATAAATTAATTTTTAAAAAATTCTTTATTTTTTTTTTAAAGAAAGCTATATGCGTCAACGCATAATGCGCATCAGCTGCAAGTGAATGCATTGACGAGAGATACATAAGGTACATATGGATATATTGTATTATCGATATATATATAATCGTATATATATAATCGTCTATATATATAATTAACCGATATCGCTATATTAAAAAAAAATATTTAGGGAAGAATAATAGCGAAATCAGGCAAATAGGAGTGGAGTAAAAATTAAAAAAAAAATTTAGCAAAAATATTAAAAATAATGGAAATAGTATATTATATATGTATATTACATATACACACACATAATTTTGGAGTTTTTAATTAAATTCCAAGCAGCCAAAAGTGCTATCTGATGTTTTAAATTATCAGCAATATGACAGGCCCTTTCTGGGGCTCTTGGTTACTTTTTCTATACAAAAATCCGGGACTGCATACAAGTTTGTCTATATGTGCCTGTAAATTAATTAAAATATTGCTGAAAATTATCATACATGTATAATTGCGAAAAGCAATTTGTTAAAAAAATGGATTTTATGATTGTGTGGATTTTAGCTATAACTTTTAAATTTTACGCAGGCATATATATTCAGCCTTATATCGACATTTTATGAAAGTGCATAAAAACGGGTCTTTTTGTAAATCTATTTACGCGAATACTTACCGACCTTACAAAATACGGAAAATTTTTGACAACGTTTATCTACACTTTTGAAGCGAATAATCGGCATTTGAACTAATAATCGATTAATTGATGACCAATAACTTACTGCATAATCGATTACGACAAGTATTAATACCAAAACGACCAATTTAATTATATATGCTAAAGAAATCTCAGTAAAAAGAAAACTTTTCTTGACCGAGCGCCTCTAATTTTTTTGCCCATATTATGGGAAACAAACCATTTTTTCTATTTGGCATTAATTCAGTGATTGATAACTAATTTCTTTTTATATTTGTTAACATATCGCGCAGTATATATATTGATATTAATTTTCTTTATGATTGTACCATAATTAATTAATACTTGTATTAGTTTAATTTATAAACTTTGAAAAAAATTGGAAAGGTATTTACGAATAAATTCGTCGGCTCTTGTCACATACAAAAATTATTTACTGGCTCGCACTCTCATGGAAGTTGAGAACTGCAAACCAACAGAACTTGATTAAAACCAGTATTGAAAGGAAATTCCCGCTTTCAACAGTAGGTAAATGAGTTATCTTCAAACTTCAGAAATCCTCTTTTCTTCTGCGGTGAGCGGCACTCCCGTACACAAAGAACTTTATACACTTGGTTCTTCAAGTGGAGGGTTGTTTATTCTTGATAACAGATCCCGACGAGTGTCCATTTCACACCCAAAATATCTGGAGCTGAAAGGGGTAAGGAGAAAAATAGGCTCATTGTCCTGGCAAGAAATTTAGGTGGGTGATAGTATAATGGCTGTGTAAACCATAGGAATTGAATCTTGCTCATGCTCCCTCCAACTGTGAAGTGTCAATCATTGTGGGGAAGGAAATCAGGAGAGAGAAATGTTAAGACCATTTGCTAAAATGTGGCCCTCATTTTCGAAAGCATTATATGTTCAATCGGGCGCATTTTAAAAGAGCATTCATGGTAAAACAGGGGCCAGTCAGGGGGTCTGGGACAGAATAATTTTCAAAAATTGCATTTTTTTTAATCTTAAAAAAAAATCCCAAATCTTTAGAAGTGTTTTCGTGAAAACAATTTCATCTTATCTCAATTAGAACTTTAAAAATGACGTCATGAGAAAACATCAACAAAAGGGAGAATGACGTGGGCTTCATGAAAAAAACATTTAATAAATAAATGATAACATTAATTTCTGCAACTTTTTCACTGTTTTGGTTGAGTTTTTTATAATTTGTTTTAATGCAGTGAAGTGAAGAGAAGTAATGTGACATCAAATGGAAGTAAATAATTTTACTCACGCATTATTTTTGTTTACAGTGTAATCACTTGTTTTGTTTTTTCAAGCGTCAATCTGAGCTATTTCTTTCTTTTTGAAAACGTTCGAAAATATTCTTTTAGTTGTATATATATTATTTTATTGTTGTATATATTATTTTTAGATAAATGTTCACTTAGCAGCCTTTGTAAATAAATAGTTTCGTGATGAGTAGAAAAAGAAAATCAGTTGCAAGTAAATCGATGCGAATGGAATCCAAAAAACAAAAACTATTTCCAAAAAATACCCCAAAACAGATTGAGTATTTTTAAGATGATTTTTCGCCTGCTAAGGAACCAGTAAGAGATGTAAACGATGATTATATCATTATTAAAGGGAACCAATTTTCGAACTTACTCAGCAAAACGGTTTGCTCAAACCGCAAGGCAGGTCATTTAACTAATAATTTTGGCAAAAACTTTGGTTATGCCCAAGATATCATATTGAAATATACAGCTTGCGATTTTTATTTTACGGAAAATTCATTCCCACGGATTACTTTAAGGAATAAAATTTGTGCGTTTGATATCAACAGGCGGGTAGTACAGGCATTTACAGAACTTGGAAAAGGACATTCTGAACATGAAATTTTTTCAACTTTTTTAAACACTAAGGCAGTGGACTCTCGTACATATACTTCACACACGTGTAGAAAAATCTACAGTAAGGTGCCTTGAAAATCAGAAAACGTAAGAGCTAAAGTACGCAAAGCCCCACGAATATTTGAATCAAACCACTCAATCGACTGATATCACTAACATTGCAGTTAGCTTTGATGCAACATGGCACAAACATAGTCATACATCAAATTTTGATGCTGGTTGAGTAATTGATGTGCTTACGGGTTTCATTTTGGATAATGGAGTGCTATCAAAATTTTGCCAGATTTGCTCTTTTATCGCAAAGGATTTAGAAAGTAACTCGCCTGAATTTCATATATGGTATGAAGGACACAAATCGGAGTGTCAACAAAATTACAGTGGATCGTCAGGTGGAATGGAGGTAGAAACTGTTGTTAAATTATGGAAGCGATCAGAAGATATAGGGTTCCGTTATACAACATTCTTGGGCGACGGCGATTCTTAGTCATTTGACACTCTTCAAAAGATGCAAATCTATGGCCCTTGCATTGAACTTGTAAAAGAAGAATGCGTTAATCATGTAGGAAAACAAATAGGCACAGCTTTAAGAAAATTGTTAGAAACTGAAAAGGCAAAAGGTGTAACGTTCGGTGGAAGAAAATTTGGCAGCTTGAAAGATGTGACAATAAAAAAAATAACAAATTATTACCAAAATGCAATTATTCGAAATAAAGGTGATGTTAAACAAATGAAAAATGATATTTATGCAATTCTTCTTCATTGCAAATCCACCGATAAAACCCCACTGCATATGAAATATCCAAGAGGTAAAGATCTCTTGTGTTTCTTCAATCGTGCCGAAGCTGAAAACCAGAAACCTGTGCCATATTCTGTTGGTATTAAAACTCCTTTATTACCTGAAGTTGTGACAAAAGTAATGCCAATTTTTCAGTGTTTGGCCTCAGACTCTCTTTTAGAAAGATGTAAAGGAGGTCGAACTCAAAACTGTAACGAATCCCTACATATTTAATTCGGACAAGATGTCCTAAAACAACAAATGCATCGATGAAACGTGGGAAAGTTGCAGTATCCAGAGGGATTATGGATTTTAATAAAGGTTTAGTGTCATCTGTAAAAAATCTTCAAACTTCCTTAGATTTAGTTACTGGAACAGCAATTATTACTACGGCGAAGTGCAAAGATGACAGGCGACGGAGAAAACCACAAGTAAAAACATAGGAAGCTTTTAAAGCATGCAGGAAGAAAAAATATACTTAGCAAAATTAAAATTAATTGCTTTAAACCTGAAACTTGGTCTATAGGCCTATAGAGGTAACTACTCACATATATATACATTTTTTCGCGCTTTTTTTTTCAAATAATGAATAAAATGACCTTAAAACTTAATACAAAATATTTTTATATTTATATTTATGTTAAAGTTGTATATTTTGGTTATAAATATATTTGCAAGCATAAAAAAATTCATATCTAGTTTATCAACCAAAAACATTAAATGCAGCCGTTACTTCCCGATATGTATATAATTGTATTATAGTCAAACCTCGTTAATACGACCACTCATAGTGACCAAAAATGTGTTTGTGTTAAAAGTAGCCTGTCTTATCAGGAAAGTCTAGCAGTAATTTTAGTTTGACGGGGATTCAAAAAGCTGCATCGTGTTAAAAGTAATTCGCGTTAACGACTCTATATATGCAAAAATGTGTCAATAACATCATGAAAAGTTACTTCAAATAAAAAAATGCATTAAATAGGTAGAGTGTACTCAAGATAGTATTAACACTTAACAATATTAATAATAAAAAGTAAAATGAATTGATTTTTTTAATCAAATCTTTAAATGGTTTTTCTCATGGTTGAAAATTGCAACGATACATCATTTTTGAAACGATATATCTAAAAAAGGAAACATATCCACACAGAATTGTGTATGCTGCTTTATTGAACATATATCTTTATTTTATCTTCAGGAAATGCTGTTATATACACATTAGAAAATTTTATATATTTATATTCATTGTACGAAATATTAAAAAATTGATTTTTTAGGAAAAAAGTTTTATTTTTTTATTATTGTAATAACTGTATCTTAAAATTCTGAAGACAAACTTTTTATTATATATTTCTATGCATAAAAATGCAAAATAATAGTATCTACTGTGAAAATTTGTTTAGTTATATCAAAAAATAGAAACGTCGTTTTGGCTCAAAATTTTCAAGTTTTGGATATTTTATAAAAAAAATTAAAGAGATAAGACAATTTTAATTGCAAAATAATAGTCACACATATACTATGTTACTGTGAAAAAATTATTAAAAAAAAGGTTCAAAAATAAAAAAGTTGACTTTTTCTGTCCCGGACCGTCTTAATCGATATATAGGCTAAATCGTTGGAACATTCATGTTCTAAAAATATCGATGTTTCAACCATAGAGTAGGGTCGCGGGTTACATGCAAATCGCTATTTCGGGTAGCGGCAATAAAAGGTTGGGAACCGCTGATCTAGACATCAGTATTTTTTGCCTATGCTATAATTTGACCCTATTGAGTCTGACACAGTTTTACAAATTATTTCCATTGTTGTGAAACATACTAGACGTGGATTATTATAAAAACTATGAACTATATAACTAAATTATTTTAAAAAGGAATATGGATGCACATGGGTGCTCATACGAGTACTTCTAGGGGAGGGTTGAGAAAAATTAACGAGTACTTCTAGAGGCTGAAAATTATTACCTCCTCCTCAAAGCTGTCGAGAATTTTTGTGAATGTACAAGATAGCAAAACGCTACAAAAATAATTGATATTGCTTGACAATTAGTAATGAGCTAAAAAGTACCTTATTTTAAAATGTGACTGTAAAACTTTTGAAAGTAAATGCATAGCAGGTTCGGGCAAATCAAATTTTTAAATGGCTAGAGCAATCAAGCCTTTGCCCCCATATGGGCGCCCATGCTGATGTATAAAAGGACATATCCCCGAATTTAGGGAAGTCCGAAAATGATAGCAAGAAAAAAAAAAATGGCTAGCTGTCGGAGGAAAATGTCAAAGGACAGTGGCGAACGTAGAGGAGGTAATGGAGGTTCATAACCCCCATTCAGTTTTTATTGCCGAAGGTACTGTATATACAGTAAAATCTCTTATTAACAGCCCCTCACCAGACAGAAAAATTTGTCTATAAGAGGTATTATTATTGTGAAGAATTTTTTTTCCGGGAAATTTTTATCCGATCGTAAAAACTAGGTGATCGTTTTTTAAGGGTGTCCGTTAAGAGGGGCTTTAGTGCACATTAATGTATATTTAATATGCATATCTAAAATTTTAGCCCTGCAGTTTTCCCTCCTTGTTAAATTTCTGCTTACGCTGTTCTCAAGGAAGATGAAAGCAACTGGAAAATGTGAGGTTTTATTCCATTCATTGAACTCTACTTTCGTTATAGTCTTCGCTTATAGTCTCGTTTAAACGTTTGCAAAAACGACACATTTTAAGGGTTGAACAACGCATGGCAAGGAAATACAGTCGGCCCCGTTTAAACGAATACTGACGGCTCCAGCAAATGTTATTCGAATTTCCGGGGAAGCAGATACAGCTACGTACATACTAAAACGCTTTAGTTCACTAGACACATATAATAAATATGAAATGGTATTGAAAAAATAGTACTATGTACAAAAAACGGGTGATACGTATCTATCTACTTTTTAATGAAAGAAAAATTGTACGGTAACATATATATATGCGGTTTACTTCTGGGGAAGTTCCAAATTCTTCTGCAATTTTGACTTGTCGTTGCTTTACTTTTTATCGACTCCAAAGCCTTTAGCTTATTGCATAACTCACATCAGATCGTTATGTTTTACGTTATTGTATTTGCGTAGTTACTGTCCATTTTAATAAAAGACCCCCCATAATGCGACAATACGATGACAAATGATGACAATACGATGACGGCGACAAATTATTAGGGTCGGATAATTGGTTACAAGTGAAGGACGACCCTTTTGAAGACAAATTTCCACCTACACACTTTCTTTAGTTGAGTACCGATTTTCATACAAAGATTTTAAAATGTTTATATGATTATCCCGAGGACAGCCGCAAATATTATTCATTAATGCGAGGAAATTTAACATTTATCTTATGGGAATAATTTTGGTTCCAATAGATTTTATTTATATAAGCAGGGTATTCGATTATCCGGGACCCGATTAAATGGGGCCTGCTATATAACTCAAGTTGCCACTTAGGTAGTGGAGACTTCGTCAGGATCATTAAAACTTTACTCTCTTCTTCCTCTCAGAATTGTTCTTTTTGATTTATGTCTTTCATTGCATTTCATTGCACATTTTATGTATTGTGTAATGCTGGAAAATAAACTGAATTGAATATATTAATGAAACTGGGGATCGACTCACTGTGCAATACGCTTAATAAATAATGCACTAAAAACACGATTGGCAGAGTTATAACAATTTAAAAAAGCTTTAAACGTTTTTCGATGGCTCTCTGCCATCTTCCAAAGAAGCGTTTATAACAGAAAGCTCCGTCGTACCAACTTCCACGCTTACTGTTATAAACGCTTCTCTGGAAGATGGTTGAAAGCCATCGAAAAACGTCTAAAGTTATATTAAATTGTTACAACTGTGCCAATTGTATTTTTAGTCTATTGTTTATTAAATTGAATGCATTAATTAAAGGGATGGTACTTCTCATTTCGAAGATGTAGACGTATTCCGCCATAACAAATTTCCTATTAAACTTAAGTGTATATTGTGCATGAGGATTATATAAGCATTATTCACAACACAGTACCGTACATTGATATCTAAACCCAATGGCGCAGTATAGCCCAGATGCTCTTGCGCCATAAAAAAGCCAAACAATCAATCAATCAATCTAAACCCAAAGTCTGCTGTCTTTTAAGGCCTTCGACTGATAGAAGAAATGGAATTATATCACGCCTTATATTCGATTTTCTTTTCTTTGCAAAATTTCCTTACAGACAATGACAGCTGAAGTGTATATTTTACCAGAAAGTTACCCACGACTGCTTCAGCAGAAAATGTTTACTTAATTTTACATATTTTTATTTATTTTCTTTTAAGTTTATACTATAGGTTTATTAAATATATTTTATTTATACAGGGTTTTTTTATTATTCCCACTGGTCAACTTATTACTTTCCCTTATAGGAATTTTTCACTAGCTCAATAAAAATATTAGTTTTTTAATTTTTTTATACATATTAAAAGAGTTATCACCAAGTTATTGGTGTAGGCTTAGCGGTTGCGATCTTTCATTAGGATTTCTTTGTTTGTCAAGAACACCACTGATTTATTTAAGTATAACAATTCTCATTTTAGCCGATGAAGTAGTAGATGATGAATTGCTCGCAAAGAAAATAAATGATTTATCGACACCTGGTGGGACACGATGGTAAATCACATTAATGGTAAAACACTTGACCGGAAACCAAGATATTATGGGTTCGTGTCTTACCGAATGCCGATAAACCATTTATTTTCTTTGAGAATAATTCATCATCTAATATGATGGAATTAATCAAGAGACAAATTTATTTAGGAATAAAATTACTCAAGAATAAAATATTTAAGAATTAAATCACTCAAGCATCAAATTCCCCAAGAATCAAATTATTCGAGAACCAAAAACTAAAACGAAGAATAATTTTTCGTGATACTGTAACTTGCTTTTACGAAGAAAATATTTAAATCAAAAGTAGGCATACACAGTGCTTCATTTTTTTAAATTTTCTGTATTTATATAAATTTTTTTGTAAATTACACACGTATAGAGTTATGTATCGCTGCAATAGGCAGTAGAACCCTTATCTATAGTCAATTTAGATAGGGGTGCTTATCGATTACGGAGACCACTTCCGAAAGTGTTGTAATTATGTATTAAATACTTTCTAGAAGCTCCAAAATTATTTCAAAGAGATAATTATGAATGTTCGAGTTAAACGAAGAACCTTGGTGTTATATACACTAGAACACGCATATAACAAGGAACCTGGGATCAACAAAATTGCTTGCTGCATCCAGTTCCTCATTAAATTTGTTTTGGAATTTAAAATTCCAAACTTTGTAAGTAAAGTCTGTATAGGTAATATAGAATGGCCCATAAGTTTATGGACAACAATGTTTTTGGAATATAAGATGAAGTACACAGAGAAACGAATGCAAACTATTTTATGCACACAGCAAATCAAAAGGCATATATGATGCAATATTTAAATATCATTTAACACTTACACATATTTTGTGGAAAGATTAAGTTAAAAAATGCTGTCCAAAAAGTATATGGACATTGTATATTTTGTCCTTTTCAGATCATATTTTGTATCCGTTATTTTGAATAGTTTTACAGATTCGATAAGTTATGCCTTCAACGAGTTTTTTAAGACATTCTGGCTTCAAAAAGGACCAACTTCGTTCTATTTGCTGTTTTAACTCCTCCACTGGGCAAAATTGACGACCGTTGGCATATACATCATATGGTAATATCCCCAAACGTTTTCTATGGGTTGAGGTCGGGACTGAGAGCTGGTCACCCCATAACTGTAATATTAATTTTCGCAAACCACTTATTTGTTGATTTAAAGACGTGGATTTAAGCGTTGTCCTGTTCGAACACCCATTGTTCATCACCCAACATTTTTCCGAAAGACAGTAAATCATTTTGAAGTACTTCTTTATAATCATTGGAACACTGTCGACCTTGTACATAAGCGATATGAGTGGTACCACTAAATCAGAATGCCGGCCACACCATGATAAGTGCTCCACCTTTATGGCGGTTAAAAAACGCGCGAGATTCTCATAGTATGTCTTGCCAATAATAAGCCCAACCATCTGGACCATCCAGATTACAGTTTCTTTCATCACTAAATAACGTATAACCGTTCGTCGTAAGTCCAATGCATATGTTTATTGGCCCAAGTAAACGCGCCTCTCTGTAATGCGGTTTTAGAAATGGAGAGCGACGCATTTTGTGATAAATATGAAATCTATTTGCCTGTAAACGTCCATGAACAGTAGATTTTGACACAGCAGTAGCTAAATCCTACATTATTTAACGTACAGACTTTTCTAATTTTAAAAGTTGCCTGTTTTGTCGGTCACTTGTATTTTTCGGTCCTCCACATTTCTTTCCACAATTCTTTTTTGAGGCGAGGGCGAATCAGAAAGTCTTTGCCCCTATTTTTTATTAGCCAAAATAAGGTACATACAGGTAATTACAAATATACGTACTATTCTACGTACCTTACACTATTTTTCCACATAGTCCCCACACCGATTCAGACATTTGTCCCATCGCAGCACTAAATTTGAGATGCCCCTGTGGTAGAATTCGTCCGGCATCGTCGTAGCATCTCCAAATTTAGTACTGCGATGTGACAAATGTCTGAACCAGTGTGGGGACTATGGGGAAAAATAGTGTAAGGTACGTAGAGTAGCACGTATATTTGTAATTACTTGTATATGCCTTATTTTGGCTAATAAAAAATAGTGGCAATAACTTTCTGATTCGCCCTCGCACATTGCCTCAAAAAAAATTCATTGCGAACACCCTATTATGTATTCTGAAAGGGATGAGAATTCTCAGAAATTTTCTTCTGTTTCAAGAGTTGGAAAGTTTGTTTCATCATGTTTGTCTCAGTTTAAAAGATATCTTCGATCACATTTTCAATTTTTATTTATTTATTTTTATTTTAATTTTTCGGAATTTTTTTTTTTTTTTTTTTAAATTTTCGAATTTCATTTTTTTTTTAATTTTCGAATTTTAATTTTTTTTCCATTTTCTATAATTTATTAAAAAAATTATCCATTTATTACTCGTTAAATACGAAGTCTGCAAAAGTCTTGTTCGCTAAAAATGATCAAATTGGCTGTACTTAATCATTATACCAGATGAAATCCAAATTTTCTTTGCAAATTCCGGAAATTCGCTAAATGCGGGCTCGTTATGTGTGGATTCTGCCGTATTTTAATACTATATATTATCAGTAACACCCGTCTCTCTATTTCAATACCGTCAGTAGTATACTTTTTAGGCATTTCAACCAGTAAAATCCGTGATGCCATGTTGTGAAAATGAATTATCTCATAAAATTTAGTACTTCTGCCCTAAAATGGAAGGTTTGGGGGAATATTGGTCGAAGAAACTAATTCAGCAACCCACGTTTTCGATTCAAATTAGAGCCCTGTTTGACTACAATAGTTGGAGAAAATGAAATAGACGCCCCTCCGACTAGCTTCGACACGGCGAGTTTTAGATAATCGTTCTGCCATTCGTTCCAACTGAGCTACCCAAGCGTAGAAACGCGTTGTTTAACTTCCTACCCATGATATGAAATTTGGAGTTTTTAATTATCCAATATATTCAAAAATAATTAGATCATGCATGAAACTTAATTATATACCATGTATGTAGAAATATATCATTATATCATGTATGTAAATTTAATTTCATCATGCATGTAAAATTTATAATGCCCCGTAGATATAAAAATTGGGGACAGTCATATTTTAGGAACTATGCTGTTTCAATATTTTGGCTTAATGCGCAATGATTGTCCGAAATAACTGAATAACTTGCTGTAATGGACTCACTGTAAAATCAAACCAAATCAAACAAAATAATTTAACTACGTTTCTTTTACACTAACGCTGTTATATTACAAAGTTTTGTGATTAATTTCATCATTTTTATTTGTCCCATCAATTTGTAAACATTTGCTTCGAAACGCAAGATAAAGCGTATCGCAACTTTCAAATAAATGTCAGTGTTGTCAGTTTCAAGTCTATTTCGTTTTGATTTAATATCCCGAACTTACGTAAGTGCTGATTGGTAGAGCCGAATTAACGCAAGCATTGAAGATAGTTTCAAAAGTCCCATTTCTGTAAGCAAGAAACTCACCCTTGATCGCTTTTTTTTCCACTTATCGATCAATGATTGGTTGTTAAGATGCTGATCATCTTGACTTTGAAACAAAAATACATCTAGACTTAATCTAGCTCATTAGAAGAACGGAAACAGACAAGTTTTTTCTATCAATTATTTCATTCAGTTATTTTGAAATTACATGAATAATTCAACGTCTGGAAAGGAGTAGTTTGTTTTTTTCAAAATCAACGTAGGTTTATTTCTCTCATCAAACGCTTAACGTGAAGTCTCAAATCGAGACCTTTTTTAGACATTACAATTGACAGAACTTAGTAAAAAAAGTCAAAGCTCAAAATATAATAATCACAAGGCATTTAATATGATCATGGAATAAGTATTAAAGTATTTCACCAAAGTTATAAACAATTTGTCTTCACTTGCATAGCTTGCAATACTTTACTCGATAAAATTAACAGAACTCTTAGAAAATCCCAGTTTGCGGCAAAGTTTGAAGAAATTTTTCTCGATGAAGTTTTCAATCAGGTTTCAATGAAGCCCGAGAAAATTTTGCATGGTCTTTCGTGCAATAAAGGGACAGAGGAAGCCATATGAGATCTTTTTACTGTATTTTCGTCGATCCCTTCAGTTAAGCACGTAGTTTATATTATACAGAAAAATTGTTTACAAATGCTGTGCTATTGAAGATTTTTAAAAGTGCAATCGACATATATTTGTTTGTATCATACAATATATCATAACAATATATTGCAAAATGATAACGGTGCTAAATTTGCCTATTTCAGCAATTTTCAAACTTGCTCATTTCACGATACACCAAAACTAATTACTAAAATTCTGCTACACAACAAAAACATGTTTTTGTCGCCGATCTGATAAAAAATTTAAATAAATAAAACAAATAGATATAATTTTGATTGATCTACAAAATGTTTATAATATGCAGTAATCACCTATATTTTTTAGCTTTAAATTGGCTTTTTAAAACTCTGACAATATGTATATAGTTTTTAAAAACAGGCAACTGACCGTCCTTCACTTTTGACAACGTTAAAAAATCTAATTATCCGTGGAATTATGATACACTTGCAAGTGATTAAAATTCATCAATAACAGATATTTATGGGATTTTTCTTTCCTTCGAAGATTTTATGGAGTATTTTAAAAATAAAAGACAAAAATTCTATGGAATCGTCTAAGATTGAAGTTATTTAATTCATAATTTTGAAAAATATACTCGTAGTACAATCTGTTTTAAAGAAAATTTCTTTGGAATGGATCACCACAGTTCCATTAGTTATACGTTACGGTTATGTTGGCTGTTGCCATTTTTTTACTTGAAAATCTCGTGGAAACAAGGTTAGTATTTGTGTCTAAATAATCACGTATTGTATGTTTTAAAAATTCCCGCAACACACCTGTGGACCTTTCGCTACATACCAGTTGAAAATCGCTGGTCTATTTTAATTATTTTATATCTAAAGTTTTAATATTTTTAATGGCGAAACGACGGACAGGATTGTGTTGCGATAGGATTTACGGTTTTCTGGGGGATTCGAACCTTTGTCGCTAATGGAACCAGATTCCGCTTATCGGATAATAGAAAACTATTGAGGATTAAACCCGAGGTCTCAATGAAGTTGTAAACCCCGTTACCTCTTCGCCATCTCAGGACCTCATTTCAGTCGGATTCAAAGAAGGCAAAGCCCTATAAAAGTAAGTGCAGAGCCAAGGATAAATGGAAAAATTTAAAGGTCGCCATATGTAATACAAACAAGTATTTATTATTTTGCCTTTTGGTCTCTCCTTACTTTTATTTTTTTCTTCATTTTTTCATATTTATGTGTATATATATATATCATCATCATCATCATATTCAACCATTATCTATCCACTGCTGGATGAAGGTCTCTCCAAATGCTTTCCACACAAGTCTATCCTGAGCAATTCGCTTCCATGTCACCCCAACCTGTTTTCTTATTTCATCCACCCATCTAGTTTGAGGACGTTTTCTAGGTCTTCGGTGGTCTCTTGGAATCCAGTTCAGAATTTCTGTTGTCCATCGTTGATCAGTTCTTCTTGCAATATGCCCAGCCCATCGCCATTTCAGCCCTTTTACTTTAACAATGATGTCCTCCACTCTAGTTTGCTCTCTCACCCAAGTGTTCCTTTTCCGATCTCTCCTAGTTATTCCAAGCATGCACCTCTCCATACTCGTATTGCTCCAACTGTTAGACTCAATGTCTCTGATCCATAAGAGAGGACTGGCAATACACACTGGT
>QLNU02015360.1:149264693-149289505 GCA_006491805.2 Dysdera silvatica | reverse complement strand
ACGAAGTGCATTTTGATTTTTTTTTTTTTTTTTTTGTAGCACCAGTGTTTTCCTCTTTATGTCTCCGTACGAGTTGAAAATTTGATTTAAAACGTCAAGAGAAAAGCATGAGGAGTATGAAGAAAATGAATGAGGTGAAAGGAAGCGGTGTGCTTGGTGATTGTTTTAGGAGAAAAAAAGGATTTACTGGTCAGTAACGTTAGGAAGGGTTGAGTGGACAATTGGTTTGGAAGGCAGATTCAGGAAACCATCTAAGATGTTAATGACCAAACCAATTAGATTTTTTTTTTGGTAGAAAGGATATTAATAAGGAGAGAGAGAAAGAAGATGGGGGCAGGAAGAGAGAGAAATGCGTGAGGCAAATCGATATTTCACGTCATTCACTTATTTACCTTTATTTGCTGATACTTTTCACCCATGTTCCGTTTTTCTATACACCTGGGAAATATGGACCTCATATTTCACACACCGAACGCACTGACCTAATACGGAAGCGTATGGTTAGAAAGTTGCGATGGCAAATATTACTTAAAAGAGAGTAAAATGCTTTGTTTTAGGTATTGCATTGTTTTTAATGTGCATGCAGCTTTGCAAATTATGTAGGGCAGGGGTCTGCAACTTTTTTCGGTCCAAGGGCCAATGTTGTTTATTGTTGATGGCGACTCATAGCCACATAGATTAGAAAACTAAAGTAAAACGCTATTGAGGGCATATTATTTTAGTTCTCTGGCGTTTTAAGATATTAATTACGAAATTTGAAATGTAAACAAAATAAAATACATAGAATGAGTGGGAGGAAGATGGATATAGTTATTTGTATCTTATCTGCAGCTTGATATATTGAATAAATTTGTACAAACAGTATGTGATATTGTAGAATGAACCTTTATTGATACTGAAACTTAGACTTTTCAGTGTATGTTAAACTGCCGAGCCATTTTTATGAAAAAACAAAAGAAAGCAAGCATTGCAAAATGCCCATCTTACCCATAGTATGGATAAGATGGACACACCAGTTCATATCAGTTATAATCTTCCCATATTTGGCATACGAAATGTTTAAATCCTTTGGCTCCATCACAAGTTTTGTGGAACCATGTATTGCACTCTTGCCATAAAAACCGCTAAACAAATATTAACAATTAAATTTTCAAAGTTTTCAATATCTCAGTCGCAGATTTTTACCCCCTCTCACGTCCCCACCCCCCCTTCCAAACATGCATCCATCCCTGACAATATAGCTTTAAGCCAACACACTAAAGGTTTTTAAAATAATATGCCAACAACATATTACTTCGGGAGCCCATCTTACATACAAATTTTGTGCTCGTCTTACCCATAATATGAAATTAACAGTTATGCTATCATGCCGTAAAAGGTTCACGATACATCGCTCACTTTTTGTACCACAAATTAACTTAAACGCCATATTAATTTCCCCTAAACGTTTTATGTCGCTTTCGGAATAATTATATGAAATAAAGCTTACCGAAGTAAGCATAAAAATTATAAAACACATTTCCTTGCACTGATTTTTAGAACAGCTGCACAATACTTCTCTCCTGACAGTTGAAATACCTTTTTCTTCTGGAAACAAACTCATGCAACAAAAATTTTTTTTATTATACTTATTTTTGTATATGAAACACTTTGTATGTTTTGGTTGTTTCATGGGTCGGTGAGCCGCATAAAACAGGTTGACGGGTCACGGGTTGAAGACGCCTGGTGTAGGGTATCGTTAGATTGGGCTATACATTTTGCTGCACTGCTAAGTCATCATTACGGTTATACATAGGCTTGAAGGATGTAGTGGCGACCAAGTACAATTCAATGCCTATTATCCATTGTCCAGGTGGTGTACACTTTTATGAAATTTATTGGTTACTTCAATGCGAATATTTGCATAAGCTTAGTGAAAGTGATTGAGATCAGGATAAAACAGTATATTCAGCCTTTGTAACAAGCGCCTGTGAATGGACAAGGTCCATATAATTTGCATCTTTTATAGCAATGGGGGTCGCGAACTGAACTGGTTTTTGGGGGTCGCTGCAACTATTTTTAGTTGCAATTATTTTTATAAGGAATTTCATACCAAATGTTTCCAACGCTTTTATATAAAGCTTATTTTGGGGAAAATTTCTAATGTAAGTTCCTTTATAACATGTTTTGTTTTTATTTCGCTTATTGGATTGAAATTCAAATGCTAATAATATAATACGTCATTAATTAAATTTTAGGCAAATTCAAAGTTGAATATTATTATATGCATGTTACTGGCGCATACGTTATATGTACAGACTTTATTTTTCAAAGTTTAGAATTTTAAATTCCAAATCTGATTTAACGAGCGACCGCATATAATTAGCATTTTCGCTAGTCCCAATCTCCTCGTTATATGCAGATCCTACTGTATATAAAATATATTATTTGTAATAATATATAATACACGTAAAACATAGTATTAATAATATATATATAAAATATATTATTTGTAATAATATATAATACACGTAAAACATAGTATTAATAATATATATATAAAATATATTATTGCTTACATATATATATATATATATATATATCCATCCGCATCCTTACTACTACCTCGATGCTATTTTACACTACTTTCCCTCATGTTTAGAAAATAAAGCGTAAACTTTGTAAGTATTTGTTTTGTAAAGTTCAAACTTTGCTGGTGAATACAAATCCAATTGATTAGCGTTCTTTTATAACTAGCTTCACGACCACGCTCTACCTCAGTATTCTCTTTCTGAACAAAAACCTCTATCTGCAGAAAATAGATGGGCTCTTCATACATAAATCATATAGTGTGTTCCGAAAACACTGGATCAAAAGTATATGGCGTGATCCTTGTGCAAAGTGGACCATAATAGACCCCCTACATGGAGAGACACTGCATCTGGGCTGTATTATCAAGAAACCGGTATCTTATTAGCTGTGAATCTCTGGAAGGTGGTAGTTAACAATTTCGAGCCAATGAAAATTGCATTTGAAAGTTTGGCCTCGCCTCTTGAATTTAATTTCCCAAATTTCGCCGTCGCCAATTTTTGGCGAGAAGTAAGCAGGCTATTTACGAACCGCATGTCACTGACTTTTTCCGTATTAAATTTTTTCCATGGTAAATGGATATCCAAGCCCTGTGCCCCCGGCCCCCCATGCCGGCGACCACAGTCATAATTCAGAATCGATCAATGATCAGGAGTATGGAGGTGGAGATTGATGTGGGATACAACCCGTCCCTGCAATTGGGAGAAAATTAACAACAGGTCTATGAAACCTAAGTTATGAGATGTAGAGGTAAACCTTCTCATTCGAACCAACCTCTTTTAGGAATTTTCTGCGTACGCTACTGGATCAAGGGTAATTTTTCGATACTAACTTTTATTATCAAGCTATTTATTATTTACCTGCAGCACAGACTTTTGATTTCTTCGACGGTAAAATATGAGTGAAAATAAAGGAATCTTCGAAGCATAAAAGTTTATGATTGACAGGTGCAGGGCATTGACGGATCCAGTACGAATTAAAGAGGGTGGGGGCGTCCCAGTATGGTAGTTGGTAAGGCATCCGTCTGAGGGCTCTTGCTAACATATGGGCGGAGGATTCGAATCAGGGCTACTTTTGATTTGTAAGAGCTATTGGTCATTATAGATCCCGCCTCTGCGAAATAAAAGTATGCATAACTCCGTGGGTATTCATTTCCGACCCCCCCCCCCATGTAAAGGACCATTATGGCCTATTTTGCACACAAGGATCACGGTTATATACTTTTGACTCGATGTTTTTGGAACACCCTGTATACGCATCATTCTGTTTAGATGAGTAGCTGAGTATTTAAACCTTCCACAGTCTGCTAATGTAGATAGGATGTTTGTTTTAAAATTTAAATTCTCTAACTTGGGTTTCCCTCTAGTTGCGTATTAGTGAAAAGATATTTCGAGAAAAAATTCGGCATTTTTATGCTATATTCGTTCTATTCTCATAGTGTGCAGAATTATGCTCGAATGAAGTCGTCCGTGCTGATACTCCTCTTAATTTGCTAAGATTTCTCTTGAAGAGTATATATTTAAAATCCTAAAAAAAATCTGTGAAGGGTTTCTTTTTACTATCGGTTTCATTGGTGCATAATTTCTTTAGCAATCCTCATTCATAGTAGAGTCTCCTATGCTGAACCATTGGTTAAGGTCATGACATTGCGGTCATTGCAGACATGTCATTATAGAAGACGCTGCATGTGGAAACCCACCTTTATGCGAACTGCAGTTTTTAATTGCTCATTGGCAACTTTGGATTTTTCAGCAGTCCTGGAATCTCTCGGATCACAACATGATGAAAGGCTAAAATTTTCGACAGAGTAAAAAAGCGTTGCTTTCACGTAACAGCTCGCCATGTTTATAGTGTTATTATATCGTCACTTAAAAGCAGTTGTGTCGTATTAATCCCTGCTCTGTTACTGATTGCTCTTCGATATGGAAGAACGTCAATTATCATAGACGTTCATAATAAGACGGTTCATGATAAGACGGTCATGCTACCACTTGTATCCATTTATATTGAAAATTGCATAAGCTTGCTATTAATGTTTATAGTCATAAGAGCTTGATTCAAAATGAACCATTCTTGTTCGCGAAATTTGTTATTTTATGCCTTAGAGAAAATCTTACCGATACTTGCCGTGTAGGGAAAGAATGCCGCTGAAACCATGAATGTGGCCGACTGTACCTGCGGCCGGCTTAACCCTTTCGGCCCTGACTTTTTGAAAATTTGTCAAGTTTTTTTTCTGGGTCGTAATCATTACCTGGATGGCTAAAGTACTAAAAATTAAATTTTATGAAATTTGTTGAAAAATTGTTGAAATTACAAAATATACTGCAGGAAGGACAACAGGTTTTATATTAGTAAATTATGCCGTTTTTAATAAATTTTACTTAACATGAAAACATTTAAAGTACTTCCTATCGGATTGAAAACATAAAAAGATCTTACGTTTTTCACAGAATGACAAAGGTTTTTAGTCCATATTTTTCAAATTTGCACCTTTGTTGCATATTAGCTTTGTCAATCATACACTGTTAACAATTTCCGCGTTAGTTGTTACTAAAACATGGTGAAAATGCAGGCATTTCACCAAAATTTGGTACACTTGAAAATTCAAAAGTACCACTTATTGGTGAAAGTATGGTATTTTTTAAATAACGATTAAACGCCGAACCAGATTTTCGTTCAACCTCCTAGCCAATCACTTGAGGCGAGAGAAGTCACGTGTGGCAAACATCCGTTGCGATTCTTTACCGATATTCACCAGTTTTTTTTACGTGCAAAGATCTCTCCAATCATTCAACAAGCTAAGATCATTCCAATTTATTGGTTTATGCTATGTATATCCTTTATTTTTGATGAATTACAATGATTTATATAATAATTTCTATGTCTATGACTTGTTGATGTTTTATCTCACTAATAGCTAACACGCTTATATTAGGCATAATACAAAACCTTTGCAATTTCACTTGGTTGCTATCGTTCTGTAATTAATAAAAATTATGTGTACTCTCTGTATATGAAATGGGGTAGATGTGGCTTCAATAGCAGCCAAGAAAAACAATGGGTACTCCTGCACTCCTCGATACGCCCTTGATAGGTAGCATGTGAAAGGCAGGTTTTTATATTGTTATACAGTGTCCGGGAAATTTTGGCCATATTTGGTTCAACCTACAACAGTATATTTGGTTCAAGCTGGAACCATGAATTTGGTTCAATGTTGCCTTATTCGTTATTGAAAGTATATCCATATTTTGGTTCAACCTCCGGCCAAGTATTGGTAACATAGCTGGAGCAAAAATGTGGTGAAACGTAGTTCTTAACAATGGATGAAGCTGGAAAATCACCATATTTTGGTTCAACCCTGAACTATTATTTTTAACAGTGTATGGCTGACTTCATCATATCTGATATCAGGAGCTGGTCTTACAGATGCTTTTAGTCGTTTCGATACAACTGGACTTGGGGAAGGATGTCTTTGTTTTAATGAGTTGGCCTGGTTTTTAAAGGCAAGTGATTCAGCAACTGGTAAAGTAAAATCTAATAGATCCATTTGTTTTCTTTGAGCCACTCCTAAAGGTTTGGCATCAATACGATACTCTGTCCAAAAGTTTATAACTGTTATACAAAACTAATTAAATATTAATCTCAGTGTTCGTTTTTTGCATCTTATACCGTCACGGTAAAATGAGGCCAGAATTTTTTTTGCCAACATCTCCTATGCCTGCGTTATACAAACATATAACCTCGGGTTTATCCATTTCTATATGCTGTTTTTCTTTCTTACTCCATCTCTGAACTTCGTTATTTTCTCCTTCACCAACGAAATTTGAAGCCTTCGTAACGGTATTACTCTCATGCCATTTTACTATGGTCATTTTGCCATCATCGGAAACTCTGGAATCCGTTAATCCTCTTGATATTTTCTTTAGTTCTGCATCCGACATTAAAGGATATTTCTTAATTCGATTTTTCCTTAGAGTTCCTGCAACGAAAATTTGTTTCTAAAGTAGTTTATATAATACACTGTAATTATCAGGTACTAAAAACACACACACATACATATATATATGTCAACAAATAGTAGGCTATATATATAGTAGTAATCATAAGCGTAGGAAAGGGGGGGTGAGGTGGCTAACGGGCTGAAGCACTGGCGTACACGGAGGGGGAGGTGTTGATAGAGGTTGCAACCTCCCATTGCAATAAAATTCTGTATATTTAACATAGGAATATATGAGTTGTAGCTCTGTAACCCCCCATTGAGCCTATAACCCCCCTTATGAACTTTCTGCGTACGTGCATAGGCTGAAATCCCCATGAGAAACCAGATTACATTGAGTTTAGCAATTACAGTAATTTGGATGTTTTGCGTATGAAATTACACTTGAACCCTCCATAATTTTTCAATTACTATGCCGCTAGTGGTAATAGTAAACATTCAAACAACAATAATAGTGAAAAATACCAAAACAAAAAGCGTGCTAATTTTCGTCAAATAAAACCTAAACTCACTTCTATTTAATTCAGAAGTAATTTCTGCTTAAAGAACAATCGCAGCCCTGATGTTCTTGTCAGAGGACATGAATTAAATGTAAGTTTCAAAGAAATGGATGCATAGTACATCAATAGATTATAAATATTACAAACATTTAACCCTTACTATTTTATAAAACAAAAATTTAACTTAAAAAGTAATAGTAAAAACTATTTTTATAAAACAAAACAAAAAATCAATACTCGCATGCTTCTCTTTTCATCACTTGAAGCCGCCCTTTTTTTAAAATCATGGACACAGTAGTGACATTTAGTGTAAAATTTAAAACTATTTTATTATATGAGATGTACTCAGGTAAGTACATCAGGTTTTCATCTAACGAAAAGCAAAATATGACTATTATAGAATGAATTAAAGAAGACGTCCTGTCACAAGGACGCCAGGGCCGAAGGGGTTAAGTGCGAGTATACTTGCGTTGTCCGAAGATGTGTGCGTGTGTGAAGTCCAGTAACGCGTATTACTTGTCCCATTGATTCACAGTGAGGCGTTAAGAATGGGTCTCGCTCTTCTGAAATGCAGGCATTTATGCGTAAAATCATAGCTGTTATGGCACGTGCAACCAAATATCTCCGGAAAACACTATGTTTATTCACGTCGGTATTTACAAGGCGTTGCCGCTCCAACGGATAGATGTCTCGGAATAGACGTCTTGTGGAAAACTTCCGCTCCAAACAGAGCGGTCAGGGGCCCGATATTGGAAGCTACTTTACTGCCCGCTCTTGCGCGTCTCCTCAACTTAACTTCTCATCCCCCTCCTCAAAAAACACTTCCTCTTTTCAGAAATTTGTAAAGTGGTCTGGTTCGTGCTTAGTCAAGAGCGACTACTTCGCTTTGGGGTTCGTGACATCACAATATAGTTTAGAGTATCGTAGGGGAATTTTTTTTATTCTTTTTAGACGGATTCCACTTGTGTACGATTTAACCATAAAATATGCAGTATGTTTTTTTTTTACTTTGTTACAATAAGAAGTTTTATTGACTGGGATTTTAGATATAATTTAAATATTTAAGGCTTAATTTTTATATTTAAAATCTGAGTCAATAAAAAATTCATTCGTATCATAATCAAGCAAACAATGAAGACACGTTCTATGGTTAAAACGGACATAAGTAGAACTGACTTAAAACTAAAGAACCTTGTAAAATTTTCTAGATAATGTCCATAGAATTTGCTTTAAGATGTAGAAATAACAACGCATTTAAAAAAAACCCAACATTTTATAGCACGTTTCGAATTCAGGACATAGTAATATAAAAATTAATGAAAAGTTAACACACAATTTTTTAAATAAATAGATACAATCCGTAGTGTGACTGTCTTACCTAAAACTAAAGCAATAAAAGTATTAGATGTCTATGATAACATGATTATGATTAGATGTCTAACGACACAATTTTTATGACATTCTTGTTCAAAAATATTGATCGCCTTTTAAATTCAATATCGACACAATTTCTGTTGTATCGTTTTTCCACATTGAATAGCAATTAATAATAGCAGTGACTAAAACGACACAGCTTCCTTCCAGCGGTAATATAATGAAGTTACAGATATAAAAATCTGCTACATAAAACTATCGCTTTTATCCAACTTTTACATAAATTATCTCAAAAATGCCATTTTTTGTTGTGACCCTCTTCAGTAAAAGGAGCGATACATACATGCAACGTGTATATAATATCATTCGGTTTTAAGTTTGCTCAAAATTTAATGGGCAACATATTATATTACCACTTGAATTTCATCGCAATAAGCTAAAAATTAGACATAAAGGTGTCATACAAATATTTCCATTATTATAAAAATTCATAAAAAAAAACCAGGTCTTTTATCGAAACTCAGTTTGCGGTTAAAGAAAGATCAACTCAAAAAGTTTTTTTACGCACATCATTAACCTGTTAACCGGGGAATAAAATTTTGTGAAACTCGTTTCACACTGGGGACTTTTTTTCACAGTGATAAGTAATGTCATCACACCATCACGCTAGGATTAAATATATAAGAACTACATAAAACGTAATGCGTTCAACATAATACGGTTAATTTTAATGACGAAAAATGTCGTCATTCGCATTTTGGTAGTCTTCCGGGCATGACGAAAAATGTCGTCATACCCAGTTAACAGGTTAAATAAACAACAACAGCTCCTTTAGTTGCACGAAGAATGTCCAGTTGCTAACTTATTTCCTTAACATATCCCGGGTAACAAACTGGATTCAAAAGCTTAGTAGTATGTAAATTATGGGTCAAAGGTAACGTTACTCCGTCAGTCCCGTCGTAAATAACCGAGTACATAGTCTTGAATACGAGTCATAAAAATTCTATAAATTCAGTTTCGACGTCGAAAATGATTTTTTATAACTCATATTCAAGACTATGTACTCGTTTATTTACAACGGAACTGACAGATTAACACGTTTTAATTCGTTCACGGGGAATTGTCCGATGGTGCCGTTAGAAAATAAGGGGAGCTGACGTCACAAAGGGCATAGCCGATTCCAGCAGAGGGAAGGGTGTCATTTCAGAACTGTTTTTTAGTGAACGTTTGTCTGCGCCAAAAACCAGTTCAGGAGGGGAGAAGTTGACATCCTTCTCTCTAATGTAATCTTCTAAGCCGTTTATGAGGTCAGATACCGTTATTTTCTAACGGTACCATCGGTCAACTTTCCGCGAACGAACTATACATACTTCTAAACTTTTGAATTCGTTTTTTTCACCCGGGAAACGTTAAGCAGAATCTGACAGGAAATATATCACCAATTGGATATTTCTCGCTCAAATAAGGATTCCGTTTTGAAGTTTATTAAATTGAATGCATAAAAAAAATTTTTGAGTTGATCTTTTTTTAAACTGCAAATCGTGTTTAAAAAAAAAGAAATTTTTTTTTAAAGATTTCCTGTACAGGAACTTAACTTAGTAATCATCTCCAAAATGCGCTTTATTTGAAAACGCCTTTCTTTCTCCTTTTCTACTTTTGTAGAATACTTTTTCCTCTTTCATTTTGTCAGATAGAAAATTCTGTTTTCTATTATTGTAAATGTGTATTTTATAGCTTTTTAAAATAAATCTTGTGCTTTGTTACTGTAATTCCAATAATATTTTCTTTTCTAAATTGGTTTACCACCATTTTTCTTTATGCAGCCCTTACAAATTTCATAAATGGCAGATAATTTTAAATCTACAGAGTAATAAACAATGTTTTTTTTCTTCAGAACAAGAAATTATGCATAGTTCACAATTGTATTGTTCTAATCATTTTCGAACACATTAAATACTACTATTTAAGATATATCTAATACTATAAAGCGCAAATCTTTTATTTACTGAGTTAGGCTAACTATAATGTTTTACGTTCATATTTTATGTTGGTAATTTTTGTTTACATTTTAGGACCGTCTGCATTATCTCTCATTTCCTTCATTTTCAGGCAAAATAAAAGAAAAATGACTGTAAAGAAAAAAAAATGTAAATCATAACGCTGCTAATAAAAGAGAAACGGATAAAAATAGACAAGAAAGATTGGATAAGAAAAAAATTGCAGAAAGAAAATGGCAAGCTCAGATTAAAAATACTCCTAAATTACTTGAAAAAGAAAAGCAGAAAAGGCGTGAAAAATACCTGAATAGATTATCAAAAGGGCAAATTAAGCCAGTAGCTAAAATGTCTGCAAATGCAGCTAGACTTAAAAGAAAAGAATGGAAAAGGCAAAGCCCGATACAGAAAACAGAAGAAAGTTGCAGCTAATTTGAATACAACCACAATATTCAACAAAGCTGAACCTTACGTTGTGGATCAAGTTAAAAACACTCCAAGCTGTTCAGGAACTTCAGTGCCAAATACTGATTGTCATCTCCAAAAAGTTTCTGATGGGCGCAAAGAAAGTGGAAGAAAAAAGGTTCGAAAGGATAGAACAAAAGTATACAGGTTGCTTAAAAAGGAACAACACCTAAGATGAATTGTAGAGAGGAAAGCTAAGCGTTACAGAAAAGTAATTCAACGTATGAGAGAAAAAATTCTTGGTGAAATAAATACACCTCGTCGAAGACAAAGAAAGAAGGAAGGTAAGTCAAGGAAAAAAAATCAAAGTACAAGTCACTAAAACGGAAGAAATTATCGGAACAATATAGAAAACTATTGACGAGTTAAGCATCAGGTTCCTAAATTTATGAAATACATTGCAAATGTGAAGCATCAATACCAAGTACTTTATGATAAAAAGCAAAATTTGAAAAGTAATGAAATCGTAATTCACATAGATTTTAGTGAGAACTTTTCATGAAAATATAGTTCTGAAATTCAAGCTATTAATTTTGATGGCAACAGAAACCAAGTAACACTTCACACTGGAGTCCTATATCGTTCTAACCGTACAGTGGAAACTCAATCCATACCTTTTTGTACTGTGTCTGAATAACTAGGTCATGATTCGAGTGCAGTATGGTCTCATTTAATACCAATTCTCAAATATGTCAAGGATAAATTTCCTACTGTAAATATCATTCATTTTGTTAATTGATTCGCCAAGTAGTCAATACCGCAACAAAACAAACTTTTATTTGTTAGCTAACTATCTTAAAAAAGTGTTTCCTATTATAGAAACAACATGGAATTTTACCGAATCTGGGCATGGCAAGAGTGCTCCAAATGGTGTTGAAGGCCTTCTGAAATGTCCTGCTGACCGTACAATTGCCCAGGGAACAGATATTGAACATTTTTTAAAATTGAGTTTAACCCTTAGAGAGAAATGTCTGAGTATTACCCTCTTTTCCATTTCGGAGAATGAAATTAACAAAATTGATAAGGAGGTAGGAGAAGACAATTTTATTCGGCCATTTCAAGGTACGTTGAATGTGCACCAAATCACATATACCATCAACAAACAACATATATCAAATTTTCTATCTCTTACTTGCTTTGATTGCAAGCCTGATGAAACATGCTTTCATCACAATATGGGTGAATTACACCTGGATAAATTTGCAAAGCCAAGAGAAAACAGCGGTTCCATATTCATAATATTCTTTTTTACAGTGAATTTTATTCAAGTTTTAATGTAATTTTTTTAACTATGTGCTTTTTTCTTTACTTACAAAATTTTATTATAAAACTTTTTTTCGTAAAACACACAAATCTCACACACAAAAACACACAAAAATTCGCACAACAACAATCTGTAGAAGAATAAGTGGAATCAAGTAGTAGTGGTAAAGAGGAAAAAATTTCTATCGGCGATTGGGTTGCGGTTATATATGACAACATGAGGTATTCAGGTATGTAGATAGTAGACCTATTGTATTGTATTGTATTAAAAAATTCATAGGCAAATCCATAATTAGAATATTAAATATCTTCGTTAGGTGCTGTAGAAGAAATTAAAAATGAGGACTTATTGCTGACATTCATGCATCGCTCCTCAGTAGAGAACTATTACTGGCCTTCACCTGAAGAGAAGCATATTGTACCTGAAAATGAAGTTTTGTGTTACATACAGAATCCGTCGATGCCAATTTCCCGCCGATATTTTAGAATACCAAAAAACGAAAAATATTATAGCATTCTCTTTAATTTTTAAATTTGAAATGAAATCTTTTCATGCATTTAAATAAAATGCTTTATTGTGATTTTTGTGATACTCATTCACTTGTTTCCTTTTCTGAGCAATTCAAAGCAATTTGTTTAAAACCAAGAATCGCTTATAGTTTTTAGAAATTTTTTATTATATGAAGAAGAAAAATTGAACAATTTTTAAATGTAAAATTTTAAGTATTTAAAATTCTATGGTGTATACCAGTATAGCAAAGACATTGAAACAGTTAAATTCTTCGAGTTATGCATCAAATTTGTCTCATGGATGCTAAAACTTAATTTGAACATTTTTTTCTTTTTAATTTTAGCAGTTCAGCAGGATGAATAAGCACAACATTCAAAAAGCAATTAAATATTTTTTCCTGCAAAACCATCTTCCTATAATGTCTGTCTTTCTCCTGTCATCATTTTGTCGTTATCTTGTCATCATTTTGTCTTTCTCCTATCACCACTGTCTTTCTCCTGCCACCCTTAAACTAAAATAAAATTTTAAAATAAAAATGTGTGCATAAACTTGACTGCTGATAACATGCAGGGTAACTACACATTGAAAAGTATATCTATGATTTTTTTATTATTTTTCTTTGAGTTTCATTTTCAAAATTTTTTTCAGATTCTGTCCTAAATAGTGAGAACGGCCCCTATATATATATATTCCATTTAATCATCATACAAAACAAAATCCATATTTTACTCGTTAAATCTGGAAAATCGCTAAATGCGAGCTTCCTATAAGTGAATCGTATTATATAGGTGGGTATTAAAATCCCATATGCTAACGACCTGTAAAGGTCTTAATCCTGGCTTTCCATCACTGTATAAAATAATGCAACATGCCCTAGAAACGGTGCCAACCATAGACGTAGCTAGAGGCAGATAAGGGGACTTATCTCCCCCTCGCTACTAGTGAAAATACTAGTTTATAAAGGATTTACTGTGATAACAAAAAGATACATCTCTAAACAAGCTACAAAACTTGATAAACCAATTCAACTAACAAACGTGCAAAAATGTAGCATTTTAAACAAACCAAGCGATGTACGATTTATTTAGAGGTTTAACTTTTCATTCCAAGACTACATAATGATAGATGAGATCGTCAGCTTAAAGCAACCGCAGATCTACGGAGTATTTATAAATATTCATGCTTATTTTGACTCGAATTAACACCGAATCAGTAAAAGAACTTGATTTTAACCCTGAAATCATTTCGTTCGCGGACACAAAAGTAATGCAAGTAGAAACCACCGCAGTTCTTCAATCTTCATATAAAAGTACCAACTGCTATAAATTTGATGTATTTTATGAATATTAGATATGAAAGGGCGATTGTTTTAAATGGCCAGACTTATTAGGATAAGATTTCTCTACGACGGCCTATCACCTTTTTACACCCTTTAGTCAATTGCAATACATAATTTCAATTACAACAAAAAGATGTATAATCTTGATAATATACTTTTAAAAATTTTAAAAATCAATTACTGGATCTCATAACTAGTTTATTTAATTACACTGGACAACAAATTTTTATTAAATTTATGCTTCCGAAGTAAAAGTAGCAAATTCTTAATAAACTCGAAACACTGAACACGAATATGATCATAAAAAAGCTGAATTGGCTACTTTTTTTTGGAAATGGGCAGGTATTTCCTTGCGTGTTACAGAGGCCTATTATATATCTATATGTAGGCCTATTATATATCTTGCATAATAAATAATTTAAAAACAAATGACTACAACAAAAACATTAAATGTACACTCATATAAATTTCATTCTTATAAGAATTAATTAAAATTAAATTAGCAATATTTTAATAATAAAATTGATTTTTTGCTTTTCTCAGACATAGTGGCGGACAAAAAAACAATTGCATCACCTCCCAAAATAAATCTTTTGTAATGTTAGTGTACTATAGTGTTTGCCTAAACTTAATTTAGTTGCTGAAAAGCAAGGTATGAGATCATTGCCTGTGACTATTGCTTCATATTACAATGATATAATCTGTTATAATATTTACGTATTATACATAATTATTGCAATAGGATAAAATCGGTTGCGAAGTATTGTATCACCCGGTTTCCATAAATAGAGCGCAAAAGGTAAGAGAACGAGCAATCGTCGTCGTTTTTTCTGCTGAGAAAGCATCGCTCCGTACGTTCAGTTGACATCACGGAAAAAAAGTGTGACAGTCGCTTTAGCCAAGGAAAGGCTTTCCGCGAATATTACCACCTAAAAAACAAGGTGCCATCACTCTACGATATGTAGGGTGATTAATTTGATCCATAAAACTGGTGACATCGAGAGAAGGGCCTGATTAGGCCGGAAGAGAGTGCTTACACTTTCTGGAGATCGATTTCGCAAACGGTTATCGCCTTAATTGTCATGCAAGTGCTGCGGATTTAAAAATTGAATTTCAGGACGCCTGTGGTTATTCATACGAGTGCACGGACTATCCAACGACGCTTTACGGAATAGAGGCCCAAGAAAAACCCTTTACCCACAGTAAAAATGATGCAGAAGCGCCTTACTTGGGCGAAAAATATGTTTCATGCACAAAGGCTTAGGACACTGTCATCTCTTCAGCTAAATCAAAAGTCAACCGGCATGGATCGGATGGTAAGCAGTATATTAGGAGACGAAAAAATGAAGCGTATCATCCAAACTGCTTATTGCCGACTGCGAAGTTTCCAGTGAGCCAAATGGTCTGAAGAAGGATATCAGCAAAGGGTTGGAGCAACGAACTTATTACAAAGACTGCTCGTATGAGGTTTTGCTAATATGTTGGAAATGTTTAAAACGGTTTAGAATGCTATAAAGTTGCAAAAATGCGTTTTCCAACAAGGCTCAACACCCTGTCATACAGGAAAATCGGTAAATACAATCTAATTTATTAATGTATGGTTTTATTGTGCCATTTTGTGGAGTTTGATGTCAGAAGATAAAAACATATTATTACAAGTAATTGTCCTTGTTTCCCATCTTCGATTTTAATCGTATCTCAAAACATTTGGTATTTAGAGTTTTAGACTAGCCTGGGGAATGGTTTCAGATTTAATCCGGTATGGCATGCAGCGGGTACTAAAATTGCTACAAAGAAGTCAACTACCAAGATTAAACTGAAAGAAAAGATCATAAGATTTGCTTCCCGCCATGGCCACGATTACATTCAGAAATTGATTTGTTCATGACGAGGTGATCAAAGCTTTCATTGCGAAGCTCGCTGAGGATCACAAAGTATTGGTATTTCTTTGGATATAATCCGCGTAACTCTCATGTAACGGGACTGTACTGGTAATTTTTGTAATTTCTTGCCTTGACATTCCTAAAGTTTTATTACTTAACAAAAGGCATCCCACTGTAACGTTACACGGAAGTAAGTTCTCCAAATTTCGGGTCCTAATCCGAGGTCCCACAGAAACTCCTCTTCAACTTTCCTTCGCTCAGACCAAGAAAATTTTTCGTGCGGTGCCAAATGCTAGTTTATTCTTGCCCATAGCTTCAACCGATTGTTTAACAAGACCCAGAGTTTTATGTGTAGAGGTGATAGGGTCATTTTCTGTGGGTCCATCAAGGGTAGGTTCGTTGTTGTTTTTGGGTGTCAAAGACGCCGATGTAGCATGTGGACAAAGACCGAATGTAACCGTAACTCGTGGTGCAGACTGATTTGATGGTAGTAGAATGGTGCAATATTTCTGGATATTACTAACATCAAGTTGAATGCTATATGATATGCCAAGCAGAAATAAATTCTTAATATTAGAATTGTAAATATTAATTAATTACAGTGTTACTTCCCAATAAGGGGTACCCGTTGGATCGGAAATTTTGTCCTTTAAATAGAGGTGTCCCTTCTTCGGAGTGGAGACGGATTAAGGGCGGTGTGACCGGTGCCGTCACACTGGGCGCCAAAATGGCTTAACGACCCTGGACGACTGGATATAGCGAGGAAAATATGGATTTTGTTTGGTATAATGATTAAGCGCAATACAATTTAACCGCTTTTAGCGAACAAGTCTTTTTTTGGACCCCGAAATTAACGAGCAATTTAAAAAATAAAATAAGCAATCAAACTTTTTGTAAAAATTCCTTCGTTATATGAAGGTGGTCGTTATAAAAGGCGCTCGTTATAACCGATTTCCACCGCATTTTTATGGATTTGGGAGGGGAAATTTTCCCAATTTCCTCCTGTCGATATGCCACTGATAATCTATCATATGAAAAAGGAATTAAATGATAGTTTTATTATTTTCGCACTTTTCTATACAGTAATATACTGTTTATTTAATATATCAGAAATTGCCGTCTTAGCAAATTCTTAGACATTAATTTTAATTTTGCTAAGTATACTTTCTTCCTGTATGCTTTGAAAGCTTCCTGTGCTTTTACGTGAAATTTTCTCTGTCGCCATATTATATAATAATATATTATAATAATTTTTGCCAAAATTAATAGTCAAATGACCTGCCTTGCAGTCTGAGCAAACTGTTTTGTTGAACAAGTTCAAAAATTGTTTCACTTGAATAATGATATAATCATTGTTTACATCTCTTACTGGTTCCTTAGCAGGTGGAAAATCATCTTGAAAATATTCAATCTGTTTTAGGGTATTTTTTTGGAAGTGGTTTTTGTCTTTTGGATTTCATTTGCATTGAGTTACTTGAAATTGATTTTATTTTTCCACCCATCACGAAATTATTTATTTAAAAAGGCTGCTAAGTTAGCATTAATATAAAAATAATTTATACAACAATGAAATATATATACAACTAAAACAATATCTTAGAACGTTTACAAAAAGAAAGGAATAGCTCAGACTGACGCTTGAAAAAACAAAACAAGTGATTACACTGTAAACAAAAATAATACGTGAGTAAAGTTATTTACTTCCATTTGATGTCACGTTACTTCTCTTCACTTCACTGTATTAAAACAAATTATAAAAAACTCAACCAAAACAGCAAAAAAGTTGCAGAAATTAATGTTTTCGTTTATTAAATGATTTTTCATGAAGCCCTTTTAAACGGACACGCCCCTTTTTGTTGATGTTTTCTCATGACGTCATTTTTAAACATAGGACAAACAAAAAGAATGATCAAAACAAGAAAAAAAGAACACAAACAAGCACTCGCGAAAGGAGACATAGCCTCACGTCTGGCAGAACACGCTTTACAACACGGACACGAACCCGACTGGGACTCAACAAAAATACTACACCGTCACATCACAAACAAGAATAGTAGACTCTTCTTAGAATCTTGGGAAACTTACAAACTACACGGGAAAGCCATTAATACATCACAACCACTTCCAGAAACTTATAAACAACTCTTACTCTGAAATGTATGAGACATCCCCAACATTAGGTAACCCGCAGTGTGGGTTTCTCATTGGTCCCTATTGGGGTTCTTCCATGATTCTATTGGAGGCCTCCCATTGGTTCTCATTGGGTTTTTCCATTCTGCGGGACTACTCTGATGAAGGGTTTTCCAGAAATTTCAAGTATAAAAAAGAGACAGAAACATAACATCGTCATTACTCCTGATGAAGGACTGCTGCTGATGCGTCCGAAAGCTTGAGTGATCTTTTTCATTGCTATTTTACCAGTGTTTGTCTGTTGTATGTTATTTTTAAAGTTCTAATTGAGATAGGATGAAACTGTTTTCACTAAACACTTCTAAAGATTTGAATTTTTTTTAAGATAAAAAAATGCAATTTTTGAAAGTTAGTCTGACCCAGACCCCCTTAAGCCACACAGTTAAACGAAAGCAGAAACTTTATAACTAAAGAGGAAACCTTACGAGAATTCAACGTCCGATTTTTGTAAAAATTATACACATGAAAGAGGTCGTTATATAAAGAATAATAGCTCAAAAATTTTTTGCGGCTCATGGCTGTTCTTTAAAATTACAAAAATTTTAGAAAAATTTAGTGGATTTTACTGAAATTCCACATATCGTTGCCATATGAGTGGTAAACACGTGTGTATTACTAGATGGAAAAGCACTAGCATACGCAAGATTGGATTTCGGAAGAGGCTGAACTTCGATGATTTGGTGGTGGGGGGGAGATCCTAAATCCTTTAAATTACCTTTACTTTCTACTTTTTCAATGTTAGCTTTTTCATTTCAGAGGCAACAGCCCTCTCCCCGGGCCTGTATGACCTTATTGACAAGAGAACTGTTGAACATTTCAATAGCCAATTTTTTAATTATAACAACAATGCTGTAAAGAGTTTTCCCATAGTCAGGAAGCATGGGTGTTTTGAAAATATCAGGAGTCTGGTGCTTTTGGCGAGTCAATACACCAAAAACACAGACACACGCTCCCATGACATGACTTTATGAATGAAATGTTAAATAATGCTCACTTCTAACATTTACATTTGGTTAGAGTTGGGCATGAAACAACACACGGAAGAATGAAACGCCACACAGAGGTTATCAGAAGTCCCCACTTCTGATAACTACTTACATGCATATATTGTTGTTGTTCGAATAGAAAAAATCCTGTTATTAATAGAAGAAAATGTTAGAAGTTCGCACTTCGGTATAAAACAAAGGTAATTTTATGAAAATCGGACACTCATCGAATAATGTTCTATCAATCATCATTCAATCAGTGTCCGACTTTGTTGACAAGGGAACTGTTGAACATTTCAATAGCAGATTTTTTAATTATAACAGAAATTGTGAAAATGGATTTTCCTATAGTCGAAAAGCAAGGGTTTTTGAAAATATTAGGAGACTGGCGCTTTTGGTGCGTCAATACGCAAAAACATGAAGACACGCCCCTACAGCCAGCTATAAATAACAAGGAAGTTTAATGTTTTTGCGCATTGACGCACAAAAAGCGCCAGTCTCATAATATTTTCAAAAACCCTTGCTTTTCGACTATAGGAAAACCCTTTTTCACAATTTCTGTTATAATTAAAAAATCGGCCATTGAAATGTTCAACAGTTCCCTTGTCAACAAGGTCGTACCGAGCGGGGACTGATACTGCCGCTTCTGAAATGAAAAAGTTAACATTGAAAAACTAAAGGTCATTTAAGGTATTGAGGTTCTCCCCAAAAATCGAAGTTCCGAATCCGGTATAGCTCAGTTGCTCTTGCGCCATAAAAAATCCAAACAAACAAACCGAAATCCAATCCTGCTTATGCTAGTGCTTTTCCATATAATAATTATACATACACACGTGTTTGCTGCTCATATGGTAATGGTATGTGAAATTTCAGTACAATCTACTGAATTTTTTAAAATTTTAGGAATTTCAAATGCCTATATCTTTGTTCTCAGTAAGTCATAGTCTGTAAAAAATTTTGCGCCATTATTCTTCGCTTAACTACCTCTTTCATGTGTATAATTTTTAAAACAATCGGACGTTTAATTCTCGTAACGTTCCCTCGTAAGGCTTTTTATTTATAATTATCTATACAGCAGCCAGTGGCGGATTTCCGCACAGGCGAATAAGGCGCTCGCCTGGGGCCTCAAACTCTCAAAGGCCACAAAAAATAAATAAAACCACTATATCGTTTTATTCAAATTATCGGCTAGCTTGGAAGTAGCATTTCGTCGTCACAGAGAAGACACAGATTCAAATCGAAGGGGAATTTTTTTTAAGATGTATCGCGTATCTTGCCGAAATGGATAGTTTTTTAAAGTTCCCTAGGAAAAATTTAGTAATCCAGGTAGTAGAAATGTGTATTATTTACTGCACACGGTATGTGACGAATTTATAAATTTAATGGGTGGCGAAATTAAAAAATATTTAATTTCTGAAGTTCAAAAAAATTATTACTCCATTATTGTGGATTCAATTCCAGATATCACACGTTTGGACCAATTAACTTTTATCTTGAGATTTGTTGATAAAAATGAAAATATAAAAGAATGTATCAAACAACAATGTCAATCAATCAACGTTTATTGGCGTAGTGATACCAACGCCGATGGTATGGCGTGATTAGATGGTGAAACGTTCGAAAGAAAATAAATATTTCTGCCTTCGGTGGGACCTGAACCCACGACCTTCCACTTGCCGGGCGGAGGCTCTACCCACTGAGCTACGTCGGCGTTGATATCACTACGCCAATAAACGTTGATTGATTGACATTGTTGTTTGATTTAATCTGCGTAGTGTTCGATTTATATAAAATAAATAAAAGAATGTGTTTATTTTTTAATATCAAAAATCATGATTCCGAATATTTAGAATGAATGGTATTAGAATTTTTAAAAGATGTATCGGTAGATATAAAATATTGTACGCGCCAAACTTAAAATAATGCAGTAAACATTAGTAGTAAATACAGCACACTGCAAGCACAAAAATGAAATATCACATTAATATAGCAACCTATATGCTCGCGGCACCTCACCCACTCAACGGTGTCCGGTGGTTTCCTGTAGGAATACCGGCCGGCCCGGGGTGTTCTTCCGCGCCATCCATCTATTTCGGCCGCTCTTCGGGGCGGACTGATCGTGGATGGCCTCCGGTCGACGTTGAATGACGACAATCATGTGAGCTGTGCGTCTCTGTACGCCTGTTTCGATCGACAATCCCCTGCAATGCTCCCTCCCCCCCAGTGTCCCTTCTCGGTCCACTGGTCGTCATATCATATGACAAAAGCCTGTCTGGGAATACAGCGCTGCCACCTTCGGCGGCCACCTTTCCCATTGCCCTTCTGCAAAGAACACATAAAACGGGAACGGTCTGGAATCCGTGCATAGTAAAGCGTCTCTTTTTCTCCAAAATTACATAAGCTCTAGTTTGAGCTGTAATTAATACGTGGGTGGCAAAAATTATAGTATAATAATTTATTATTAGGGACAAATCTTCTGCAATCACTTTCTAAATTTATCATGGGTGTCAGGAGCAAATTCGATGAGATTGAGAAGGATACCAATTTACTATCAGAAAACCGAAACTGCAAAAAGATCAGAATAAAAAGAAGACACTTACCGTTTGAAAAGACAACTGAACACAACGAGACACATTTTAATGTAAAACAACATTTTATGATAACCGTGTATAATGTTATTTGTGATGTACTTATCATTGAAATGTCTAGGAGAAGCGTCGTTTACACTGATGTACTAAAGGGCTTTGAATTATTTTTCAATTTTAAAATGCCTGATGCACAATTTAATGAATGTGTGGAAAGCATATCTGCAAAATATCAAAAATATATGTATTTACATTACGTATTTTATGTATTTACATTACGTATTTTAAAGATGAAATTCTTCATTTCATTGCATTCATAAAAGGAAAAAATATCACCAATCCTTTTTATATATAAAAATTATTAATTGGAGGTTTACAATCTACGTAGTCCAACCGTAGAAACAATTCTAAAAATATTTTTGATAATACCTATTTGCAACGTCAGTGGCCAACGTTCATTTTCAGTTTTGAAAATAGTTAAAAGTTATTTAAGAAATTCATTAACTTAGTTGCATTTAAGTCAATTGCCAATGATGAAAACGATGTTGTTCGGTTATTAGATTACGAATCTCCGATTAATAACTTTGCTAAAGTTAAAGCGAGAAAAGTTCCGCTTTAATTTAGTTTTTTATATTAATAACAATTATACATGTATGTATAGTTGCGTACATAAAAATCAAGAAGTTTTCAGGATAGTCAGTGCTACCTTTACTTAAAGTGTCAGTGAAATTAACGATTTCTAACGGTCGTTGACATCGTTATACTTACCATTTAAAAAAAGACAAATTTATATGGTTGTGATATAACATGTTATTTATTTTATTCAAATATGTATTTCTAATAAACAAGACTAAAAACAAATTTATGTAATTGGGAATCATGATTTTCTTTGTATTTCGAATACATTTCTTGTTTTTTATTAATAAACAATTAATGTTATAATTTTTGATTCATGCATTTTCATTATAACGCCCCATGATCGATAATGAGCCATGATGACTAAAGGAGAGTAAAACGCAGGGACAGTTTTCAATTATACTAAGTAAGAGGTGAGACTATAAGTGTAAAAGTAATATTTTTGGCTAAACTAAATTAGATGAAATATTAAGATCTTAAAAAGCTATCTATCGGTTTTATAAGGCTACTTTAAAATGTTATAAAATTCAAATTCACTTATATATCATATGATATTTTTCACTCCTCCACCCAGGCCTATAATCTAAAATTTTGCTACCTTCTAATAGTTTTCGCATCAGCGCAACTAGCTTCAGAAGTGTTGGGGGGGCTATAGCTTCCACCTCAATGGTCAGCCCATAGCATTATTTAGATAATTCACCTAATCAGAAATTTTCCAGGGGTTAATATTTTTTTAGTAGGGGATACGCCCCTTAGCCTCCCCCTAGTTACGCCAATGGTTGCAAGATAGGTAGGGACAGGAAAGGCCGCAAAGGAAATATTTAGAAGGAGGTTTCAGATGAGCCTCAAAATTAGATTGCACCTAGAGCCTTTCGAGTGTTAAACCGCCACTGAAAACACTAATATTTTCTAAATACTGAAGCGAGTCATTTCTAAATTTTCACGAAGAGTCGGAAATAGGTTCTTTCCAATTTTTTTCTGTTTAAAGTAAGCCGCAGCATAGTGTTTAAAGCCTCGTTCGAAAAGATCTCTAATGAGCAGAAAATTTGCTTTCTATTTTCCACGATAAGCTCAATCATTGCGTTTTTGCTCCATTCTGTCTAATAACTTCCTTATGAAATCACCTAGCTTTATTCTATTGTTAAAAAATGAATATAACTGACTCGCCACTGACCCTAATACGCTACGGAAAAGAAGAATGAGAAAGAGAAACTGAAAAGAAGTGGGAAAAGGGAAGAAAAGTAAGATAAAAGTTAAGTAAGATATATACTATTCGTATGTTGTTAGGTTATTCCCTTTTAAGACTTCAATAAGTCATCAGGGACGGCCCGAGTATACCTCCATCGGGAGTGAGAGAAGCGCAAACTTTTCCAACTACCCAGTGAAAAAAAAAAATGCATATTAATCATCCCCGTCTAGAAATTGAAGCAGCATTATACGGAAAAACGGATGTAACTGCTAACAAAATGGACAGTTATAATAGCACATTTTTTTCCTATCAACAAAAACAAAAACGTCGATCTTTTTCTCCAAGTAACTCAGGACTTTTCCAACATCATCAAAAATTTTCCAATTGTCTAGCGTGAAGAGCAAAAAAAATTCTCCCCCACGCAAAATCTGAATTTTGCCAAGTTGGGCTATTGAAATTGTACCAACTACCCAAAAGAATTAATTATTCATCCTTTTTTTTCGAGTTTATCCGCATTTTTCTTAACTTGGAACTTGAGTTTCCGATTGGGGGAAGACCCCCCGTCCCCCGTAAGGCCGGCCATGTGAGTTATAAATGAATATATATACTGTGATTAGATAACATGTAGTGTACTCTATTCCACGAAGTACAGCAAATGCACAGCTCTTCATTTTTTGGATTTCATGAACTCTGCTGCCACAAAATTCAAGAAATTGTACAACTTTTATATAAGTATTGTTTTCGTGATTGCACCGCCCTTTTTAGCTTTATAAATGACAACAGGGAACGTAAGTTATTTTATTGTAATTTAACGTTATTATTTTAATTCCTATATTGGGCCACAATGCAAATATTTTTTATGGGACGTTTTCTAAACAGCGACCGAGTAGCCAACAAATAATAGTCTCTCGTATAGTACGCACGGGTTTGCTGTGACGGCCACTTTTGTTATCTTCAATGCGGCTAAGGCCGCCGCGTGCGAGTGTAGAAGTTATGGCGCCTATCAGAAGGGGCACCATTTCAAGACGACAAATAGGGATATTTTATACGATGCATTAAAATAAATTATCAAATGCATAAATATCTAAATCCAAAGTTGCAAAAAAAATGTTTGTTTTGATGACATAAGTAGGTATACATGTATACACATATATATATTATAATTCTTTGTATATTAAAGAAATAAAATTCTGAAATTACCCATTAATTTGCAAATTCCGGGTTTTTTTTTTTGGAATGCTGAAATTCAATTTTTTACACGAAGGCGCTTTTTATCCACGAGGTGATCCTGTACAAGGCCAGACCAGAAACCGTCCACTGCGCTTACTTATC
>QLNU02015360.1:149211413-149245475 GCA_006491805.2 Dysdera silvatica | reverse complement strand
CCCAGTATTTTTAAGGATGCTTCTTCGTATAGTCATCATGCTCGTATGGTTATATATATATGTGTGTGTGTGTGAGAGAGAGAGAGAGAGAGAGGGTTATATTTGTAAAAGGAATTTTTTTTATATTTTATCCCTCATACTACGTTGATGATAAAAAACACAATGAAATGTGTTTTCTATTTTAAAATATTGCGAGAATCCTCATATTTGATTCAAAATTTGATGGAAGCGTTCCGCGAGTGTGACCTCTTAACGAGAAGTCTGACCTTTGGTGGAAGCATGGATCATGGTTCCCTATGGAATATTAGATTGAGGGGGTTTAATTTAATGTCTACTGGCTCTGTACATATTTCAGCGTTCAGCATTTATTTCACCGTCAGCGGCTCTTGATGTTAACTCTGGCTGTCTGCCATCCTCCGATTCACGTGCTGGCGAAGGAGCGGGAAAAATTCCATTGGAAAGAAAAGTCGAGACGCGTTAGCAAAAAAATTCTGGTGAGAGGAAAAAACCCACCTGAGCCTAAAATCAATTTTAAACTATATTCCTTTTTTGCACATAAGGTCAAAGCTTCTGTATGCTGTTGCACATTATTATTGATACCAACGGCGGCTTCCGATTTATGATTCCAATGTCTTTTCTTAGCGTTTAGTCCCCCTTGGAAGGTTTACACAGCTGTAAGAATAAATTATGATAGATTTCGGGCAATCTGTCTACAAACGAAATTAATTACTTTTCGAGTAATAAGTATTTGATGAAGCTCAAGCCATAAAGTGCAAAAAACAAGATCCAACTGCGGCATCGAACAATAAAAACCACCATTCGTTTCACGTTTAAGATACAGTCGAGAAATTTATCCTAGATAACAAAATATGGCTATATATAAAAGACAAAAAAAAAATACTTCCTAGGCATATGCCTATTTTTACCAGGAAAAGGCTAACTTTCCGACAATGGGGGGCGGGGGCAATTTACGACATTAAAATCCGTTGGTTGTCCTCCAGAAAGCCCATTGTTTAGGGTCATCAAGGAGGAGGATCATTGCCGCGGGTTGACAATCGTGAAAGAGACGTTAAAGGAAATCACGTGTATATATGTCAGTTGCTAATTTCCATATGTATGCGCATATGTGTGTATGTGCTTACAATTCTTCTACAGAAAGAATTAGATACAGCTCAACACACCAAGAAAATGAGCTGGATTTCTCGGACTGGTACAGTGCAGTGAACTATATTCAAATGTTAGGAGAAACTGATTGACGGAACAAATGAGAATAGACATTGTGTGTGGCATTTATTAGCTATGAGAAGGTCTTCGGCTGTTTGAAATCAACAGACATCGAGAATATGTACATTGATATGGTGAAATGTCTGCATAAAAATGCATGGCTTTACTCTGTTCGGGTTAAAAGGTTGTTAATAAAATTGACGACTTTACCTCACTAGATTCGAGTTCGGGTTCCGGTACACTTGACTTATTTGTATATATATTATTTCAAAGACGTTCTGTTAAATAATTAGTCCCTCTTTTCACATAAACAGTCCCATAAAGCATTATCGAAGCGGAATGCAATATCGTAATACGTGTTACGTATCGGCCAGGACAAAGTGTGCGCGGCCCGGAGTTTGAGAGCGAGACCCATGGATTCACGGGACCTCATATGAACGGATGCTCGTTGTGTTCCCATATTCCAAAAGGAGTTCTGCACAGGTTTCACTCGCCGATACCGCAGTTCTTCCATTTGCCGAGTTGCTTTGTCATTTCGTAAGAACCCGAAGCGCACCTGGCGGGTGCACCGAGAAATATGCGAACACGTTGCTTTGAAGGTAGTTACATCTCATCAGACGCACGTCTAAATAAATTGTGTAAATTTTTACGTCATCCCTCAGTTTAGTTATAAATTTACTGTCTCATAAGTTTGCCTTCAATAATTGTAGAAATGTTAAAACTAAAGAAATTTTAAAACGTTTATTTTATTATTGATGTACAAATTTTGGCTGACATGCTCAAGCATTTGTAACAGGTAGCTAACAAATTAATTATTTGTTCGAGAAAATCTGGTATTTAAAACCAAAATTGTTAGCATGGGAGCCTTTTACACAGCCTATTCTTTTTTTATGTGAGATTGCTTGTCAATTTCCTTGAAATTGACAAGAATTGCAGTATATTCTGTCACGAAGGCATGTAACCTTGCTTGTAAAATTGACATATAAGCAGTTTTCGTGTTTATTCTGTGTGATGGCGAGTCTACAGGTGAGTGGGTGCATTCTCTTGTAATTTTGTTGAGAAATTATAAAAATTATGCAATTCGGCAGCTTTTTCTCATATCGACAGCGACGTTTTCGAAAAAAGCACATTGTCTTTGGTAAGTACAATTTTAGCTTGGAGTGTTTTGGCATAAAAAAGTGGAGTGGGGAGTTGCTTGGACTTCATAAAGGTAAGGAAGGTTTAATTCCAAACCCTCAGTGCTCACTTAACATCAAGGTGCTGCTCGAACTATGGACCTGCATAAAAGGTAAGTTTGAATCTGACTCACTTTAATGCTTATTTAGGTTTAGGTACCTTAAAACCAAAGTTCTATGTAGCTGAACCCATGGCCATCTCTGTCTCCTGAATTTAGATATGAATCTAAATGAACTTGGTATTTGTAAAAAAAAGTGGATATGTAGATGTCACATTAAATATTCAGTCCCATCTTGAATGTCCAATTGAGCTGCTTTGAGAGTTATTCCAAATAATTCACATTAGAACCAATTTTTTTTTTAGTTTTCAATCACGTTTCTGAACATCTCAACCCACACAGAATAAAAAAGTTCATGAGAAGATAAGGAGTTTTAAAAATATTTCTAAGAGGTTGTAATAGAGAAGAAGACCAGAAGGTCAGCTGTGTTTGAAGATTTTTCAGAAATAATGGTTATTAAAAATCACGAACGGTTATTGTGAAATAAATGTCAGTGTTATATCTCTTCTTCCCGTGTTCTTTTGCCAAAGTTAACAATCAAAAACGAAACGAGGAACCCTGAAGAAGCAAAGGCACGCAAGGACAATCGAACCAACTCTCCTGCTACATGAAAGATTTTCGAAATTAAAGAAAATCGATGGACAGAATATTCCAGAACAGGCTTATTTATATATATAAGTCGTTATACATGCAAAGTGATATACTTACTTACAAAATGGAATTTTGAGACAATAAAATGCATAGGAAATAAAATTTATGAGGATTGGGTGAAATCAGTGAATTGTTAAAAAAAAATGCACATTATGTTTAAATGAAATAGAATTTGGCTGAACATTTTAACTTTATATGTCAAGTGCAGAAGATGCCGTGGCGCATACGCACCATTATGTCTTATACACTCTGTGTATGACTTGTACAAGACATCAAAGATTATAGATATTAATTCCCTATTTATAATGTTCGTTTCTAATTTTGTATAGTTAGACAAATGGTGTTCCCAAACTTAAATATACACACTTAAACTTATATAAACATATTTATTATATATATATATATATATATATATATATATATATATATATATATATATATATATATATATATATATATATACCATCATGTCTATTTTAATGCACGTTGGAGCACCTTTTTCTAAAAGTTTTTCTAAAAAGTGCTTCACGGTTCTGAAAAGTTTGGAATGTTAAGGAGTCGTTTTGCTTAAATTTTCAAGCAAGTTTAGACAGACATGTCTTAAGTCTAGTGGCGTCTAATCAAAACTAAGCCATGAAACAGGTCTATATATAGAAATCCCCATTTTGCATTTAATGTCATTAGCGTGCATGGTGTGTGGTTTCCTCTTTTTTTGGAGATTTTACATGGGCGCAGGAACTAACGTTTACAATACTATTTAAAAGAATTATAAGTATGCAAACTGATTATGGTAAGTCGAGCCCCATAATGAAAAACATTCGCTCTACGAAATGTACGGTGAACGGGGTGCTTAGTTGTCTTTAATGGCCCGAAGACAACATAAGTCGCGCCGAGCGAGCACCTTAAAGTGGAACAATAGCAAGGGTGTGCACATTTGGGGGCCTTGGATTAGATCACTTTTGGAGCCCTTTTTACACGTTTAAGTCGTAAAATTTGTCAACAACAAAAATATACAGGGTAGTTACAATTAAAGTCTCCCTGTTTAGAGCTCGGTGTAGCCTGAACGAATAAGTGGAATGATACCAAATTTTGTACACACACTATTCAAGGGATAGGAAGAAGGATTCCGCAAAAAAATTTTGTTCCAAAATTCACCGATAGTAGAAAATGTGCCGTTCTAAAAGCGGAAAAACATGGAAAAGGTGCAAAAAGTAAATAACTAAAACAAATCTAAAATTATAGTTTCATTTTAAGTTGACTCGTTGCAAAAACTAAAATAAATTTATATAAAATGACACCGAAAAGGCTTTTAACGGAACAGGTGTTTTATGCAAATTTCTGCGCTGACGTAGGTGTATTATTTTTTCATTTTATTTTAAAATAAAAACTTTGGGGCAATTTATGGTTGTTGTTTTTTTTTAGTTCTTGCAACGAGTTAACTAAAAAATGAAAATATAATTTTAGATTTGTCTTAATTATTCATTTTTTGGGGCTTTTTCCACATTTTCCCCTTTTGGAGCGCCACATTTTCCACCTATCAGCGAATTCTGGAATTATTATTTTTTTTCATAATCCTTTTTCCCACCCCCCGGGATAGTATGTGTATAAAATTATTAGTTCGGGTTACAGAGAGATCTAAATAAGAAGACTTTAATTGCAACCACCCTGTACTATATAATAAACAAACTTTGCCAATGACACTAAACAACAGAATGAAAAGTAGGAGAAATTTATGAACTAAAAATGACTGAGAATTTCTCTAAATGGCCGTTTTTATATTAGGCACGTCTTAAATTTAATAAATGGATATTACTCCTGATGAAAGTCTGCCGCTGACCCATCCGAAAGTTTGTGTAATCTTTTTCATTTGCTCTTTTACTAGTGTTTAACCTATTGTATGTAAGTATACTGATATCTAGCTTTATGTAAATTTAAAAATACCCAGAAGACTCGCGTTTTATAACGAACTTCCAGTTTATGAGCTTCATGCTTTTACGAACCGCTGCATTGTTGCCGAAAAATATTTCATAGAAGAAACGGTAATTTCCAGTTGCTGACTGTAGATTTTATGATGATTATTTTTTGAGGGGGGTGGGAGGGGAAGGTAAATATGAGTCGGTCAAATCTAAAGTCCACTCTGTATATAAAAGAAGTATATAAATTTTTTTTAATATGTTTTTTTTTGAATAGACGCCATCCTATCGATTTATGCCTACGTTTATAAAGGTCTATTTATGAATTCCGAATTAATCTTTCCTGCAAGTGACATCTTCGAATAACACGCTGTTTGAATCCTAGACGTGCGAATTGTCATTTGCAGTGAGTGATGTATTCATTCTCTATATAATAACACAACTCAAGAAGAGGTTTCTTCGTGAATAATTCTACGATTTATTATTCATTTCCACAATATTCTTCATTATGATTTTACTGCCTGGAAGTTTGTTTTTGTCAGTCGTCTGCATTCTTTTGTACGCTTACTGTAAGTCGCACTTAGCAGGAAATTGACATACCTATTTTTCAGGCAATTTATCAGCGTTTTACTTCTCTTTCATGGATTTTGTCGAAATGGGGAAAAAGGCGTTAATTATGTACACTTCTGGAAATGGGGGGGAAACCTCTGAATATAGCCGCCATATTTTGATTAAAAATAATTAAATTCCTAGCTTCCTTTTCTTTTGGAATACGTGTTCGTGACCCCAACGAACTCTTGAGGGAATGTTGTAGAAATTTCGTATTTCGAATGTCGATTCCCTTGCGGGGAAAGTGTCCCCCTGCTCTGACATGAGAATAGATCAGTTCAATTTCAAGTATTTCCAAATTAAAAAAACTATATTGTACTTCTACCTCAAACTAACATTCTCTTGTCGAAAATAGAGAAAAGATTAAAATAATATCGGGTTGTTTTTTAATATAAAATTCTAGACAATAAGGTGTTTCAGTTGAGTGAAAAACATGGAAAAGTGGAGGCTACAAATTGGATCGTAAATTCAGGATGTATGCAGCATGCTTTAATGAAGGGAATATCGACTAAATAATAAAAAGGAATATAGTAATTTTCATTTTAAAATCAATAAACCTCTTAAAAAATGAAGTGGTGAGTATGATCGCCTTGTCAGTTTCCCTAGAGGCTTCTGGAATAAATTGTGGCATAATGATTATAAACCCCGAACTTGTTTGAAAATTCCGAACTTTTCTCAAAATTCTATTTGAATTTTTATAATTAGTTTTCCGTAAAAATAAATGGAAATGCACTTAGAGGCGTTTTCCTATGAGAAAAGTTGGCAAATTTTGGCTTATGATGCAAATGGGGTTCTCACGTTTAGGAAATGATCAGATATATATAGATCAGCGGAAAAGTCCAACATAGGATTTTTTCTTTTTTTACAAACACGATTTGAAAAAGATTTTTTACCTCTACAGTGTTCCAATGACTATATACAACCGTTGCTTTTAGAGTAAACCGCCATTGTTTTCTTGCCATTTAGAATAAAAACAATTCGTTATATACGTATAGATTCTGTGATGACATAAAATACAATATTTAAAGACTATGCGAAATTATATTCTAAGAGGCGTTAGTGCGTTTTGACCGCTTCCTTTGGATATGACTTGCAGTAAGTTTGGTTGTATACAAACATATCGTGGCTCGGAAGACACGAAAAGGTGTTGATTCCGTCCCAGAGTCGCAATCTTGGGACGCAGAGTGAAAAAAAAAAACGTATTCATACAGAACTGTGTTCCGTAATTGATGAGTTCTTTATCTTGAAGTCACTGTTAAAAACTATTACACATATTTCTGCATATATGTCTGGTTATTCATGACCTTTATATACGGCGATTCTTTGAAAATATGGTTTTTTAAACTTGTATAGTAGAGCGTTGATTATCGGAGTAGGTTGGTGCTGAGCCCTGTTTCGATAACATATATTAACACAATAATAAGTATTATCATTCACATTATGTGTAAGTCTTATATCTATTAATATACATAATAAGTATTGGGTGAAGCAAAGAAAAGTCTAATATAAACAAAAGCTGTACTTATTTCCTATTAAAATTATACTCATTTCCTCTACTAATTATACTTATTTCCTCTACTAATTATACTTATTTCTTCTACTAATTATGCTTATTCCCTATTAAAATTATACTTATTTTTCTAACACTGTATGTTTATTTATAAATTGTATAGTAGTACTTCTTATTGCAATGAATTGAATCGCTTACAGCATGCCGACTTTTCTTCGTTTGCGACAATGGCGATGTGCGTTTTCTTGCTGCCAAGATTCCACTAGTTGAAAATTCTACTAATACACGTTCTACGAGAGATCCGCAGTTATCGTTCGGATCACAATTCGCAACCATCTATCTGGCTATCCAAATTTGTAGTCTTGAATCATCGCCCTTGTTATCCAAACCGATTACACTCTAACTTTGGGTTCCAGACATCTGTTATTCTTAAATAGTTGTCAAAGATTTTCAATCGCTGTATTGGGAGATTTGCGTTGTAAATCATTTGGCTCCGCCCTTATCTAGGACGTCTTTCTTCTAGAGCTGAAGAGATCCTCCAATTTATAGGAGGTAAACCATAAATCGTTCAAGCAAGTATACAGATCATTGGACAGCCGATTGCCATCGTCGATTTGCTGTTACAAGTTTTGCTTGTTCCGTGGTGTTTTTGAGGATTAACGCTAGTTCGATTTATAGTGCTCTGTTATCAGGATGTCTTTAGTACAGCGGCATGTTTTATGCTTAGTCAACCACGTCCAGTTCACAGCAGTAGCATAAGAGCTTATTTCTCGAATTCTGGATGTCCTAATTCGTCCCATGCCTTCCTTTAATGCAGTGATTTTTAAGTGGGGAGGAGGCCATTTACCACTGGAGACGTCATTCTTAATGTTATCTCTGAATGTGTATTTGCGACCTTAACGGATGTTTGAGGAAGTTTGCTATTTTCGCTGGCTTCCTTTTTTTCTCTCTCTCTCTCTCTCTCTCTATTGTGCAACGTGACGTGTGGGGTGAATTGACAACGTGAAGTTTTTGTTCTTTTATTTCTGTGTAACAAAAAGGGTTGGGTAAGGTAAGAGCGAATCCCCCGGGTTGAATGACCTCTTCCAGTCCCAAATTTATCGTAGGCAAAATTAGAAAACAAAAGGACTCGTGTGAAGACGAGGGGAACTACTCATTTTCTGGTGCTGGAAACTGACGCGAATCTTTTCTTGTCGTATTCTTCTTTAGTCTCTTGTCAGCGATTGTGCATGTTGGGTAAGGGTTACTCTTGTAAAGAAATTTAGAATCTTATCCATGCTGCGAATTTTTTTCAATAGCTGGCATCTTCTTCTTTTTTAAATTATAATATAAGCAAAGACTGGCGCAAATTTGATACATAACACTGTTTATATTTGTCATAAGAGTGAAGCCAGCATGTTATTTAGACACTGGCGTACGCAGGGGTGTTGATGGAGCGCAACTCCCCATTGCAATGAAATTTTGTATATTTAACATAGGAATATGTGAGTTGTAGCTCTGTAACCTCCCTCTTATGAACTTTCTACCTACGCCTATGTATCTAGACATCTTCCAGTATTCTTAGACTGTACAGCTTATTGCTCGTCTAGATACCTCTGATCGGGATAATATAATCTATTTATATTTATAGCCTTTACTATTTCTACCGAAAAACGCCAGTCAGCTCCCCACTTTTATATCAGATAACTTGCAATATCAAGCAGAATTTGCCCATTCCGTGAAGATAATGTGATGTTTTGGCTTCGGATTTTCATTTGTTTTTTTGTTTTTTTTGTTTTCAAATATGTTTGGCCAAGTCTGGGGATTTCAATTGGGACCGAAATCCCGAAGCATCTTCCCGAAATTACATTTTGGAACCTTAATTTCAAAGTCCTCTGAACGGATCACGTAGAAAAAGCTCGGGAAATCACCTCTTTATTGGATTAAGAAGACTTGGCGTTGGGCGCCAGGATGTCCAGAAAAAAAAAGGCTCAAAAAATTGGCGGCTGCGCCGTATGCTACAGGAAAATCCGAAACACATTTCTTCAGCGACTTTCGAAACTTGCACGTCATCGTGTATAAGTTTATGCTTCTGCCATAGTTGAACGTTCAAGATGTACGTGCCATCGCACGGAACGATTTATCCGTTAGCTGATGGTGACACGGTTCGTTTCAGCGGTATTGTATTTTGAGCCATTATTTCTGTCTAAGCGACCACCTTCGCTTTAATTTGAATTTTCTTGTTTACGTAACAATATCTTACGGAGAGTCTGTCAAGTGTAGGTTCTTAGTTAGCTTACACGAAAAGAGTTACTATCAAAGCCGTAGCCAGGCTTTGGCTAGTGGCTGGACCCTCCCCACAGAAATTTTTTTTTCTTTAAATAAATTATTTTATAATTTTATTTTAAATTTTTTGTTTTGTATAAAATTGTACATGGCGATGGAAATAGTTCTTTGATATTAAAAATATATTCATAATCGATTTCTAAGGTAGATCTTCTGTATATCATGTTTTTATAGAAGTTTGAGTTGTCATCTACTCTATAATAAGGATAAGGGAAGTCGTAAATTTTAGTATATCTCTATACTTTTTCAATGCAAAATTTATATTACGAAATTCATTCATTCCTATTGAATACGGTAGTCTACTTATACATTTAGGATTATTAAATATATTAATGGAATACACCAAAACATTAACGAATGTTAAGGCCCCCTGTAGCTTCCAGAGTCCCCCTGTAACTTTTACAGCCCCCCCCCCGTAACAAGGGTCTAGCTGCAGGCCTATTTACTATCAAGAAGACATTGGACTAGTTTGGAACATAAAATGTTTAGGAATTATATCTTGGATTATTTACTAATTCTTGCAAATAATTGGGAGTTTTGAAGATCATTTCTCCGCTAGAAATGGGTATCCATTTATGTACATGTACTACGATTATGTACTGCGATACGTCATTTAATGATGTCCCGCACTACAACCGTGTACACGTCACTATTCGTAACCAAACCAAACTACTTTTAATTTGATTACAGTCTTGGGATGTGCACAGCTCTAAAATGAATTAATATAGCCGGGTATTTTTCCAAATTTTTCAAAGATTCAGTAGAATTGGATTATTATCCTTTTATTTCAGAAATACGTCCTTCATCATATTGCAGTGGTAAACCTTTCCAAATGAGAATTATTATGGTATGAACATTTTAGTCTAGTAGCCATTTCGATTCTCACATATGTATTCCCTTTTTCGGACAATTAACTTCGGGTAATCTTAGGGTTTCTACCTTTGATGTATATAATCACAGTCAACTATTATCTATCTACTGCTGGATGAAGGTCTCTACACAAGTGTTCTATATGCTTTTTTATTCTTAGCAATTCGTGTACATGTTACCCCAACTTATTTTCTTACTTCATCCATCATCTTGTCTGAAGACATTTCCACTAAATTTTTGGCCTTTTGGAATCGAATTAAAAATTTCGATAGATTGTTCATCTTCGTTCAATTCTTCTTGGTATATCTCATCCCTAGTTGAAGGATTTTCAAGATCTCCCTAAACATGGCCTTGAGTGAAAGTGGCATGCAAAATGCTTGACGTTGCTGCCTCCAAAATCCCCTCTTTCTTCGAATTGGGGACCGTTTCACTTCACGCGAATTAGTTTAACCCCAATCATTGGTTGCCAATCATAGTATTGTCGCGTTGTGGTAGGCATTCTTTTCAGCTGGTGGGATATAGCAAATTCGGTGTGAACAATACAATGAACGTAAAACGTAACGATCTGAGTTTATGCAATGAGGTAAAAGATTTAGAGGCAATAAAAAATAAGTCACACGTCAAAATATTAGTATGCAATTTTTCTTTTATTAAAAAATACATAGGTACGTATAATATTTTTTTGGGGGGTACATAGTATTATCCTTTTCAATGCTATTTCATATTCATTATATATATATATATACACTAGTGTACTGGTTATTTAAATGCTTATGTAGACAGGGCCTGATTAATGCACGGGCCTCCGTGGAAACGGCCATGGACCCCCCATACTATTGGGGCCCCCCAATTCTTTGACAGTTGAATGGAAAGTTTAAAATGTCAGTTTGAAACCTAATTGTTTAAATTTTAACTTAGTAATGTATTAATATTAATGTCAGTTTGAAACCTAATTGTTTAAATTTTAACTTAGTAATGTATTAATATTAATTTTTTTAATTATAACTTAGTAATGTATTAATGTTGATTTTTTTAATCGTAACTTAGAAATCATTGAAAATGGCTTTAAACTATTGATTATGCAGATACTGTATATAACAAGAGTTTGCATTGTTACTTACTTATTGAATAATTTTGTGGTGAGTGTGTGGGGAGGGCCCTGAATGAATACTCGGCTCTGGGCCCCACTTTGATTTGGTCGGGCCCTGTCTGTTTCCCCCTAGATAATTGAATATTCCGCTTAAGCGAATAATATTTGCTGGAACCGTCAATATTCGTTTAAGCGGGGTCGACTGCGTATATAATTTGTCCCACAATTTCAGTTTGTGAGTGGTGTGATCATATTAACACATTTCCACTTACCACTTATGTATTACAAAAAATAAGTGTTCTAAAATAATGTACATATACAAAATACATATTTTCCTTGCACTCTGCTAATGTAATAACGACCCCGCACACCGCCAATTCACATAGCTTCTCGACTCCAAGGAACATGGCGTCAGTAGCATTAAACAGGACCTAAGTATAATCACCTTCTCTGCCCTGTTCTGAGAAAATATCCAGTTTATTGCACTATGGAAAATAGATTGGGTAATTTAAATTACACACTAAACGTGATATCGGTAATTTGATCAAACTATTGGCGATTTTGGTTTAAGTTTGGTACATCATCTTTCATCGATTGGAAATTTCGCTTATGAATGTTTTAATGGCAATTTTGTTCGGTCTAAGTGGCTTGCCCCATTATCATCAATCTGGCAAATCAGCGATAAAGGGGAACGGAGTAAGCAGATTTGTCTCCCATTTCGTGTTGTTCTGTTCTCGGTAAGTATGAATCCAAAAAAGGCATAAATAACTTCCTACAAATTAGTGACCTTGATGTAACTATTTCCAAACTGGTTTCTATGAAAGCAAAAATTGCACCAGCACTGCGAATTTTAAGATTTCTTTTATAATTTTCTGATGCAGAGTGAGGGAGCCGTCATGGAAGAGTATAAGTATTAAATTTTTGGCATATAGTCTTTGATTACACTGAAAGAGTATACTTTTTCTTCCCCACAGTTTACGAAACTCAAAATCCTTAATCAATATTTATGGCTGCCATGAAGACCAGCAGTTGCTATTTACAAACTATGGCATCTGTTGACAAATATTTTTTTACTGCTGCTTTATCTTTTAATATCTTGTATACGTTTTAAATACTTCAGGAATTTTAAAGACTCGTTTTACTTATTTGACGCAGTTGGGGAAAACGATACTTACATAGATAGGACTTACCACTCCTCCCGCCCCCGATGGCCCAATTTTACCTCAAGTCAATCACTTGTTTAAACATTTTTAGATTCACATCCCTCCTTGACATATAAAATTCTCGATTCTCCATGAAAAAAAAACAGTTATATTATAAAACGTATAATATAAAATTGAACTTCATGTTTAAATTTATAAAGGGAGTATATGTGAAGAGACTAGAATGAGATCAAAAGGATCCTAACTAAAATGGTTTTTTTTTGCACATGCAGTAAAATTTTGGCAACCCTTTCCAACGTCCCTGAACCGAAAGCCTCAACGTAGAGTTTGCATGCGATACCATACGTTTTATTTCAGATATTAGGCTGAAAACAAATAATAAAACCTCGTAACGTTTCAAAAATTGCGCATACGAAAAATAGTATTCGAGGTATCAGTATCTATTACCAATTACCCCCCCCCCACCCTCAATCCAGTAAAACAATTGTGAATGTATTCTGTCTATTTTGAATATTTAAACTCTCTAGAAATTTTCGACATCAATTCAGTTACGAAAAGTGCAAAATTTATAGTAAGAAACTTACTTTATCAGGGTTTCAATGCATCTGTTAAACCTTGAATGGTCAGGGCATTTGAAATCGTCCCTGAAAGGCAGGGGGAACACCAGATTTTTTGGTCAAACCTAGAAAAGTCAGGAAAATCTTTCTTAACTTCTATTTTGAGTAGATAAATCTCCCATGAACATGCTCTAAGTCTCCCATGAAAGGCATGGGAAAAACGAGATTTTTTAATTGAAACCTAGAACAGTCAGGGAAATCTTTCTTAGCTTCTGTTTGAATAGCTAAATCTCCCATGAACATGAGCCAAGTCTCCCATGAAGGCATGGGAAAAACGAGATTTTTTAATTGAAACCTAGAAAAGTCAGGGAAATCTTTCTTAGCTTCTATTTGAATAGCTAAATCTCTCATGAAAGGAAGGCAGGGGGAAAAACGAGATTTTTTAATTGAAACCTAGAAAGTCAGGGAAATCTTTCTTAACTTCTGTTTTGAATAGCTAAGTCTCCCATGAACGTTTTTTCCCGCATTCTAAGTTCAGTCGAACGTTGCTTGTGATTGATCAGGGAATTTTGCCGTAAAAGTCAGGTAAAAACCTGGAAAAGTCATAGAATTTTTTCCCCTCCAACCTCCAATATGAATGGGAACCCCGTACATACAATTCCATAACATTGCGTACATTAACCAGGAAATGTCGATAAAAAATAAAATATCAATCCCCTTCCTCTCGCAATTGGAAAATAGACCTAATATTATTTTGTTAGCAACATAGAGTATCATGCCGGAAGTGGTGCATCAAGAGCAACCCCCCAGCACGCAAATCTTTTCTACCATTAACGATTCTTTTTTTTTATTCAAATAGCTTGCTTTTATGCCAATGTGTGTGTGACTGCAATTGCGCATTTTCGTTTGGAAATCATTTGCTTTCATTTTTTATCCCGCCAAACCGTATTGGAGAAATGTGTTTTATGTTTTAGATAGGAAAATAGGGCAATATGGGAGTTCTGACTACTTTGTCGCACATCCTTACGTAATGTTACGCAATAATTAATTTGCACAGTAAAAATTAACACACGGGTCAAAGAGTTATTTCTGAGAAATACAGTGAAATCTGTCTATAACGATATTCTAGGGACAGGAAAAAGATTCCATTATAGACAGTTGGCCGTCATAAACAAGGTTGAGCCTAATGCAATTTATATCTCTTGGGACCGCGCAAAATATTGCCATAGACCAAGGGTCGGCAACCTATGGCACACGGACTACTTTCTGAATGGCAGGCGGAGTGATTAATTGACTTATTCATTATTTTTTATTCTGACTTTAACTAACTAATCAAATAATTTTTATTCTCTTAATTGACTAATCTAATAATTTTTATTCTCATAATTGACTAATCTAACAATTTTTATTCTCTTAATTGACTAATCTATTAATTTTTATTCTCTTAATCGACAAATCTAATAATTTTTATTCTCTTAATTGAATTATCTAATAATTTTTATTCCCGTAATTAACTAATCTAATAATTTTTATTCTCTTAATTGACTTATCTCATAAATTTTATTATCTTAATTGACTGATGTGTTACTTTTTATCCATAGTTAAATAGTAAACTAAACTTTCACAGTTTAGGTAAGTGTAGAATGGCACGCGAAAGGAGCTGGCAGTATTGCTTTGGCACAGCACATTAAAAAGGTGGCGGACTCCTGCCATAGGCAGGTGTATCGTTATAAGCAATAAAGTTATAGGTAGTATCATTATAAACAAATTTCACTGTAGTTTATTTTCACAGTCCAGTAACGGACGAAAACTCTGGTAGCAGTCTGCATATTTCTGCCTTTCCACTTGCGTTGAACCAATTCATGTTTCTATTTCCGAAACCGTTTTTATTTTTGACATTTGCATCGCAATCTTAAAATGGCGTCACTAGTGAATAGTACTGATATTATAGTTGTCGAGTCCAATTGACGGAGAGAAAAAATTCAGTATCGTTGTTAAAAAAATTTTCAAATTATTTTAAACCATAATTTGGTCATCACTTGTGGAAAGTCGAAAACAAAACTGAGGTAAATGGGGTTGCAGTAACATACACTGCCATCTACTGAAATTGCGCCAGCTGCAAATAAACAGAGAATAATAGAGAAATAGAATAATATTATAATAGATGCATAGATAATTAGCGCAAACCGTTGAAAGTTTGTATGTGTAAGAACAGTGTCTTATCTGCATAACGGATTTGCATATGGAGTCACTGATTGATTGTCCATTGATTTTTGTTTGAATTCATAAGAGTTTGAAAATATTTCTTCATTACATGTCCATCAATCATCGCAATTTATCTGGTTCGCATTCAGTCTTTGTAGGTGGGGTAATTTCAGTAAAAATAAAAAGGATAGCGCATAATATATTCAATATATTATATCCAGTGACAGTGCCTTATTGGCGGTATTCGTGTTTTTAAATAATCCGCTAAGTAACCCAAAATTACAACTATGTATTTGAGAAAGGTTGCTATGACCTCATCCCAAGCCCCTTCCTGTGACGTGAGGCTTATGATATTGTATAAAAGTAGTTTTGGTTTTTTTTTTGTACCATTCAGACAATTCCTAATAGCTTACGGCTTTTTTTTTTTTGAGGGAACAGGAGAAAGAGGATTGTATTTACACACTTCTTAACGCAACTCGTATTTAGAACGACGGAAGTGTTGACAATAATCTTTTCCATAAGAAAATCATCTGGACGATTTCCACCATGAAGATCTATGGGGAAAAAGGCATTGGCGATGAGTCAAGACCCCTTCGTTGCGGCGTTTGACGTTCACATTGCAGCTGTTTTGTGCGACTAAACCATTTGATTTATACCGATGGCAATTGTTTTCCTAAGTGGTTCCCGCGGCCATAATTTGAACCATGACCCAAATATAGATTCTGTCAATTAGGCAAAATCTATTTTCCTGAGAAACAGATCCAATGTTCCACGGGAAAAGTGGGTCCGTGCAAAGTCACAATTAATTGTCTTAGTCATTAGTGTGCTTTCGTCAGTAGGCATGAATATTTATTGATAAATTGATTATGACTCAATTCTCAAATTTATTGTTTTCCCTCCCTCCTCTCTTCCAACATTTCTGGGGCTAAGAAGTGGAAATGTTAATCTTCGGACATCGTTTGAATGCAGTAGCAAGCAATCTAGAATTCTATTGCTTGCTGTCAACTTCAGAGTTTTTTCGATGCTCCACATTTTAGAAAAAAATAAATAAAAGCTGTAATTGTGCTGGTGATAACAAATTACACAGCGCTTATTTCCCATACGTAACGTTTGAAAAGGTATGCCGAACATTGCAGCGAATTCAGCAATATAAATTACGTTATTAATCAAATTCTTAATTTGAAAATACTACGTAAACCATTTGTTATTGATCCGTCTTACACATTGTGACGAACAACATTGGCAAAACATTGTCCATGGTTTCGCAGTAGAGAATTATTCTAAGATGAAGATGTGGCACATCCACTGGAAGTTTCTGCAGCCCGTAGGTACAGCTTCACCGTACTGTTTGGCGCAGAATAACTGGTTTCTGTCCTTGCGTCGCAAAAATACAACCAGCCATTTTCTGCAATGCGAAAGCCGCCGTGCTGACGTGCGGCAATGAGCGCATTCTTGCTGCTCCATCATTTCGGTTTCGATTCCCGAATGAGACGGATGGATAGATAGATGATGATGATGATGATGATTCAGGATGGCTCAAATCATGTCGCCAGGGATCCCGATCTCCGAGGACTCGAGTTATCTTGGACTGCAAAACAAGAAAAGCGATATAGCAAATTTTTGAACAATAAAAAACTTATAACTCTTAGATTTTGATATAATGGTATTTTTTAATAGCTGCTTCTTCTCAGGGCTGTATACAGACGAAATATAGCTCAGTCACATACGTATAGGTAAGAGCATTAACAATGCGGGGTACTATATTATATGACAGTTTGACTTTTCTTTTTCCGAAGCATTTTTAAGAGGTGGAGTGTAAATATTGCGTGCGTTTTAATTACATTAACGTTCTCCCATTGTAATCATTTTTTTAATTAGTTTTTTATGGGGTAGTCACGAAATGGTCACAACAGCAAAAAATAATTTCACATGAAATGCATTGTTCATAATGATATTGATTAAATGAAACCCAGTCAAATTTCAGTGCAGTACAGTGGACCCCGCTTAAACGAATATTGATGGTTCCAGTAAATATTCGGTTAATCCGTATATTCGATTATGCGGAGAAACAAATGCATAGATACATATATGGCCATTACTGGGTTAGTGACCGCCCAGGTGCAAAACAATACCACCACCTTTATTAATTTAATATTATTTAATTAGTTGAATTAATTAATTGAAGTGTTTACTTTTATATTTATATATACATAGCTTTAACAGTTATCGTGCAAAAGAAACCTATCTCAATTTTTATTTTCGTAAAATGAATAAAAGATCCTTAATATTTTTTTGCTTGGTTTGCTATCGCTCAGCTTCAAGAACACTTTTTGTACTCCGCCAGGAAAGATCCAAGCTACATGTATAATTTAATATCCTAGTACACTAGTGTCGAGTACAGATATAACGTACATGAAAGGATAGTGAAATTATTAATACTGTCTGCAAACAAGTGTTATGTGTACCTATGTATTTTTTAATGGAAGAAAGATACGTTTCCTACATTTCTTATGCCAAAAGAAATGTCAATGCTGCTGATGCGTCCGAAAGCTTGAGTGATCTTTTTCATTGCTATTTTACCAGTGTTTAACCTTTTTATGTAAGAAATGTCAACGTTGATTATTTTGTCGTGGATTTCGCTGAACGTCAGCTTAATCCTTTTTTTTTCTATTGCATAAAGCAAATTATAGTCGGATGGAGAACGTTTGTAGAAAGAAAATTTCCTCGGCACACTTACTTTATCTTGTTAGAACATTGTTTTTCATACTAAGTTTGCCAATATTTATTCGATTATCCAGGGACAGCCCGGGAAGTTATTCATTAAATTGGCGAAATTTAACTTTGATCCTATGGGAGTAATTTTGATTCTATAATAGATTTTATTCTTATCAGAGTATTCGATTATTCGTGACCTGATTAAGCGGGGTCAACTGTAAGAAGTTTTTCGTATCAACATAATTTTGCAAATTTGCTGATGGTCAATGGTTTATTAATGACCCATTTGCACAATTTAAAAGCGAGGGGTGTCGTTCTTTCAGTCTTAGTTTAGCTAATGGGTTGTCTTCCTGTCTCTTCGTATTTAACGAATACCGCAGCACACGAAGCTGCTTAACCACTTCACTACCAGTTGTAAATTATGAATATACGGTGCAATACTAGATTTTTAAGCTTTTCTACAAATTACATTTTTATTGTATTTTTAGCATATTTATTTTTAGACTATATTTTTTTACATTTATTGGACCCATGTGGACCCATGAAGGCAACACAGCCTAGCTCATAAAGCCAGCATACAGGCACTAGCACATGTCTTTTGGTGCCATTTGAAAAAAAAAATAATAATAATATCGCCCTTACGGGCTACTTCTCCTATATACAGTCATGCATGCACGGAAAGTATCGCCCCTACGCGATACTTCTCCTATATACACATGTGTATAAAGGGGAAGTTATTGTGTAGGGGAGATGCTTCCCATGCATTCATGACTGTTTACAGGAGAAGTAAGCCGTAGGGGCGACATTAATTTTTTTTTTTCTAAGGAAAGTTGGATGATCCCTCTAAAAAAAAAAAGGAAACACAATAATGATGTGGAACTATAGAATAATAATATTTATTCAACCCAATTGTGTATACATTTTCGTGAGATACATGTCATCAGCGATTTGAGAAAAAACTTAGAAGAAATCTTTTAGATTTTGTATTTACGATTTGGGTTAGAATTGGAAGAGAATATAAAGAAGCCAATACCAAGCTAAAAGCTTTCTCATAGCAAAGCAAAGTGGTATTACACCATATGTGATGTGCCTGGTAGTGAACGGCAAAATATCACACCATACGTGGTGTACCTCTGGTAGTGAACGGCAAAACAACATCACACCATACGTGATATGCCTGGTAGTGAAGGGGTTGACCTTCGCAACCTGAGATAAAATACTTACACCCAGACTTTATTACTCTCTCTGTAGAGTGTGGGGTATTGATTTTTAGAGTGAACTACCTCCCCGAGGTTATGATGCGATCAGAAGAATGGGACATCTTGAAATTTTAGGTTTGCATATGAATCCTTGACGCTACTCACTATCGAAAGCTTCCGCTAAAAGGACATCTGGGCACATTTATAGATGTCACATTGTTTTTCTAGCCACTTCGTCCAAAATAAAGAGGAAAATTTCGCTTACGATTTCGGTATCGTTCGAGTAGACTATCATCTATCATTTTTTATAAAGAGGGAAAAAAGGCAGGCCACCAAATACTATCCCGAGATAAATATATATAGAAATAATAGGAATATAATAACAGGAAATGGTGATTAATGCTGAAGTTAGTTTTCTTTTCCTTTTAACGAGTGAAGTTCCTCAAAAACTCATTTAAGCAAGTAGATGACAGAATGTATACCGTCCTAGCCACATAGTAATTCTGCCCACTATTTGAATCCAAATGGAGGTCCCGAGTTTAAATCTAGAAAAATATGACTGTTTCTTAATATGTCAAAGTGCGTTTGTTTTGTTTTTTCGGAAGATACGTTAAGCCGACCATCCTGTTTCAAATAACCTTACCGGCATTCTGAAGACGTCACATTTGATTAGCTACGAATATATGAATGAAATGAGCATGATGAACGCATAACCAATTTTTGTTGTTCAGAGAAGAAACTATTGTATACGGTGAACTATATGAATACTTGGGGCAGTACGTATTTTAATTGAGCATTTAATCCAATGAGTCTTAGTATTTTAATACACTCTAATGCACTGGTTAGGAAAATACCATATAATGCGAAACATGTACCATCTTATCCGGAAAGTTTCAAAGTATAGCAGACATAAGAGATTGGCTGAAAATATTTAATTTTTTATAAATTTGCAATAATAATAATAATAATGTCTGACGAGGAGATATAAAAGATCGAAAATCGACTGAGAAAAAGAACTTTGAAAACGGTTCGAAAGCTTCTACTAAATTTAGCGTTACTGAGGTTACGGGAGAAATGATGTACACTTTACAGTCGTCCAAAATTCCCTTAGTTTCTTTCCAACTAGACTCATCTCGAATCTAAGTAAACTTAAATGATACTAGTAAATATTTTGGTGTTCAGAAAGTATGCTTTAATGGTTAATTCTAATCCCAGTGACTGACACCCGACTACGTCTTGAGACGAAAAACGATAAGTGAATCAACTTTACTTTTCTAAATTTACCTCTTTGAAATGTATTTTCAGTATATTTTTTCTTCTTTTTTAATGCATTCTGAAATCTCACGTTTTCCAGTTATAAAAAATTTAGAAGAATTTGAATACCTCAACTTCTCTTCTCTTTGTGAAAATTTCTCATTCGTTTCTTATCTCCTGAAAGTGTTGTTGTCGTTCAAAATTCCAAGTAGCTCAACTCTGGAGAATAAAAAAAAAATAACTTAGGTTTATGTGGTCTTTAATATTCCCTTCCTACTGAAAGAGATTTCTAGTACGATTGCTCTGCGGCGCAAAGGAGAAAGTTAAACACATTTGTTCGTAGTGACCTAGACTGCGCCCGGAGCCATTCTCATTTGCACCTCATTTCTGGCGAATAAATATGTCGAGTGCGTTGGGGACATAAGTCGTTTTCGACATGATAGCTATTACCGTAAAAGAGGTCACTCGTGTTTTCTAGTAATGTCACCAAGGTTGTCTCATATCTAAAACCCTCGAAAGCTCGTCTAATTCTTCTTTTCTAAAAAATCCATAAAAATGTAATTCTGCAATAATCTTAAGGTTCTCTGCTAATCCATGGTAGTTGGAAACGTGGTTTTCTTTTTTCTGCCTGTAGTTTACTGCTATCCGTTCGTAGCAAATCCTATGGCTGAAATAATACGCACACTAAGACTTTTATTTTATTGTATATATATATATATACATCACTGGCGTCGCATGTGGCCATGTAACACATGTACAAATTAACATTAAATATAGCCAGTTGATTGCTATCAGTATTTGAAAAATTATGGCGGTTCCTGGGCATTGGACCCGGTCGTGCAACCCCAAATATAACTGGATTTTATGTTTGTTAAGAAATGTAATCACACTCCTTTGATTGGTTGTAAATCAGTAGCTTTCCCCCAGGTCCGAGTAGATGTAGCTTTTGTGGACGTTCGCAAGATTAGCGATCTAGAACCTTAGTGATCAGATCTGATTGGCTCATTGTACAAATTATCTAATTGGTTGATGCTACGACCAACTTCAAATGTATATAAACCCATGTAAACATAATAAAGCTGAGTTCAACTTCCGTATTTTGGTTTGACTTCGTTTACTCACTGCTTTATCTTTAACATGGTAGCAGAGCGTGGTTCGTTTTATCGTCAGTTGTGAATATTGAACTCCACAATTTTATTGCTCAAGGTAGTTGTGTTTTAATCGAGCAATGGCACCCGGAAGTGATGCCTACTGTGTTGTACCGTTTAACGGAACTAATTTTTTGTTATGGCGCCGGCGTGTCGAAGCTGTGTTTTCAGCGAAAGAATTAGATGCGTTTGGGGAAAGCAAAGCCAACGCTACCATTGAAGCGGATGTGGTTAAAGCAAAGAAGGCATACGCCTTACTGTTGACTTTATTGAGTGATAAGGTTTCGACATCGCTTCAAGATGAAGATATTGCCTGTAAAATATGGAAGTAATTGCAATCAACTTACGAGACCAAAGGTGTTGTTAATCAGATTCTAACGCGTAAACGTTTAGCAACTAAAAAGAAAATCTGTGATATATCCATGAGACAGCATATCGAAGAAGTAACTCAATTGGTGAGTGACGCGGCTTTCTGGTGCTGAAGTAAGTGAAAAATAAAACGTTGTTTATATTTTGATGGCCTTACCAGACGAGTACAAAAACGTTGAAGTGGCGCTGGAAAATCAACCAAATGAAAATTTAACATTAGACTTAGTGACGCGAAGGTTAATCGACGCAGGGGCCCTTTTGCATGACTTTAAAAAAGAAAACCGTCCAGCCAAATCCTCCGTGGATAATACAGCGTTCTCAACAGTCCGTAAAAAATTTTCTATAATATTTGCAAAAGTAAAGGCCATACTTCTCAATTCTGTGAAAAGAAAAATGTTCGTTACTATTGCAGAAAACCTGGTCATTACAAACGTGACTGTAAATTCGTCAAAGCTGTGACAACTACTGTGGAAAAACAAGTGTCTTCGGCAATGACTTTCGTGGTCGGTGATATAAAATTTGATAAATTTATCGTAGATTCTGGTGCGACTTCACACATGTGTTTTCATAAGGAATGGCTTTCATCGTTTAAGCCGAGGTCCGGTATTATTAAATGTGCTTCGAAGTCCGCAACGCTTGATGTGAAAGGTGTTGGTAATATTTCTGACAAGGTATCTACTGGCAAGGAAATAATTTTGAAAGGCGTACTATTTCGTGCCAAATCTTAGTGGTCAATTAATTTCTGTGAAAAATATCGAAAGTGCAGGTTATGGCGTGATTTTTAAAAACGAAAACTTGTTCATCGAAACGAAGACTGGCAGTGTACTTCTTGGTCATCGTGATAATACACACCAGACAATATGTAAGTGACTTTATACCCAATTCGGAAATTGCTCTTTCCACAAGTAAAGATGATTGTGATTTATGGCATCGAAGGCTTGGACATTCAGCCAACCAAGCATTAAAGGAATTAAAACTTCCTGCATCCTCATCTTTTTGTGATGTGTGTGTTCGTGCAAAGCAAAGTGCAGCACCCATGGGGAAAGGGTCCGAGAAGAAAAGAAATTAATCCCATTGTTATCATCCATACGGATGTTTCTGGACCAATAGTTCCTGAAACACATGAAAGTGAGCGTTATTTCATGACCATTATTAATGACTATTCACGTTTCACTGAAATTCGTTTACTTAAACGAAAAAGTGATGTTATAAACGAACTTAAGATGTTCTTTAAATCTAATTCTTCAGGTAGTAAAATAAGGTATAATAACGCGAAAGAATGTGTAACGGGTGAACTTGTCAGATGCGCTTCTGATGCTGGAATTACTATAGATCTAGTACCCCCTTATACCCCGGCTTTAAATGGAGTAGCTAAGCGAGCGAACAGGACACCCTTAGATAAAGGGCGAGCTATGATACTTGAACATAATTTAGAAAAGAGTTTTTTGGGGGTGATACGATTTTGCCTGCAGCTTATCTTGAAAATAGGATCCCGAGCAATTCAATTGACAATAGTACCCTTTATTATTTAAAGAATGGAGAAAATCCCAATCTGAAAAATTTACGTGTATTTGGATGTAATGCGTACTTGCATATACCACATTCGCCGAGAAAGAAACTGGATGGCAAATCGCAAATGATGATTTTTGTTGGGTATTCCAAAATGGGATATTGTTTGAGGGATCCCATGACAAATCGTATTACAGTATCTAGAACTGTAAAATTTAATGAAGAAAAGAATGTTGGTAATGATAGTAAAAGATACGCTTCTCAAATTCTAGATCCGAATGTAACGATAATTGAACATGACGATGTTGATTAAATCAATGATAATACTCCAGAAGTCGATCCAGAGCATGAAACTCAAAGAAGGTCCTCTAGCGTAAAAAGACAACCCATTAGATTTTCCGGCCCAGAGGTGTATGAGGCTATGTTTGCATGTCACGAGGCATTATCTTTCGATGACCTTGCTCATTTATCTGAAGATGAACAACGGAAGTGGAGGGCCGCAATGGACGAAGAAATGAGGAGTATGAAAATCAATGGCGTCTGGGAACTTGCTGAATTATCAGAAAACAAACGATCAATTTCCCTTAAATGGGTATTTCAACAAAAGAGAGATGGGAAATATAAGGCACGTCTCGTAGCTCGAGGTTTTATGCAAAAAGAAGGAATTGACTACAATGATACATTTTCACCAGTTACTAATATTTCTGCATTATGTTTAGTTTTATTAATTGCGCTTAAAGAAAACCTCAATGTGTATGCATTAGATATTAAAACTGCTTTTCTAAATGGTGACTTAAACGAACTTATATTTATGAATCAACCTCGGGGATATGATGATAACAACGGTAAGAAATGTAAACTCAAAAAGTGTTTATATGGGTTGAAACAATCACCACATCAATGGTTTGAAAAGTTTCACAATTTTATTAAGAAACTAGATTTTGATCAGTTAGATAGTGAACCTTGTATTTTTATACGACATGTAAACACAAGCAAAATTGTAATAGCTCTTTATGTTCATGATTTGTTAATCGCAGGTTCGGATGTTCATGAAGTTAATGTTATTACTGAACTGTTGCCCAAAGAATTTGAAATGTCTAAAATTGGAAAAGCTTCAGAGTTTTTAGGTATTCAATTAGAATTTACCCCAAATAGTTTATTCGTGAATCAAGAGTCTTATATTATAAAGTTGTTGAAAAAGTTTGATATGCTTGATTGTAAAACCTGTACTACTCTAATAGAACTCTGCTGATTTTCAAAGAGGCAATGTTTTTCGTGGACCATATCGTGAACTTGTAGATTCCTTATTATATTTAACTTATATAACGGGACCTGATATTTCATTTGCTGTCAATAGTTTAAGCCAACTTCAAGAACATCCAACGGATGTTGCTTGGTATGCTCTAAAAAGAATTTTGAGGTATTTGAAAGGGACTATAAAATTCCAATTTGAGTACAAAAAGGATAATTTAAATGATTTTCAATTAACTGTGTACGTTGATGCTCATTGGGGAGCTAATCCAAATGATAGAAGGTCAGTATCTGGTTATGTGATAATGTTTTGTAACTGGCCAATTTTATGATGTTGCAACAAACAGAGATGTATTGCACTCTCATCAACAGAAGCAGAAATTATTGCTTTATGTAAGGCAATTCAGGACCTCTTATGCTTAAAGAATGTAATTTCTGAAATTATGGATGTTAAAAATGTTATTGTTTTTGAGGATGATCAGTCATGTCTTAAGAGTGTTAAAAACGAAAGCAACAATGGAAGATTGAAACATATTGATATTAAATTAAATTTCATTCGTGACATTGTTTACAAAAATGATATAAAAAGTGAGTATGTTCCATTCAGTGTTCAAATTACTGATATGTTAACAAAATCATTGCCTAAAATTAAATTGTGTGAACTTTTAAATTTATGTGGTTTAAAATTCAAGTAAGAGTTGAAATGTTTTCATATTTGTATGTATATATATATATATTTGTTTGACATTTGTATTAATATATATGTTTGTATATATATGTATGTTCTGAAATATCTTTTGTGAATGAAAATATGTACCATTTATATATGCATATCTGATTGTATTAATGTGTGATGTTGACAACATTGAGCTAGAAATTGCTGATTCATATATTTACCTTGGCCAGCTGATTTCAATGGAAGGCAATATTATGAAAGAACTCAACAGACGTATTAAACGTGGGTATGGTGCATTTGGAAGAAAATTTTATCCTGAAGAGAAAATTACCTTTGTGTCTAAAAAGAAAGGTTTTTCCAAAAGTTGTGTATTGCCAGTCCTCTCTTATGGATCAGAGACATGGAGTCTAACAATTACAGCAATACATCTAATAAATGCAGCAATATATCCAATAAATGCAGCAAAATTTACAGACAACCCAAAGGAACATGGAGAGATGCATACTTGGAATAACTAGGAGAAAGATCGAAAAATAAACACTTGGGTGAGAGAGCAAACTAGAGTAGAGGACATCATTGTTAAAGTAAAAAGGCTGAAATGGCGATGGGCTGGGCATATTGCAAGAAGAACTGATCAACGATGGGCAACTTAAATTCTCAACTGGATTCCAAGAGACCACCGAAGACCTAGAAAACGTCCTCAAACTAGATGGGTGGATGAAATAAAAAAACAGGTTGTGTGTTAGAGAGAGAATCATCCAGCAGTGGATAGATAATGGTTGAATATGATGATATATATATATATATACAGTCTAACTTCGATTTAACGATTGTTTTCACTGGTCCGGATTGAGTTCCATTGAGTCTAGTGTTATATTTTACTAGATTTAACATTTGCTTTCCCCGATTTACCGATAACTCTTCATCATTAGCCTATAGCTGCAAATGGAATTTCAGATAGAAAATCAACTTCAATTAAGTTTACTCAATTGAAGTTAATGCTGATTTACAGTGTGTAAAGAATTTACTGCGTTTTGACGTCAACAATGATCTTGTCGATGCATTTGAAAAAATCGAAAAGGCAATGTTAAATGCCAACTCCCAAGAAAAACCAAAACAAACGTCAATCAAAGATTTATTTTCAAAATAATAATTACGTGTGTGCACATGCACACACTTGAGTCTTCTACTCATTAAAATTCACACGTATTATTCGGAACGGTAGTAAGCATTTTTACAATTTTCTTTTTCCATAATTTCTTATTCCAGTTTCGATCAATAGAGCATCCATGATTTTGCTCCAGTGGGGCGAAAATTATATATAATTTATTCATTACATATTATATGTAATTCCTGAAAATTAAAAGTTTAGTATTACGTTGAACATGATGTATATGAACGATGTGCATATACTATACAAGCATGTCAGAGATACTTGGAAAATTAATATTAAAATTTCAAATATAAATTCGACTCGACTTTTGCCACCTGAAGGTTGGCCTGATAAAATTTATGCGCATATGCGTGCGTGTATTTTTTCTAGGAATTATGGCAAAAATATTGGAGTTCAGGAAACCCCCCAACAAAATTATTGGGGATTCAAAATCTACTTAAAATCCACGAAGTGGGCGCCTATGGTCGTATATTGGTATTTGGTATCAACCTGGTATATTCCAGTTTGCGAGAATATTCGCCCTTGTTTCATTTAATAACAAACATTATATATTCATATATTTACATACAAAAGATTAAACGCTATCCCCACCAGGAACTGGTTGTTATCTTTCGCTTTCTTCTAGTTCCCTAATTTTCGCTTTAGTTTAAGCAAGTTAATTTTTGTGCACATTTATTTACAGCCGGTAAATAAATAACAAGTCTTTGAAATTGGTCGCTCACTTTCGGTTTAACAACTGAAAATATATTTTAATATTGTATGTAAGCTGATGCTCAGTTTAAAAAATTAACGATGTAAGCTGATATTCAGTTTAAATAATAAACGATATAAGCTGATACTCCGTTTAAAAATTAACGATGTAAGCTGATATTCAGTTTAAACAACTAACGATGCAAGCTGATGTTTAGTTTAAACAACTATTTTTAGTTAAACATAATCCTCAGCGTTGAAAATTTATAGTCTGTACTTCTTCCACCCGTTTGTTACTTTATTTATTCTAAGGCATCGAACTTCCAACTAATCAAATTAAAAATTGCGTTTAATTATAAAAATGTCAAAATATGTTTAAAAAATAATTATTAAAATTAAAACAGCTTGCCATGTCTAGCTGTCATAAGTTTTCGTCATTGCATTCCCAGATGTCCTTTTAGTTTTAGTGCATTAAGTTTTCCATTTTTTTATGACAATTGTCCTCCTGTCATTTTTTTCTAATACAGAATAATTCCTGTATACAATTATAGGTAGAGTGTAGTCCCACAACGTCTACTAAAAATGTTTATTACTTATTAGTACCAATGAACGTTATACTAGAATTCGTTATAAATTTATTTCATAATTCTACTTAATTTTTCTGTTGTAAAATAGCAATATTTTTAACATCAAAATTTCCGGTTTAAAAATAAATCTGCTATTCTGAACGACTGGAAATTGATGTAGAACCACTGTTCGTCTGAGAATGATAGTCTGCGAAATCTTGGACAAGCGTTGATTGGAAAGTCTTCAAAGGCAATTTTGTTTTAAACTGAATAGTTTTCATATTTTAAAACTCTTTGTTTATCATTTTTCCACGACTTAAACTCAAAACTATAAGAGCTATATTCTAAAAAAGGTCAGCTTCCGCATGTAGAGGACAACGGCAGTATGTTGCCACATATAGTCAATCTTCCTATTGCTTTTAAATTGACTTTTTCGACTTTATTCAATCCCAAAGAGTTTGGCCCATTCTCACCTGCCAAGGGAAGCATTCGAACACCGGATGTTGCGACGTTTTTCTGTAAACTGAAAATGAGTACTTCCAAGTCCTGAAGCAATCATTACAAATCACTTTTAGGTACAATTGTAACAGTGGGAAAAAAAAAGAGAAGGGGGAAAAAGAATGACGCTGCAGATGATTTGTCGTGTATAAAAAACATAACCTTAATAACTTCCTATTAACTGAGAGATGCCGCTATCCCTAGCAATTAGTTGCATGCAGTCAGCGGTCCATGTGTTTTTTTTGTTTGTTTTTTTGTTTTTTTTTCCTCGGTTTTTGATTTGACAGTCAAAAAACATAGTAACCCTTTTTTGTTCCTGTATGTAAATGAAGGGTGTTCTTTAGGAAGCCCATTTGATGTATGGAATAAACCTCAACCATATACACTGGGGCTTCATCAGCTGGAAACCATGCATAAGGTTTTCGGCAAGTAATGAATGTCCATTCTTTTCATTTAAATGCGTCTGAAGGTTTATGAGTTCTCAAAAATTTTTCTCATTACATATCTGGTTGCTCATTACAAATGCCACGTATTTTTTCATTTTTAATTATGTGGTATTGGTCAGCAGGTCTTTTAAGTTAGATAGATCTTGAGACTAGCAAAATTAGAAAATTTTCATATCTCATACATACGTAAAAATTCTCCGACAGCATGTTTTTTTTTTCTTTATGTACTCAATTAAGCGTGTATTAATTATGGTTTAGAAAAATTGGATATCATACCACGTAGAGTATTAAAGGGGGGGGGGGCACTTATTTCTTTCTTTTTCTTTTTCTTTTTTTTCATTTGTAGCTTTTTGCATAGGCTTTAATTGTTATGTATTAAACGTTTTGGCATATGGCAAACATTTTTTCTTCGTAACTAAAGCAATTAAACTATTGCAATCACGTAAAGGCTGTAGTGCTTAATCTAAGAAAACTCAAGCCCAGCACCATTTGAAGAAACGATGTGTGAAATTCTGGCAATAGTCGAACGTAGTTTATAGAGAGTGTTAAAACAACTAGAAAACCTACATTACCGTAGCTTATTCACTTGTAGTAGGAAACTTAGAATGTTTTACGAAAAATAACTCAATTGAGCATGTCAAAAGTAATACGGAAATAGGATGTTAATTTTCGCGTTCAATCGCCCATTTAAAAGCCAAGATCAAAATACTCTCCTCCCCTCCTTCCGAGATTAAATTCTAGATAAAACCGGTAACCTACTTCTTCGGTACTGAAGAGAGAGAAAAAGTAGTGATAATGCGGTCTGAAACGCTAAAATAATGGCTAAGCGAAATATCCCCATCCCCCCTTTAACAAACAACATTGTCGTCTCATCCATGTTTCCATTCGTCCCAATTATAAATGGTGAATGACAGTTTTTGGAAGAGCGTTGGAAGTTGAAACGGTAGGAAGTAGAGCTGACGTTCCCCCTAGTATGCTTCATTGGGGTCGGGTCAGATGGAAGTCTATTAAAGGCAGCAGATTCCCTGCTACAAACCACCTGCTCTCCCATTTTATTAGCCGACCCGGCGCGTGTAGTACTTCCAAACTCTGACAGCTCTGCGGAAAAACTATCTTCCACCACGTAGTTTCCAAAGCTAAACTTCCGCCTGCACCGTGTTATAATTGCGAAGTTGCAGCATGAAGTCGCGGATGAAGTGTCTCTTTTCGACTACTATTTGTTCATGCTGTTCCTTTGTCTTTACGTAAAGCAAAAACAGCTGGTCGCGTAATGACAGTCGTTGACGTGTTCACACCCTGGCGTGATTTAACCTTGCCAAGTGTCATCTCAAATCGCCATCAGTTGCTCCTGATGAGGATTTGTTCATTTGTTTCTCATTGTCATTATCCAACATTGAGGACGTTTTATTCGAGATCTAGAACAGCAAGGCAAATGACTCGGAAATAGGTGTATAACCACCCCACGCTTGCAGAATTCCAGTTTGGTACTATTCATGTATATTAGTGATAGAGTCTTTCGTTTTCTCATCTGAAGATTCCGTAAATCATCATGTGGGAAAAGTGTGACTGGTTTTTGAAGTTCAAAGAGTTCATCGTGAAAGATTGCTGCTCACTTTTCAAAAATGGAAGTGTACTCGTACGTATTCTTAATGGTAATTCATTGCAGAGATTAATGTTTTTCTCTCGTTGAACGAGTTTGGTAACTTTGTCGCCATGAATTTCAGTGTGTAGTTAATCATATGCCGTTGTGATGGGTTTTTGATGAGAAAAGGACGTTCTTTAATGAGGATAAATTTCTTCGCACATTTTAATAGATTACTAATTTAATAATTCACTGGAAGTAAGTGCCTTTTTATCATCTAGAATAATATATAAATTGGGTTCAATATCTATGATTATATGAAACAGAATATTTAAAATTTTCATGCGCAACCAAATTAAGGAGACCCAGTGGTTATGAAGGTCGCCTTCAGATCCGCTGAGTTGGATTTGACTCCTGATACGCCTGGCTGTGTGTAAATACATAATATATCGTGATTCGAAGGTCGCGTAAAATTACCTATCCCGCCCTTACCGACCCATAGCATCCTTTGTTGGATATTATCGAAGTAGCCACATTAAGAATGCGGACGGTGGTAATGTTTACATATTATTATGGTAACTTGCGCGTATGATTTTTTTCCTCTCCAATTTGGAGTTATGTCCAATTCTTTTGCTTTAGATTTCAGGAGAAATGGCACACATTTGGTTTTGCCCGTTGTCCACCCGAATCCTTCTGTACTTCCTGTTTTCGGCTAAACTGTCCACCCGATGGGTTACTTCCGGTGTTCGGCTTCTAGTTTTATTGGTAGTTTAGCCGTGGATATCTTATTTCTTGTAATTTGGATACTTCCGGAAAAACCAGCACTTCTTACTATTTCTGTAAGAAAGAGACTAGAATTCTAAGGATATAAACAGTTTCGAAATTGATCGAAGGAAGGAATCGTCAGTGTACATTTCATATTCACAAGTTTCCTTTTTCTTTTTTTTTTTTAACTGAATTTTGTTTGAAAATTGCGAAATAAGTTTTAAAACCTCATATTGTTTGTCGCCCAATGTTAAATATTGTCGAACACATATTGAATTTTCCCTGACTTAATTTTCAAACGTTGATGTCTTCTAGTATGTATAGCTCATCAGTTTATCACAGCCGACATCGTTCATTTAATGTACGGGCAAGCTTTCAAGAAATAGACTAGTCACTGTTTCCTAAACTTTACTACTCAGTTAATGCTAAATGTTCCCAAATTTAACCGTGCTTTATACAATTGCGTGTTGTATTAACATATAAGTATTTCCCCCTATTGTGAATGTCTTCCCTAATTCACAGTTATGAGAAATATATATTTTTATGCAAAAAATGTTTCTTGAATGAAGAACAAATCTAAAATATAAAGTTTCAAAAAATAAGTCATTAGTTTCAATGTAAATTTCTTTTTATGATATATATATATATATAATTTATTTTATTATCCTTGAAATATTTTTTTAAAGAGTAATAGGTTCGTTTTGATTTTTAATCAGTGAATGTCAGTTTACTAATAGCAATAAAACTGCATGTATTTAAACGTGAATCCATTATTTTAAAGTGTAAAGAAAATTTAAATGTTATTTATCGTGTGCGATAAAGCATATTGAAATTTGGGTAGCAAGGCTTAACTATATACATTAAAAAGGCACTGTTCATATTAAAAAAAATTTTTTTAGCGACGCGATGAATTTGAAAAAAGTAATGTATAAAGCAATTTGGTATTTATCTATTTTTAAGTTACAATCTAATTTGCATTGTAGTTAGCAGTTTGTCATCTGAAACTGTCGAATTTGATTTTAATCTAATTAATGTTAGTTCTAATTCTATAGTTAATCCACTCCGAATTAAGTTATAATTTGCTCTAGATATACTTTATTTTTATTTAACAAACTATATTCTTTATAACAATGACATCACTTTCAATTATAACGATTTAATCCATTTTCAGAATCATAGGCCTAATCTGGCGGGAGCAAGGGGAAACCAGCCCCCCCCCTTCCCCAATTTTTTTTTAGAACAGATACGAAATCGTATTTTTTCCACACAATTTTGCATTTTTTCCCCAGTTTACGCTATATTTAACCCTCAAGTTACGCCTATGCGCAGAATGTTCTTATTCTAGGCTGCTTATTGGGGTGTATTTATTTATTGGGGAATTATATGTGAATTTGAGAAATCTGTTTTGATATCCACCCGAAGTAGTAATAAGTATTTATAGCTGATATATAGACGTAAGTTTTTTATGTAGAAAATTATGTTTAAACTATTCTTTTACCTATTTTGCATGATGGTTTTTTAATAATATTTAACATGTGTCAACTTCCAAAGTCAGCTATCTTAAATATTATTGTATATTGTGAATATTTTATAAATTTTGCGTACTACATTACATATTTTGCACCACACAATTAAATTTAAAATCGTATCTTGTAAATATTTCCAGTGCGTAAATAAACTGCATGAAATCTGTAATCATGTGGCGCCGGAATGATTAGATTAAAACAATTCAATATTGCGAGCATTGTCATTGTGACCATCTGAAGAGTCAGTTTCAGATTTATCTTGTCAATTTCGATGGCATAATGAGAGACTTCTTGCCCAACCCTTTGCTTACATTTCCAAGATGGCCTTGCAAATGATCGATTATTCCCGATTTATCTCCGATGGAGCGAATCAATTACCGACCAGAAAATACAATCGAGTTTCCTGACTGTGGCCCATATTTATTTAGACTACATGGGTTTGCATTGAAAGTTTTCTTTCTGATAATAATTATACATTTCTTTGAAAAAGAAGTGAGATTGGGAAATAACTTGCTTTCTAAGTAAAAGTGATTCTATGCAAAATATTCTTCTAATATAAAACTATAAACATCCTCTTCAAATATATAATAATATTCTATTCTAATATAAAATAATACTCTCTTCTAATATAAAATAATATTCTTCTAATATAAAATGGCAAAATATTCTTCTGGACCTTTTGAGTTAATTTCGAAAACATTTTGTTAGTACGGTATGTCGTTCATATCTGCACCACGTTATCATGATTAAAGTTACTCTATTCAGAGAAATCTTTAACTATAACTAAAGACTAAAATGGCATTAAATTTTGTGCACATACTTTTAAAGGATGTGGAGGAGAAGGATTAAAAAGAAAATAGGGATTTTTTTTTCTGCATTTTAGTACATATTATGCAATAATTTCAAGAACATTTGCACTGTTTCAATAAATTGTCATTTTATACATTTCGAAACATCGCTTATGAGTAGGCTCCGGACCATAGACGGTCGCACGGGCGGAACCGGCGGGGCTTTAGCCCCGCCTAACCATCGTGGATGCGCGCCAAAGGCTCTCCTTAAAGATGGTCATCAGAAATCATGCCTTTCCAGTTTTTTTACATTTGCAAAAAAAAAAAAAAGAAATGTGTACACTGTAAAAATGAAATAAAATGAAAAAAAATTAATTATAAAAAAAATAAGACAAATCATTTTTAACACAGCGGCGTACTGATAACCCCCACCGATGGGGGGGCCCTTTTTCCTTCATATATTTTCCATAAAATATATAAGTGAAATAATAATAATAATAATGATATTGTATTTTTTAGTTACTAAGGATTTTTTTTTTTTAATCTTTAGGTAAA